>UESW01003685.1:0-48614 GCA_900491605.1 Calamus simplicifolius | reverse complement strand
TAGTAGGAAGATATCTTAAAAAAGATTAAGCGTTGTATGACTTGTCAGAAATGAGCTAAATATTATGTTGGAAGATCATTGAAAAACTACATGATCCATCCTTTTGATTTTGATAATTACTAAAAGCCATTGAGTTCATTAAAAGATATAATGAGCTTACTTAAATGAGCAACTAATTTATTTTGAACAATCAATGAGAATGTTAAAATTTGACTTTAATCAATTTTGAAAGTAACCTTTAGCTCAATGTTTAAACTTTCAAAAAGAAATTTTATAATTCATGTTTTATTCAATGAGTTTTTGGAATAGTTCTTGAATCAATTATTAATGTCAATTTTATTGAATTCAAGTCAAAACAATGAATTAAAATGAATCTGGAACGATTTTAATGTCAATCAGAAAAGTTTCTGATTTTGATACGTTCCGGAGCCGACTCCTGAGTTTCAGAGTCGACTCCGCTCAGTGTACAGAAATGTGCATCTGTGTCGAGTCGACCCACGAAATTTGTCGAGTCGACCCCTGATTCTGTCGAGCCGACTCCTTGACTGTGCGAGTCGACTCCGCTCAGACAACAGAAGAGTTTTCTGAGCACTTTGCGAGTCGACCCCAAGACTTTCACGAGTCGACTCCCGACTTTCAGGAGTCGACACTTTACTTTTGGTGAGTCGACCCCTAACCTTTATAAACATTTCTATTTTTGGTAAGACGAGCTCGAGCCGACTCGGGAAAAGCATGAGTCGACTCCAGCAAATCTGGGCGAAATTTTTACGGATGCCAACTCAGCTCCAACGGTTAGTTTTTTGATTAACGGCTATTTTTCTTTGTCTCTAACGGATATATTCTTGCAGAATCTATAAATAGAGGGCTCTTTTCAAATCAAAAAGAGAGAGAAGAAAATCAAAAAGAGAGATTACCTTATCCAAAAAGAGGGAAAAACAGAGCATTATTGGAAAAATCTTCTAGCTCAAAATAGAGTGATTCAAAAGGAGTGAAATCAAAGAGGAAGTTTCGTCTGCTCCAGATCATCAATCCACAAGAGTCAAAAGAAAATCCAAAAGCTTTTCAAAGATCAAATCGAAGGATTTTCAACATTCAACAAAAGGAGAAAAAGCTTCATCTCAACTCCAAAGTTTTCAAACGGTCAAGAATCTTGCTGAGGCCGATTCAATACTTCAAGAGGAGTTAAAGAGGAGAAGGAAGAAAGCCAAAGCCACAACCATCTGCAATCTTATCAGGCTTTTCTAATCCTTTTATACTTTATTTGTATATTTGCTCAAGAGGAGCATTTCCTTACTTAAACTCTGTACTTTGATTGTTTGCTGATTCAATCAGTGGATTGAATCAGTGGAGGTTGTTGTACCTCGTGGTAAGCTTGGGATAGCTTACGTTTTGGGTTAGTTGTGAGCCCGTGAAAAACAACGGTTGGGTTTTGTGCTGGTAAGCCCGTGTAAAACCAGCTGGGTTCGTTGTGCACCCGGAAAACAACAAGGTTGAGTTGTGAGCCTGGAAAACAACTCGGCTGTAATCTAGGAGATTATAGTGTGGACCCAAGTGAATCTTGGGAGTGGACGTAGGTGCTGGTTGCGCCGAACCACTATAAAACCTTGTGTTTGCCGTGCTCAATTGTCTCTTACTCTATCTCTCTTATATTTCTGTTTGTGCATTGCTTCTTAGTTAATTTCTCTCACTTGCACATCTTGAGTAAATCTGTTTAAAACATTCAAAAAGTCTTAAATTTTTAAGAACCCAATTCACCCCCCCTCTTGGGTTGCCATCTGGGCCAACAATTGGTATCAGAGCAAGTGCTCATTTAGAATTTGATCTCACGATCAAGGGCTAAAGATCCTTATGGCAACACAAAGTGGTTCATGTTTTGCTGAAGGTCATTCTACGAATCGACCTCCTTTATTTAATGGAACCAACTATTCATATTGGAAAGCTAGAATGAGAATATTCATTCAAGCTTCTGACTATGAATTGTGGGGAGTAATAATAAATGGACCTAGTACACCCACACACGTAATAGATGGCACTATTGTTCCTAAGCCCGAAAGGGATTGGAATGATAATGATAGGAGAATGGCACAACTAAATGCTAAAGCCATTAACATTTTGTATTGTTCCTTAGACTCTAATGAATTCAACCGAATCTCAACATGTAATTCCGCAAAAAAATTTGGGATAGGTTGGAAATAACTCATGAAGGAACAAACCAAGTAAAAGAATCAAAGATAAATATTTTGGTTCATAAATATGAATTATTTACTATGGAACAAAATGAAACCATCACATGCATGTTCACTAGATTCACTGATATTGTGAATGGTTTAAAAAGTCTTGGAAAAGTTTATACTAACTCTGAGCTTGTTCGCAAAATTCTTAGGTCACTTCCAAGGACTTGGGAAGCCAAGGTGACCGCCATACAAGAAGCCAAAGATCTGAACATCCTACCATTGGAAGAGCTTCTTGGTTCGCTGATGACTCATGAGCTTCAAGTTAAACAACATGTCAATGAGGATGAGTCAAGAAAGAAGAAGACCATCGCCCTCAAAGCTGCGGAAAAGGAATTAAGCAGCAGCGATGATGAAGAGGATGATGATGATGAGACAGCCCTCCTTGCAAGGAAATTCAAGAAGTTTATGCAAAGAAGGAGGCCCTTCCACAAAAAGAGATTTGTTTCAAAAATGGAAGGAGAAAAAGAAAAGGATAAGAAAAAGGAAAAGGACAAAGAGAAAGAGCCCTTAGTATGTTATGAATGTAAAAAGCCAGGGCATTTTAGATATGACTGTCCTTTACTTAAGAAGGCCTACAAGAAAAAGAAAAAGGCCTACATGGCAACTTGGACTGACAGTGAAGAGTCTTCTTCCGAAGAAGAAGAACAAAAAGAAGTTGCTAATGTTTGCTTCATGGCGGACGACAACGAAGAGGTAAGTACCGAAACCCCCGATGATGAATTTACATTTGATGAAATGTTTGAAGCTTTCAATGAATTGATGATTGATTTCAAAACTTTGAAAAAGAAACACAAATCCTTGAAAACTGAAAACTTAAATTTAATTAAAGAGAAAATGAATTAAATCTTGTAGTTAAAGATGTAAAAGATAAAATGGAAACACTTCTTAATGAAAAGAATGATTGTGTTCATAAGATTGATTTGGTAAAATCTGAAAATGAAAATCTAATTAAAGAAAAAGAATCAATCTCTAATGAAAATGATTTTCTTAAGAAAGATGTTAAAAAGTATAAAGATATTGTTGAGAAATTTACTCTAAGCTCAACTAAACTAAATATGATTTTGGAAAGTCAAAAAGCAGTTTTTGACAAAGCAGGTTTAGGGTATAACACATTTAGAAAGCAAAAATTATTGAAAAATATTTTTGTAAAAGGTAACCAAAGTAATATTACTTGTTTTAAATGTAATCAAAAAGGACATAAATCTTTTGAGTGCAAAACAATAAGTAATAATGAAAAGTTAAATGTTAAAGCAAAGAAAATTTGGGTTCCGAAAGGAACAATTTTTATTGCTACTAACCATGAAGGACCCAAGAAAGCTTGGGTACCTAAACATAAAGTTTGATTATATGCAGGAATGTCTTGTAGCCAAAAGATCAAAGAAAAAGTGGTACCTTGATAGTGGCTGCTCAAGACATATGACGGGTGACAAAGAGGAATTCATCACCCTAGAAGAAAAGAAAGGTGGAGTTGTGACGTTTGGCGATAACGGTAAAGGTCAAATTATGGGCCTTGGTAAAGTTCGCATAACTCCATCTACATTTATTGATAATGTACTTTATGTTGATGGTTTGAAGCATAATCTAATTAGTATAAGCCAATTGTGTGATAAAAACTTCAATGTTTCATTTAAATCTTCTATGTGCACTGTAACTAATTCTATTGATAATAGCATTGTTTTTACTGGTTATAGACATGGCAATGTGTACTTAGTTGACTTAGACAAATTATCTGAAAAGTCAGTCATTGCCTAATTGCTGACAATGCTAATATAAATGAAATTAGTTGGTTGTGGCATCGTAGATTAGGTCATGCAAGCACACACCTTATTTCAAAATTAATTAAAATGGATTTAGTTAAGGGATTACCTAAACTAGTTTTTGAAAATAATAAAATATGTGATGCATGTCAATTTGGAAAACAAACTAGAAGTTCTTTCAAATCTAAAAATATTGTTTCAACTTCTAGGGCTTTAGAACTACTTCACATGGACCTTTTTGGACCAACTAGAACCACAAGTCTAGGAGGAAAGAAATATGGTCTAGTGATTGTAGATGATTATTCTAGATATACTTGGGTAATGTTTTTAGCTCACAAAGATGAGACTTTCTCGATATTCCTGAAATTCTTCAAGAAAGTCACAAATGAGAAAAACACTACCATAGTATCTCTAAGAAGTGATCATGGAACTGAATTTGAAAATCACTTATTTGAAAATTTCTGCACTGAAAATGGAATTAATCATAATTTTTCAGCCCCTAGGACTCCACAGCAAAATGGTGTAGTTGAAAGGAAGAATAGGACTCTAGAAGACATGGCCCGTACCATGCTATGCGAAAGTAACCTACCAAAGTACTTTTGGGCGGAAGCTATTAACACAGCATGCTACATCTTAAATAGAGCATTAATAAGACCAATATTAAAGAAAACACCTTATGAATTATGGAATGAAAGAAAACCAAATATAAAATACTTTCATGCATTTGGATGTAAATGTTTCATTCATAATAATGGTAAAAACAACTTAGGAAAATTTGATGCTAAATCTGAAGAAGGAATATTCTTAGGATATTCAACAACTAGTAAAGCTTATAGAGTATTTAACAAGAAAACATTAGTAGTTGAAGAATCCATTCATATAGTTTTCGATGAGTCTTTAGCATCTAGTTCTGAAAAGCTTGATGATGAGGAAGATACAAACATAATTGAAAAAGATCTTGAAAAACTTAATATTGAAGTATCTTCAGATCATGAGCAAGAAGCTAAAGATGATGATTCACATAAGGACGATGATGTCAATATTGATCATAATGATATAGATCTTCCAAGAGACTGGAGATATGCTCATAGTCATCCTAAGGAATTGATTATAGGTGATCCATCTCAAGGAATAAGAACTAGATCATATATGAGAAATATTAGTAATCATCTTGCATTCGTATCACAAATTGAACCCAAAACTATTGAAGAAGCTGAAAAAGATAATAATTGGATGTTAGCAATGCAAGAAGAATTAAATCAATTTACAAGAATAATGTATGGACTTTAGTTGAAAGACCTAAAAATCATTCAGTAATAGGATCAAAATGGGTTTTTAGAAATAAATTAGATGAAAATGGCACAGTAATTAGAAACAAGGCTAGGTTGGTTGCAAAAGGATATAATCAAGAGGAAGGTATTGATTTTGATGAAACCTTTGCGCCAGTAGCTAGATTAGAAGCCATTAGGCTATTACTTGCATTTGCATGTCATATGAACTTCAACTTATTTCAAATGGATGTTAAAAGCGCATTTTTAAATGGTTTTATAAATGAAGAAGTTTATGTAGAACAACCACCAGGTTTTGAAAATCACGAATTTTCAAATCACGTTTTTAAATTGCACAAAGCTTTATATGGTTTGAAACAAGCACCTAGAGCTTGGTATGATAGATTAAGTAAATTCTTAATTGAAAATGATTTTACAAGAGGAAATGTTGATAAAACTTTGTTTTTGAAAAGAAAAAGTAAAGATTTACTTGTAGTACAAATATACGTTGATGACATTATTTTTGGTGCTACTAACGATTCTCTATGTCAAGAATTTGCCAAGTTGATGCAGGGAGAATTCGAGATGAGCATGATGGGAGAACTCAACTTCTTCCTTGGACTCCAGATCAAACAAAGCAAAGAGGGAATATTCATCAACCAAACAAAATACACAAGAGAAATCCTAAAGAAGTTTGGTATGGAATCAATGAAACCCCTCGGAACACCAATGAGTCCTTCATGCAAGCTGGACAAAGATGAAGAAGGTAAAAAGGTTGATCAAAAGTATTATCGAGGTATTATCGGATCCCTTCTTTATTTAACCGCAAGTAGACCAGACATTATGTTTGCTGTATGTTTATGTGCTAGATTTCAATCAGAACCTAAAGAATCACATTTAATTGCTGTTAAAAGAATACTAAGATATGTAAGTGGAACAAAAAATGTAGGTTTATGGTATTCTAGAGACTCAACTTTAAACCTAATTGCATATTCGGATTCTGATTATGCTGGATGTAAACTAGATAGAAAAAGCACAAGTGGTGCATGCCATTTCTTAGGAAGTAACTTAATCACATGGTTTAGCAAAAAGCAAAATTCAGTTGCATTATCAACTACTGAAGCTGAATATGTAGCAGCTGGAAGTTGCTGTGCGCAAATCCTATGGATTAAGCGACAACTTGAAGACTATGGTATCACACTTGATAAAACACCCATAAGATGTGATAACACTAGCGCAATCAATTTAACTAAAAATCCGATTCAACATTCAAGAACTAAACACATAGAAATCAGATATCATTTTATAAGAGAACATGTAGCAAATAATGAAATATGTCTTGATTATGTTAACACTGAAGAACAATTAGCTGACATATTTACTAAACCTTTAAATGAAGAGAGATTCTGTTATCTTAGAGGAGAGTTAGGTATTTGTGATCCATTAGAATGAATTTGAAACCCCTAAGGAGAATTTATCTAAGATTCCTTCAAATCTTTGATCTTTAAGGAAATCTTATCTAGTATTCATATCTAATTGATCCACTCATATTCAATGACTATTTTATCAATTTTTATGATCATATTCCGGACACATTTCAGAAATTTCATGTTTTTGCTCTGAAATGGTCTCGGAGCCGACTCGGTGCGTATCGGAGTCGACTCCTGGTTTCGACTGAAACTCTCGGGTCGACCCCTCTTCGGCGCGAGTCGACTCCAAGTCGGGATGACATTCTGTGTCTGTCCGGAGTCGACCCCTGGTTTTGCGCGAGCCGACTCAAAGTGGTCCCAGGTTGATTTATCTAGGGCAGAGTCGACTCGCCGTTCATTTCAAAATTCCCAATCCTTCAAAATACTCTCTCAAAACTCCTCCAAACCTTCAAAACTCCTAGAATCCCTTTTTGGCACTTCCAATCGACTAATGGCCCCCAAAACACGTGGTTCCAACGTTTGTGCGGCCGGCGTCAAGAGGAAGCGAGCCGTTAGGAAAACCGTGAGGCGTCCCGTGCGTGAGCCGTCACCCAGCGCTGATTCTTCTTCCTCCTCTTCTACTCCGACTGCTTCACCTGCTGCTGCTTCTACACAGGTAGATAGATTAGCGGATAGGATTATAACAACGGGTAGAAAGGTAGATTTCGAATTATTTGAAGCTGAGGGTTTTCTTGTTGGGAGACAACTGATTGAGATGGGATGGGAGAAAGTATGTTCCCTAGATTGCCCGACCTATCCCGCTCTGGTAAAGGAATTCTACAAAAATCTGTCTAGAGAGATCACGGCCTTGTTAGCAATGTGAGAGGTCATAGGATCTCTGTTACTGTCGAGCTCCTTTCTAGATTGTTTGATTTACCCCTTTCTGGCACTGCAACCTTTTCTTCAGAAGACCGCAGTCCCGCTCTTGCGAGGTTATTAAATCGGGATGTAGTCGGATTTGAAGAGGTTTTTGCCAATCAACTCACATTAGAACTGAGATTATTACATAATATCTGCAGTAGGATACTCTTTCCTAAGACCAGGAGATTTGACTATGTATCGGAAAGAGATATCTTTGTGATGGATGCCATTGTGTTAGGCAAGCCTATAAACCTTCCCAGTATGATACTATGGTACATAGCAGATTGTGGAGGGAAAAGAAAGTCTAGTCTGCCTTATGGAATGATCCTTACAAAGATTTTTCTGAGCCAAGGGGTTGTGATTTCGGACAATGAGCCTATGAGGAATGCGTCACACTGATTTTTATAGCTTGGCCACCATTCATAGAATGGGTTTTATCAAGAAGAATGGAAAATGGGAGAGGAAAGGACAGTTAGAAGAAAGAGCTACAGATGTTGAGGCTGCAGGACCATCAGTCAGACATCCTTCACCTGCACCTCAGAGCCCTTCTACTTCTGCCCCTGCTCCAGCCCCTGTTCCATCTTTTGTTCAAGCTTCATCTTCTGCCGGTTTCTCAGATCAACAGCTACAGCAACTCAAAGTTCTATTTGATGATCAATCTGAAAAACTTAAATCTGAATTTGAGAATAAGTTTATGAATTTGAGAGAGACTCTTATTCATTGGATGATCGTATCTCTAAGATAGAGTCTACTCTCAGCTCTTCTTCGGCATCCTTAAGTGGTGATCTCAAAAATATATTTGAAGAACTTAAGGATATATGTGGAGATGGAGAGACTTATGCAAAGTGCAATGCGGAGCTACAAGACAAGATTCAGAAAGCTTGCACCTTTGTCGATGAGAGGCTCAAAGAATATGTTCAAATCCAATCTGAAGGAATGAAGAACATAGTAAATCATTTAACTAGGATTGTTAGAACTCATTTCTGATGTATTAGATTTTTCAATCCTTGTTATGTACTAAAATTTTTGTTATGCTTTCATGTTGAAATCAATGTATTAAACATCTTAATGTATTAGATCTTTTGATGAAATGAATTCTCTATGTTGATTACTTAATGTATTTCCTTCTTTCAATGAATGAATGAAATTGTCAAATCTTATCTTGATTGAATGAATGGTTATGCTTCTCTACCTTTTTGTTGATAACAAAAAGGGGGAGAGTTTTATAGTTTTATGATTGTAATACACTTGTACATTTGAGAAAATCAAAGTAATCAATGAGATAAACAATGGGATATTTATTTAAGTTTCATAGGGGGAGCTACCTCATTAAGGGGGAGCCTAAGCCTAACTATGAAAACAAAATAAATTCACTAATCAATCATGAATAAACTCAATATTTTTGTCATCATCAAAAAGGGGAGATTGTTGGAAGATCATTGAAAAACTACATGATCCAATCCTTTTGATTTTGATAATTACTAAAAGCCATTGAGTTCATTAAAAGATATAATGAGCTTACTTAAATGAGCAACTAATTTATTTTGAACAATCAATGAGAATGTTAAAATTTGACTTTAATCAATTTTGAAAGTAACCTTTAGCTCAATGTTTAAACTTTCAAAAAGAAATTTTATAATTCATGTTTTATTCAATGAGTTTTTGGAATAGTTCTTGAATCAATTATTAATGTCAATTTTATTGAATTCAAGTCAAAACAATGAATTAAAATGAATCTGGAACGATTTTAATGTCAATCAGAAAAGTTTCTGATTTTTGATACGTTCCGGAGCCGACTCCTGAGTTTCAGAGTCGACTCCGCTCAGTGTACAGAAATGTGCATCTGTGTCGAGTCGACCCACGAAATTTGTCGAGTCGACCCCTGATTCTGTCGAGCCGACTCCTTGACTGTGCGAGTCGACTCCGCTCAGACAACAGAAGAGTGGTTTTCTGAGCACTTTGCGAGTCGACCCCAAGACTTTCACAAGTCGACTCCCGACTTTCAGGAGTCGATACTTTACTTTTGGTGAGTCGACCCCTAACCTTTATAAACATTTCTATTTTTGGTAAGATGAGCTCGAGTCGACTCGGGAAAAGCATGAGTCGACTCCAGCAAATCTGGGCAAAATTTTTACGGATGCCAACTCAGCTCCAACGGTTAGTTTTTTGATTAACGACTATTTTTCTTTGTCTCTAACGGATATATTCTTGCAGAATCTATAAATAGAGGAGCTCTTTTCAAATCAAAAAGAGAAGAGAAGAAAATCAAAAAGAGAGATTACTGCCTTATCCAAAAAGAGGAAAAACAGAGCATTATTGAAAAATCTTCTAGCTCAAAATAGAGTGATTCAAAAGGAGTGAAATCAAAGAGGAAGTTTCGTCTGCTCCAGATCATCAATCCACAAGAGTCAAAAGAAAATCCAAAAGCTTTTCAAAGATCAAATCGAAGGATTTTCAACATTCAACAAAAGGAGAAAAAGCTTCATCTCAACTCCAAAGTTTTCAAACGGTCAAGAATCTTGTTGAGGCCAGATTCAATACTTCAAGAGGAGTTAAAGAGGAGAAGGAAGAAAGCCAAAGCCACAACCATCTGCAATCTTATCAGGCTTTTCTAATCCTTTTATACTTTATTTGTATATTTGCTCAAGAGGAGCATTTCCTTACTTAAACTCTGTTACTTTGATTGTTTGCTGATTCAATCAGTGGATTGAATCAGTGGAGGTTGTTGTACCTCGTGGTAAGCTTGGGATAGCTTACGTTTTGGGTTAGTTGTGAGCCCGTGAAAAACAACGGTTGGGTTTTGTGCTGGTAAGCCCGTGTAAAACCAGCTGGGTTCGTTGTGCACCCGGGAAAACAACAAGGTTGAGTTGTGAGCCTGGAAAACAACTCGGCTGTAATCTAGGGAGATTATAGTGTGGACCCAAGTGAATCTTGGGAGTGGACGTAGGTGCTGGTTGCGCCGAACCACTATAAAACCTTGTGTTTGCCGTGCTCAATTGTCTCTTACTCTATCTCTCTTATATTTCTGTTTGTGCATTGCTTCTTAGTTAATTTCTCTCACTTGCACATCTTGAGTAAATCTGTTTAAAACACTTCAAAAAGTCTTAAATTTTTAAGAACCCAATTCACCCCCCCCCTCTTGGGTTGCCATCTGGGCCAACATATTAAAGTTTGATTTACTGAAAGGCTAAACATCAACTTATCCTAAAGGATCAGATAAGTTTCAAGCATAGAACAGTATGGAATGGATGCCATGTGACCATTTTGACTGTAGGTAAACCTAGCACTAAGCTACGACTCAATATACAACCCTATAGCTCTTTTACAAGCTTCCAAATGATGGTGTTTTGTTACACTATAAATCAACTTGCAGCTGGTTTATTATTGAGTTATAGCTAACCAAATAGTCTTTACAAGTAATTAAGCTAGATTGCTTAACTATTTTTCTATTGGCTATACGTGATGGCTAATTTTAAATTTTTAAGATGATCTTGAACAACTCCAGAATTCTTTTGAGCTATTTGTGTTTTCTAATTACTTTTTGATTTGGATAAGTATATATTATGAATACACCTACTTTCATCTGTTAATGAATTGAAGGGATATGTTTTCTATACCGTGGGCTACTAGAACATTCTAATTTATGTTGTAGGCCATTTTTTAATTTATGTCTCATGCTAACACTAATTTTTTCCACAAAATTCCTACTACTCCCTATCTAATTGATGGTATGAAATACGGTGCTAACAAATATATAAAGTTCTACTTTATTGAAGAAAAGTGATTCACATAATAGTACAACATTTGATCTTCAAAATAAAGCAAGTCTAGTTGTTTGCTTGATGTTCCATGATCACAATGAATTTCATGGAGGTAAGCAACCACGTTATGCCATCAAACTAAATCAATCAAAAGATGCATGAAAATTCTAAGCAATATGGGCAGAATTATAAGCTTCGTAAAGTATGCTAAGTTATTGCAAAATTTGTTTGGAGCTTGGAGCTAACATGTTGTTGGAATTTGCACACAATGACACGAAGTTAGTTGCAAATTTTGCCTCTAGAAAAGCCTATCAAACATTGTAAACCTGTTGCAATGTTAAAAAATAAAAAATAGCCATTTTCCAAAAAATAAAAAAAGCAAGAAATTATTGGTAGAAGAGTTATAGGCATGATGAATCCATGATTAAATTTATGTATATTATGTTTGCATAAAATTAGTTTTATCTAAAGATTTTTAAAGGTACATTGAGCATAAAAGATAGTCCTCTTCCATAACAAAGTTTATTAATCATAAGGGTTAGAATCATCAAGCTTATTCTTAAGGCTTATTTGCGAATAATGCGCATAGGTAATAAATTCTGTCAAGTACTTAGGCCAAGATATCTCAATAGAACCCAAGGACTCTCTGACAAATTCTCTTGAGTTTTTACCAATTAAGGTAAATTAGATGGTACCAAACTATTCAATATAAAGCATACCAAACTGTCACGTATAAAGCATACCAAATTGTACAATGTAGAATAGGTAAGATTCATCATTTGAAATAGTACAAGACTCATATTATTTCATACTGCTCCATACCACCTAAAACTGCTTCGAATCAACCTTATATTAACCTCATACCATATCAAATCACTCCATAAACCATTCGATTCAACTCGATATGGAGCAGTTTATAAATAAGACCATCTGATTTATTTGATTAATATGTTATCAATTTGGTACAAAATAACCGGTATATCATCGATTCAATAAGATATATTTCTTATCAAATCATACAAGTTTAGTATCGAAATAGTATTCATTTTTAATATGATAAACCTTATTAGCAAGAAAGACCTAAGGTGCCCTTGTTATATCTGAAGGGTCTTCCGCCCCTTAGCTTTTCTCGGACGTTTATGCTAGCATTGATTTTTGGAAGAGATGCATTCTTTGGTCTGAGATTCACTCTCTGCTGGCCCAGGGAGTTTCAGCCCTCATTGCAGGAGATTTCAATTGCATTGCTGGGGCCAATGAGAAAAAAGGGGCAGACAGTTTAGGAGTTCAGCGGACATTTTGGAGTTCAAAAATTTCATTTCGGATGCTGGCCTACTTGACTTGGGGTTTTTGGGATCCCAATTCACTTGGTGTAACAATCAACAAGGATCCGCGTGTGTTTGGAAGAGATTGGATAGGGCTATGGCTACGGGCCACTGGCTCCAGAGTTATTCATCCACTACAGTTATTCATCTTTCGAAGATTGCCTCTGACCGCTGCCCTATCTTGATATCCACTGATGTGATAGTTCAGCAGTGGAGACTGTTTCGATTTGAGCAGTTCTGAACCTCCTATTTCTCTGCTCATATCATCATCTCTTAGGTTTGGCATCTTCTGGTGAGAGGCTTTGCTACATACAGGCTATCTAGGTGCCTTGAGCTCACGAAACGTAGACTTTGCAGATAGAATAGATTGAAGGTTGGGATCTGATCAGACAGGTGGAGCAAGTGGAAGACGATATTATTACCCTTTAGACCAAAGAAGATCAGGAGAGCTACCTTACTGATCTTGACCTTACCTCTCTTCGAGCTAAGCTAGCTCTTCATCACTCTCTCCGCAGCAGCAGAAAATGTTTTGGAGGCAAAGATCTTGGGTGCAGTGAATCAGAGATGGGGATCGTAAAACCAGATTTTTTCACCAGGCCATCCTGAAGCGCTAAGCTACTAATAAAATTCGGCGGCTTGCTGATGAGTTGGGGCACTATAAGGGGGATGCTGACATCATCAGGACTCAGCTTATTCACTTCTTTCAGTCTAGATGGTCGGAGCGCACTGGTGATGGGTTTCCTGTCCATCCGGTACCGACTGCTAAGAAGATCTCAGCAAAAGAAAGTGACCTTCTTATCAAGCCGATTTCAGGGGACGGGATTCGGAAGGCTATTTGGGACATTGGGCCTGACAAGGCCCCTGGGCCAGATGGGTTTCCGCCTTTCTTCTTTCACCATTATTGGACTATAGTGTGCCAGAATATTATCAATGCTATCCAGAGTGTATTTCACAGCAAGTCCATTCCTGCTAACTGGAATCAAACTTTCATCACTCTTGTGCCTAAGCGCTCAGATGCTTCCTCCCCTCAGCATTTTTGGCCCATCAGTCTTTGCACTACCTTGTATAAGATTTGTACGCGCATTATTGTCACCCACATGCAGAATGTGATTCCTCGCCTCATTTCTGTCGAGCATGGTGCTTTTATCAGAGGTTGCTGCATTATTGACAATATCATTATTTCTCAGGAATTTATGCACGACCTTCAGAGATCTTCTGCCTGGCAGTGTCTTATGGCTATCAAGCTAGATATGGAGCGAGCTTATGACAGGATGAGCTGGGATTTTCTGTACCACACTCTTCATGAATTCGGGTTTGATGGCCTTTTTATTGAATGGATCATGGCCTACATTTATCGGTCGTCTTTTTCTCTTATTATTAATGGTACTCCGATGGATTTCTTTCACTTTGCTGTTGGGCTGCATCATGGGTGCCCATTATCTCCTTTCCTGTTCATTCTTGTTGATGATGATCTTTCGCGTGCGCTCATTCAGGCTTAGGCTAATTGTCGCATCGCCCCTTTTATGGCATCTCCCCAGGACCCCTCGGTCTCTCATCTTTTATTTGCAGATGACTGCATTTTATTGGGTCGGGCCACTATTCATAATGTGGTGACCTTTGCTGCCATTATTCAGTTCTACTGTCAGGTATCTGGTCAGAGAGTTAATCGTCATAAGTCCATGAATTGTTTTAGTCTGACGACGACTGCTATCATGAGGGAGGCTATCCTCCTAACCCTGGGCATTACTACTCAGACTGATCAGCTATCTTATCTCGGATTCCCTATTATGGACAGACAGCCGCAATGTAGAGATTATATTGATCTTGAGCGTCGGGTTCATGACCGACTGGATGGCTGGTAGGTCATGGGATTATCTATGATAGCGAGGATCACCCTTCTATGCTCGGTCTTCACCTCTCTTCCTCTTTATCTTCCATCTAATGCTGTTGTCCCGAGGACTTGTTTGAGGAGGATAGAGAGATGCTTTAGAGACTTTCTTTGGGCTTCCATGCAAGATGGCCATGGTATTTATCTGCTAGCGTGGGACACTATTTGTTTGCCTATCTCTGAAGGTGGCCTTGGGATTCAGTCTCTGATAGTCAAAAGAGAGGCGCTGATGGCTAGGCATGCTACGTGGTTCCTATTGGATCCGCATTGCTTTTGGAGCTCTTTTATGCGGGCCCGTTATGGGGCTTGGACTCCCTCTTCAGACTTTCAGTCTTTCCGTGGATTCTCTTCTTTCTGGAAGGAGGTCTGCCGGTATACTCCGTTGATCTTAAATAACATCTCGTGGATGATTGGTGACGGATCCTCGGTTGATGTTATTCAGGATACGTGGATTATTGAGCTCCTCCTTTCTCTCTGGCCTACCTTTATCAGCACGGATGTTCCCAGCAGCATGAGAGTTATAGAGCTGATCTCTCAAGATCATACTTCCTGGCACTTGCCCACGGTGTCCCGATTCTTCGGGGTGGAGTTAGCTCGCAGGGTTCTCTCTATTTCGCTCAAACCGGGGCATTCATCTGATACCAGATTATGGAAGAGATCATGTCTCTCTAGTGCGCCTACCAGGGATCTGATGAAGATTTATAGGCCACAGTCCGAGCATTCGATGGATGCAGCGTGGATATGGAGGCTTCCTATTCATCCCAGGATCCATCTTTTTATCTGGAAGCTAGCATGGAATTGCCTTTCCACCTATTTCTTGCTTGCTGGAAGGAAAATGCCCATTCAGGCTACTTGCCCAGTATGTGGACAGGAGGAGGAGACCGTTGATCATGCCATTTTCAGTTGTCCTAGAGTGAATCAGATCTGGCGGATGACTGATTACCACCCTAGAGAAGGTACTGACGGCTCTCGGAGGACTGATTTTTTGAGTAACATTCGGAGGAGATTTCGACAGTAGGGCACTATCTGGGCTGGCATAGCCTACTAGATTTGGCTATCGCGTAACCTGCTGATTTCACTGATGAGGCTGTATCTCCCCGAAGGGTTATGAGGAAAGCTATCTCCTTCTTTAAAGAATGCGCTCTTTATGGGTCTATTTTTTATTCTGACAGCTTTGGCTCCTCTGCTGTCTCGGCAGCGATCTGACACATGGTCTTCATAGCTTCAGAGCCCCCTTCCAGGGTTTGTCAAAATCAATTTTGATGGAAGTGTTCGAAGAAGAAGTGCAGGCTCAGCTTTTATTATCCGTGGGACTGATGGAGTGTTGCTGGTGGCTGGTGGCTTTGGCCTCCTTGACTATTCAATCCCTCTGGCGAAGCTTGATGCAACCTGGGCAGTATTTCATACGCCACCCGGATCCTCCATGCCCACTGCCTTCATATAGAGGGTGATTCTACTACAATCATCCATTGGGTTCGGCTGGATTTTTGTGATCACATTCCTACCAACCCTTTACTCCATGATATTTGGGCTACCCTCCGGGAGGTTCATTCAGTCCAGATTCGGCATGTCTACCAGGAAGCTAATGCGGCGGTAGATTGGGTTATAGCCTCAGTCGCCTATCATTCTGGATTTTGGGTTTGGAAACAGGATAACCCTGCCTCATTGTATTAAAGCAAATACTACTTTCTGAAGTATCTGGATTGACTCGCACTCGACTAGTGTGATCATCCGTCTTTACCAAAAAAAAAAAAAATTAAAGGAGAAGATAGTTTAATTATATTAATGAATTATGTAACTATAATGTAGTGCTCTAACACATAAACACTATACTAGGGGACCTTGGTTGTATGTATTTCAATTAAAATAAAAATAGAGAAAAAATTGTCACTCCATAGCTTAATATCCAGCTCATATTACTATTATAATAACAGATGGCAATCATAGACCAAATGGACAATTTTTTGTGTGTTGACTGCTAAAAAGTGCTTTGCACCGCCTTGGCGCCCATCCTGGTCATGTCATGCACTAAACATTTGCATCAATCTTATTAATTAATCGACCAGAACGTGCTAGGATTGGTACATAGATTATTAGGCGGAATCCTGAGCTCCTAGTCGCCAAGAACCATTAATGAAGTGTGATTGGAGAGATTGGCTTGATATATAGGGAAGAATGACCTATCTCTTTCCCTTTTGATCTCTTCAGTGCGATCAAATTGATTTGTTTTCAAAGGAGCGGATATCGAGAGACACTAACCAACAAACCACTAGAGCAAGAAACGAGGCGTGGAAAGAAGATAAAGGCATCTACGGTTACCAAAATGATGAAATTTTTAGGATGGTCCAAACAGGGTAGGCATGGTGTTATTTGTTAAGCCCTACTTCTTGTCCACCTCCTACGTTGAAATCGGTTCAAAATTTCATAGAAAAGACGTCTAGAATCGGAACTGTGAATCCAAAATCCATAGTATATATTTATGTTCTATAGGAGTTTTAGGGCGGCAAGGAAGAGCAAAGACTTGAGGTTCTAATTGCTCACGCTAGACACCCAAACTGACGTTGCATTAAATTTATAACTCGAATGACAGAGATGTGCGAACCATATTGTAATAAAATATACGATGGGAATGATAGAGATGTGTGAACCACATGTCATTCGTTGGATAATATATGGCAAATTAACAACGCAGCGGTCCATCCATTTGTAGTTCCTAGAGACCACGAAGTTCTCTGCGAAGTATAGAGTCATTTATGCAAGGTCTACAAAAATGAAAATAAGTACAATGATTGAAGAGCAAAGTCTCTTAAGAGTGCTTAATTTCTTCGCCAAATGTTGAATGACCTTGTTTATTAGCCACTAAGTCAGCTCTCTAACTACAGTACTCAGACATATGTAATTAATATACCATCAGCATATTTTCGTCATTAATCTTAGCTTCTTTTGCTTTCGATTTCTTTTAGTTACATTGCACTGGTAACAAATTAACCCACTTGAGAGATCGATCACATACTGACATTAGCTACTCGTCCACCCATGTCCATTTTGTCGATTGCTTCATGTCTCAGCAGTTAACCCGTGCTTCCATTGTCTTAGGTAGTGTTTTGAAATAGGAAATAAGAGGGGATATCCAGGGGGATATCCCCTCTTATCCTCAAAAGCCATAACTATAAGGGATAGCTGGAAATAAAGTTAACCAAAGGGATAATCCATGGTTAACCAAGGGATATCCCCTCAATTTATTTCCTAGAGAATACAGGAATAGCTGGTTATCCCTCCAAATAAGAGTAAAAAAAGTTATCCTATGGATTTACCTTTTTGCATTTGATATGATCAATGGGATAGCCAAGGGATATCCCTAGGGATAGCTAGGGGACAAACTCTATCCCGTACACTTATCCATGGATAATATTTTTTCTATCAAACACTACCCTAAGCAACTAAGGTAGTGTTTGAAATAGGGGATAAGAGGGGATATCGAGGGGATATCTCCTCTTATTCCCAAAAGCCATAACTATAAGGGATAGCTAGGAATAAAGTTAATCAACAGAATAATCTATGGTTAATCATGGTTAACCATGGGATATCCCCTCAATTTATTCCCTATAGAATGCAGGAATAGCTGGTTATCCCTCCAAATAAGAGTAAAAAAAAGTTATCCTATGGATTTACCTTTTTGCATTTGATATGATCAATGGGATAGCCAAGGGATATCCCTAGTGATAGCCAGAGGACAAACTCTATCCCGTACACTTATCCATGGATAATAATTTTTCTATCAAACACTAAGAGTTCAAAATCCAAGCTCTTCTGGAAATCGATCTTATTCGTATTTAAAAATATTGGCATGCTACATTCTCAAGGAGAGAAGAGAAGAAGCCAACCAGTCGCAATTAATGCATGTTCTTGATCGTTTTGTGATGCTTTGCTTGCTTTGAAATATGATGTTTACCTAGTTGACGAGAATAAAGCTTTTAGGTTGCGTTTGGATGTCAAAAAGTTATTCCAAGAATAGGGATACGAATTTCGTAGGAATAGCTTATTCCCTTGTTATTCTAGATTTCTGTTTAGATGAAAATCTGGTATTTCATGTTATTCCAGTGCAATTAATGCAGTGTTATTCCAAATGATGTTTGAATGACATGGGAATAAGCATGTATTCCATGAAGAATTTTCTGAAATTTCAAAGATACCCCTTCCAATAAAAATGGTTTATCAATTTTATTTTTAAAATGACATGAATAAATATTTATTAATAAATAAGGTAAATTAATTATTTTAATAAAATAATATAAGAACATACTAATAAAGAAAAAAAAAACATACTTAATTTATTATTTCTATTAATAAATTTATTTAATTTTAAATTATTATAAATAAATTTATTTAATCATTGAATAAATTATTATTTATTAATAAATAAGGTAATAAATTATTATTAATAGAATAATATAAGAAGATACTTAATAAATTATTTATATTAAAAAAAAAATAACATACTTAATTTATTATTTTCTATTAATTTTTTTAATTTAAATTATATTATATAAATTATTTAATTAATTTAATTGAATAAATTATTATTTATTAATAAATAAGGTAATAAATTAATTATTATTTATAAGAACTACTTAATTTATTTCATTTTAAATTATATTATAAATTTATTTATTTTAAATTATATTATAAATAAATTTATTTAATTTATTTAAATGATATTATAAATAAATTTATTTAATATATTTAATTTAATGCCATCGGTGCCCCTGGAATAGCTACAGTGGGAATAGGAGCTATTCCATCCAGTACCATGGAATAAAAATTGGAATAAGTAGGGTTGACTGGAATAGCTAATCTAGTGGGGCCCACACACCTTTTTCCTTCTGTTTGAGGGAATAAGGGGGAATAAGGCCTGGAATAGTTCCAGGCCTTATTCCCCTGTCCAAACACTGACTTAGTCCTTAGGGATCCATTAATTACTATAAGAACGTGATCACGGAAACTTCTTTCATCACACCAAAAAAGCCTCAGTTTGTTTAGCACTCACTCCCCAAGGACAAAAACAAACAAAATTTTGCGTGGAAACCGGATTAAAGTGCCCCCTGACGTCGTTCTCTCTTCCAAGTCCTTCATAAAAGTAGAGTCCTAACTCCTAACCGAAACAGAGCACGCGTGTGATGCACGCTGGGTCCATAGAGTCATATGTACGGATACCCATGCAAAATTGAAAGGAGGAGAGTGCGACGTCTAAAAGAACAGGCGCCCCTGGACCTCGTTCACCATTCTTAATTCACCTCAAGCTATTATCAAAGAATATTTCTTTCCTTGTCTCACTCTTTCGTTACTGGCAGGCTTATTTTTTTATATGTTGGCCAAGCGAAAACCTTCCAATCGTCTAGAAGTGCAACAACATTGTCTGAGTTAATGAGTCATACTGCACTCAATTTGGGTTCCCCATGCCGAAAGAAAATTTGAAGGAGATAGTTTGAATGTGGAAACATATGCTGGAAGAAGCTCCATTATTGTTCCCACTTGGATTCGGATCACGCGTGGGATTTCATGTGTGAGAAGTGAGACAACGTCTGAGTCGATTGAGAAATGGTGATTGGAAGAAGGAAAAAAAAAAAGATTTGGGCTAAAGGAGCTGGTTAAAAGTGGGCATGTGAGCCCAGTAGAATAAGCAACAAGCTTGAAGTAGTGATCGAGATGATTCTTTTGCTCGAAATCTATCCAGATATGATATAGTTCTCCATGGATGTGTAGGTCCTGCTGCACCTAGATATGAGCCCAAACTACCTTTTGAAATTAGAAGAAGTTTGAAGACACCAAGTTGATCGTTGTCGTTGATGGTTAAAAATAAAACCTACTTACTACTATAGCTAGTGATAAATCGAGATCGTATTCTCGAGATTAAGGGCAATTATTTCATGAAAAAGAAAAAAAAATCTATAGAAGATTATATTAAGAATAGCGGTTATTAAAAGATAACAACTAATTAATTAATAAAATTCAACCAGCAAGAGAAGCAACCCAGGAATCTAAATTCACCATGCAAATAGGTTTTTTCTTCTTTTTTATGTTGCAATAGTAATAATTTTTACAAATTAAAAATTAAAATAATTTATCTTTTGTCAGACACAAACCGTATCAGGAGATCACAGCATGTTCGCTTAGAGTATAAACTATCTAATAATTGCAAGGTTAAGGATCTAATCTATCATACTACGATTTGTCACTCTTAGGCATGTACCGTATCCTGAAATCACGGTACATCGATAGAGGGTACAGGTCAGGTATGTTAGATCAAAACCTTGATAAGAAAAATAACTCAAAAGATATAATAAAGAAGAGTATAATTTTTATTACATAGAAATTAAGAACAAAAAGAAAGATAAAACATGATTACAGGCTTCATCATCATCCCAAGTTGAAGGAATCTAGCCACGCATTGCTGCCACCAGCATTCCCTCCATAATTTTTCTCTATGGCCTAAATATAATAATCTAAATAAAAAAAAAAGAGCTTTGTAGAAACTCTTCCTACTACTGCATCCTCCTTTTATAGAGGTTGTCTAGGGCTTTCTTCTAGTCAAAGTTGGAGTCAATCGGGCGCTCAAGATCGTTCAGATATTGTGAGAAAATTTTTTAGTCATTCGTTCAACATCACCTACCTTAGTTTACACCAGGAATTATGCGAAATCATTTCTTTTTTCATTTTTAGGCAAACTGAGTAGGGCCATCTGCATCGTTGGACTCCAAAAATTAAGCTCTTTCCATTTATAGGTTCCTTTTCTACAAACATCCATAAAAATTATTAATTCTTAGTAAATTAAAGTAATTAATATTATTTTAATAATTAAATTAAAATAATAAATAGATTTATCATAAGTTAATTAGCTTTACTTTAGTTTCTTAGAAAGATTCGAATCTGTTAGTTTATTGAAAGTTAAGGTGATGGTCAGAGGATGCTGAAACCACTGAGGCACATTCTAATAAGACCACTTATCTATGTAATGGTCTGCAATTAGAACTATTATATTGCACCATTATAACACTGGCACATTATCGTTTAGACCATACCATTGATTAATTTGAGGTATCAAAATTTGAGTTCAAGAATAATGGTTTAATTTTGAGGCCAAAAATAAATAATAAATAAATTCACGGTGAACTTGTTCGACCAGGCTAAGTTATTTTTTAGTCACATATTGTGATAACGTAAAGTTGTCCAAATAGGTACAAAAGCTATATATATATATATATATATATGTTATTATATATGGACACTATTTTAAAGAATATTGCATGAAAATCAGGAATATTTTGCCAGAGGCATTCAACACATGCTATGCACATCGGGCACATATGGTACTTAGCAATGCCAATACAAATTTTAAAACAATCAGTCTTCAAAGTAGGTTCATTAAAGCATGGCAATATAAAAGTAAATGTCATTGGACAAATAACGTTGCTCTTTTGCAAAATTTTCTACTTCTCATTGATCATTGCTATCATAGGCTCATGTATCCACGAATTCTTCTATCATTAGAAAAGAGGCTATGATTTGTTTGAGTAAAGATCATGGGGTTTCCTCTAGACAAATAAAAATGTAAAGAGCATGAAAGGCATAATATCTTGCACAGATCTGCACAGATTGATGCAAATTTTCTTTGTTCAATGATCTCTGGATCATATGTAGCACCGCCTCCTTTGGGGAAAGAAAATGTTGAGCATGGAAGATAGGTGCTTAGATTTTGAAAACTTTTTAAGTGACACAAAATTATGAAGGTTTTGAAGAACTTTTAAGTGTGCACGAGAAGAGATTTTGTCCCATTTTCAATATAGTGAGAACTCTTTTAAACAATTTTTGTTCAGAGAAATCAAAGAGGCTGCATAAAAGATCGTTAGGCTTTGAAAGTTTAAATATTAATGTGGTACTAGTGAAAGCTTTTCTTTGATAAATTAAATTTTATCATTGCAATAGAAATATTAAAACACCAGGCGTTTCTGGTAGTTTATTATTTCTATGAAACTGTTTTTAATATTCTAATTTAATGTCTTATACATAATTAAAAAATTATGAGTCATAAGATTCTTTGTGGATCTAAAATAATATATCGTTCAAAATTTATCATTTGCCAGTGGCTTTCTAAACGAGAAACGTCGGCAAGGAAGAGCCAATGGCACACGGACCAAGCAACGTACAATGAATAGGATTAGCATAATGTAGAGAGATCTCAATAAAGCGAAAAAGGTAGCTTGTAAGTAGGGGTGTAATTCGGACTCATGAAACTTGGGGTTTTTGAACCTTAATCCTAACCCTATTTGTAAAATGTCAACCCTAACCCTAATCCTAACCCTAACCCTATTTGTAAAACCTCAACCCTAACCCTATTTTTAAAAATCGGATTCGGGTTGAGTTTCGGGTTAGAATTCGGGTTGATAGAAAAAAAATATACATCTTTTACATAAGATTAAACAAAAAAAAGTACATTCTTAAACCAAAACATATCCAAAGTAATCCAAATGTTGCATAACATTTCAATATCCACTATATGCATTAATGAAGTCACCTTTATCCTTCGAAAGTAGAAAATATTGAGACGATATAAAGAGCCAGTTAGAAGACCACATAAGTCTGGTATGAGAAATCTTTTTCAAGTAGCGAGATTGCATTCGCCATCCAAAGCTTTCTGATTTTTTACTCATCACCCCTTTCCCATATGTTTTAGTTTTCTGCTCATCACCCCTTCCCAGATGCTTTCATAAAATTTTGGCAAACTTCATATTAGAAGTTACAAATGTGTAATCCCCTAGATTTCTCAACTGCTCATGAGAGTTATCACAGATTAGATGATAGACTCTAGATATTTGAATTCAAGTATATCTTAATTGCTCGTGAGAGTTATCACAGATCAGATGATAGACTCTAGATATTTGAATTTCAAGTATATCTAATTACAGAGTCCCTTGATTTGGGGACTCTGCAATGCCTATAAAAGATAATGTGGAACCCTCCTTCCCATCATACGTGGATGCCCCCTTCTCATCATCTCCTCGTGCGGACGTTTCTTCCCCAGCGCGCCTGCCTCTGGTAAGTCCCCTGTCCATGCATGAGAGAGAGAAGGATTGAGAGAGAAAGTTAAAAAAAAAATGGAGAACAGGGAGGAGCCGGGTTACAGAACCCAGCTCCCTTCCCTTCCTCCGTGAGACGACACTGGTTCAGGCCCGGCGGCGTGCCCGCCGCCTCGCCGGGCCTGAGCCCCGGCCGACGACCCCACCGGCACCGGGGGCGGCGTCCGGTGGGGTGCCGGAGAACAATGAGAGAGAGAGGGCGAGGAGGAAGGAGAGTGACGGTGAAGGAATTACCGCCGGTCCGATCCTTGGTTCGGGCCCGGCGGTGTGCTCGCCGCCTCGCCGGGCCTGGGCCTTGGTCGGAGACCTCCACCGGCGCCGGGCGTGCGTCCGGTGGAGGTCCGGCCGGCCATGGTGGCCGGCCGTGCCGCCGGCGTAATCCTTAAGCCGCGGAAGACAGTGAGGGAGAAAGAGAGGGATAAGAGAAATTGAAGAGAGAGAGAGAGAGGGAGGGAAGGCCACGGCGGTGGCCGGCTCTGGCCCGGCCAACGGAGGCCGGACCGCCCAATTTGGCCGGAATTGGTCGCCGGCATCGTGGAGACACGCGGGAAAAAGAGAGAAGAAATTAAATTGCCAAATTTGAGAGAGAGAGGGTGGGGGAGGCTGGCCGCGGCGGCGGCCGGCCACGGTCCGGCCAACGGCGGCCGGACCGCCTTCAATTTGGCCGGCGGCGGCCCTGGCCGCCGGCGCAAATCTAGCTCCTCTGTTTCTTTTGAAACAGAGGAGCTGGGTTAATAAGGTTAATGGGCCGCTGGGCCGTTTGAGTTTTGGGCCTTGTTGGGCCGTCTCTGAGCCCAGTTTGAGCAGCGTTTTGGGCCCTGTATCGGGCCGAGAATGACAAAATAAATATATGGCCCGAATCAGGATTGATTCTAGTTTCTGGGAATAATTTTATTTCCCTATTTGGGTGTATACATTGAGAGATATTCAAGCCCAAAGTTGGGCCCATGAAGTGGTTTGGGTAGAGTTTAAGAATTATTTTATAATTCAGATTTTAGAAATTTAATAATGAAAAATGATTCTGTAGGTTCCCAGGAGTCCAATTAGCTGGGTTATCAAGTGAAATTCGTGTACTGTGGTAAGTAAGTCAAGTATTATAATTTTATTAATTATTTAATTTGTGAACTGTGAAATTACAGTTAAATATAATTATGTTAATTTGGCAAAATCATGTTATTACTATGATAATATGTAATCATGATAATGACAGTAAAACTTTATGTGTCGCCGCGGTTCTCACATGACAGATATCACATGACAGATTCTCACATGACAGATTATCACATTATCACATGACAGATTATCACATGACAGATGACAGATACTGGTACCAGGACCCTTCCTCTTAGGGGATATTTAAGAGGGCTACACATGATGTGTATTGTAGGGCCGTGGGACACATAAAGAAAAATAATGACAGTATAAACAATGTAATTGTTATTGAATTAAGTTTCAAACTAATTGATCTGATGACATGAACCTAATGATAGCCTGATAAATGAAATTTTGAAATTATATTAGGCTTACTTATTGAGTGTGAGCTCACAAAATTCTCATAATGTTTTTCAGAGCCTCAGGAATGAAGATGGATAATTGAGATAGAAGGAGTTTCTATTAAGAAGACTTAGTTTTATTATATTGATTTAGTTCAGATTTGTTTGTGTGTAGGGCAGATAGCCCAAGACTGATAATTCTGGTTTGTAATAAATCATGGATATGGAATTTGCTTTATATTGATTTATGTGATAAGTTCAAGACGCCTTGCATGCCTGGCATGCGGCGGGTTGTCACCCTAGCTCAAATTTTTGGGTCTGGGGCGTTATGACAGGGACATATTATGACACTTTAGGTAGTGACAGAGGCGAGGTTATGACAGTCGTGATGGAACATATACATAGCCATGACACTTTCAGCAGCAACCCCAGACCGAGATGCTTCACGGGTAGCAGTCGATGCACTTGCAGCACCAGAGACAATCCACAGACTCAGCCCGAACTATTACTCCATCTCAATCCTGGGTAAGCTTTGCAGACTTCAAGAAATTTGCCCCTGCCCCTTTCTCTGCTGTTGATGCTGAGCGGTGGGTGCGAGACATGGAGAAGGCTTTTATGGCCCATGGTAGTCAGGATATGGAGCGGATCAGATTTGCCACCTATCTTCTCCAGGGAGAAGCCTATGATTGGTGGTTAGTAGCAGCGTCGGAATGGACAGATTACATACGACAAATACTTCCCCAGGAGTGTACAGAGACATGGAATCAGAGATAGGATCTTTCTGTGGCCCAGTATGAAGGAATTCACCGTGGCCCGCAAATATTGTGACAATGAAATAGCCAAGGTCACCAGATTCACTGAGGGACTGCGACCCAGACTGAAGCGGTCAATGCATTTGAGAGTGAGTGAATAAGGCCTTGGTGATTGAGAGGGATATGAATGCTGTTCAAAAGGATTGGGAGCTGGCCTACTTCTAATGCTCAGGCCAAGAAGAAGGGTGCAGCTGAACCACAGAATAAGGAACTCGTTGCATTCATTGTGGTAACTCCCACCCTGGAAGCCTTGCCGAGTGACTGGTGCCTGCTTTGTTGTGGAAAACTGATCACAAGATTGCTACATGTCCCTTTCGGAAGGACATCAGCCTTCTTCAAGTCAAGGAACGAGCCAGCAACAGCAGCAGCAGCCACCGAGGACCCAGGGAGTCTTCAACCTCACTCAGCAGGACGCTGCCGCATCTAATTCTGTGGTGACAGGTATACCCTTTAATGTTATATCTAGTATTACTCTTATCTAGTGCAATGCATTGACAGTTAATTAACAGTAGGTGCAATCCTTAATGCTTATTCAGGAATGATTAAAGTAGGTACTGCTTACGCTCAAACTTTAATTGACCCGGGTGCTACGCATTCTTTCATATCTGACATCTATCTTGACAAGAATGCATCATTGACACCTATTCCTCTAGAGCAAGAGCTGCATATTGCGCTTCCAAATGGAGATGTTATGAAAGTTGGACAGTATGCAAATCTTGCCCAATTATCTTGGAGAATAGGAGGTTGAATGCTGATCTCATTGTCTTCCACTGAAGTTTTTCGATGTTATCCTTGGAATGGATTGGTTGGGCTTCAGTAGACTGCTTCAGGAAGACTGTCAACTTCAAAATTCCAAGCCAGCCTGAATTCAGTTTTATTGGTGGTCATAATCACCTAGCCTCAGTGTTCATATCAGCGATGCAGGCTGGAAAGTATTTGATGAGTGGTGGTCAAGGATTTCTTGCTGTAGTCAAGGACCTTCAGCAAGAAGAGACCAAGTTGGAGGATATTCCCATAGCTCGAGAATTTCCAGATGTCTTCCCTGAGGATTTGACTAATTTACCTCCTGATCGGGAAGTCGAGTTCTCTATTGATCTAGTTCCTGGAACTGGGCCTATATCAAAGGCCCCTTACCGTATGGCCCCGGCTGAGCTAAAAGAACTGAAGGATCAACTGCAAGAGCTCCTAGATCGAGGATTTATTAGACCCAGTGCTTCTCCTTGGGGTGCTCCAGTTCTATTTGTTAAGAAGAAGGATGGCAGTCTTCGACTCTGCATTGATTACCGGGGAATCAATAAAGTAACAGTGCGAAATAAGTATCCTCTGCCAAGGATTGACGACTTGTTTGATCAACTTCAAGGAGCCCGGATATTCTCAAAGATTGATCTTAGGTCCGGGTACCATCAGCTTAAAGTCAAAGAAGGGGATGTACCAAAGACAGCATTTAGAACCAGATATGGCCACTATGAGTTCTTGGTGATGCCGTTTGGGTTAACTAATGCCCCAGCAGCATTCATGGACTTAATGAACAGAATTTTTAAACCATATCTGGATCAGTTTGTGGTGGTTTTCATTGATGATATTCTGATATATTCCAAGAGCCATAAGGAGCATGAGGACCACCTGAGAATTGTGCTACAGATTCTGCAAGAGAAGAAGCTTTATGCCAAGCTGAAGAAGTGTGAATTTTGGTTGGATCAAGTATCTTTCTTGGGTCATATAATCTCTAAAGATGGTGTATCTGTGGACCCGAAAAAGATTGAAGCTATCACTAACTGGAGCCGACCTACCAATGTGGCAGAAGTCAGAAGCTTCTTGGGATTAGCCGGTATTACCGAAAATTTGTGGAGAATTTTTCTCGCATTGCTCTACCCCTAACTCGCTTAACCCAAAAGCGAGTGAAGTTTGACTGGACAGTGGAGTGTGAGGAAAGTTTCCAGGAGTTAAAGCAGCGCCTGGTGTCAGCTCCCATTCTTGTTCTTCCAACGGGATCTGAAGGTTTTACTATATACACTGATGCCTCTCGAAAAGGATTGGGATGTGTTTTGATGCAGAATGAAAGAGTGATAGCTTATGCCTCCAGACAACTGAAACCTTATGAGCAAAATTATCCTACTCATGACTGGAATTGGCTGCTGTGGTTTTTGCTCTGAAGATTTGGCGGCATTATCTATATGGAGTGTCGTGTGATGTGTATACAGATCATAAGAGTTTAAAATACATTTTCACACAGAAGGAGCTGAATTTAAGGCAGAGGAGGTGGTTGGAACTATTGAAGGATTATGACCTGAATCTACAGTATCATCCTGGGAAGGCCAATGTAGTAGCTGATGCCTTGAGCAGAAAATCCTCTTCTGAGTTAGCTGCTATGATTACCTCCCAGCCTCACGTATTGAGAGATCTGGAGAAGTGGGAGGTTGGTCTGAGAGTACAGCAGTCTGATGGACTTATTGCAGCACTTGTACTCCAGCCGACCTTAGTTGACAGAATCAAGTCCTCCCAGATGGAAGATCCAGAGCTACAAAGGATTAAAGAAGTGGTACAATCAGGAGTTCAGAATGAATTTTATATAATGGAAGATGGATCCCTGAAATTTGAAGGAAGACTTTGTGTGCCAAACAGTGAAGAGCTAAAGGCTGAAATTTTGAAAGAGGCTCACTACTCTCCCTATACTGTGCATCCAGGTGGCACTAAGATGTACAGAGACTTAAAGGAAAATTTTTGGTGGAAAGGCATGAAGAGGGAGATTGCTCAGTATGTGGCCAAGTGCTTGGTGTGTCAGCAAGTGAAAGCCGAGCATCAAAGGCCTGCAGGACCTCTTCAGTCTCTGATGATTCCACAGTGGAAATGGGAAAAGATTACAATGGACTTTGTGACTGGTCTGCCCAAAACTCCTAAGAGCAACGATGCAGTTTGGGTCATTGTGGACAGACTAACAAAATCAGCTCATTTCCTACCTTTCAGAGTTGGGGTCTCTAGTGAAAGATTGGCTAATTTGTATATTGAACAGATCGTGAGACTCCATGGTGTTCCGGTATCTATTGTATCAGATAGAGATACCAGGTTTGTGTCCCAGTTTTGGAAGAGCCTTCATAAGGCCATGGGAACCAAACTAAACTTCAGTACAGCCTATCATCCCCAGTCAGATGGACAATCAGAGAGGACCATACAGATTCTGGAGGACATGTTGCGAGCCTGTGTGATGGACTTGGGTGGAGCTTGGGATAACCACTTACCTTTGGTGGAGTTTGCATATAATAATAGTTACCAAGCCAGCATCCAGATGGCTCCATTTGAAGCTCTGTATGGTAGGAGGTGCAGATCTCCTATATGTTGGGATGACGTGGGGGAAAGGAAGTTGCTAGGCCCTGAGCTGATTCAGCAAACAGTAGATAAGGTGCATTTGATCAGGGAGCGTCTTCGTACAGCTCAGAGCAGGCAAAAGAGCTATGCTGATGTCAGAAGAAGGGAATTGGAATTCCAGGTTGGGGATCATGTCTTCTTAAGGGTATCACCAACCAAAGATGTGATGAGATTTGGGATTAAAGGAAAGCTGAGTCCACGTTATATTGGACCTTTTGAGATCTTGAGCAGAGTTGGAGAGGTTGCTTACAGCCTGGCACTGCCTCCGATTCTATCTGGGGTACACAATGTTTTTCATGTATCTATGCTGAGGAAGTATATCTCTGACCCCAGCCATGTCATAGCATATGAGCCTATACAGTTGAAGAAAGATTTATCATATGAGAGCATCCTTTGCGTATCGTAGACCGCAAAGATCAAGTTCTAAGACGGCGTACCATTCCCTATGTCAAGGTGCAATGGAATAATCATTCTGAAAGGGAGGCTACTTGGGAACTGGAAGAAGAAATGAAAGAAAAGTATCCACGACTATTTGTATCTTAAAATAGTTAATGATTGAAAACTGTTAGCTTTAGTTGATTGTTAGTCCTTGGGACAGAAATTTGGACCTTTAATTTTCTCTAATAAAAGTTATCAATTTCGAGGCCGAAATTTTTATAAGGAGGGGAGAATGTAATCCCCTAGATTTCTCAACTGCTCGTGAGAGTTATCACGAGTCAGATGATAGACTCCAGATATTTGAATTCCAGGTATATCTTAATTGCTCGTGAGAGTTATCACGAGATCAGATGATAGACTCTAGATATTTAAATTTCAAGTATATCTAATTACAGAGTCCCTTGATTTGGGGACTCTGCAATGCCTATAAAAGATGGTGTAGAACCCTCCTTCCCACCATACGTGGACGCCCCCTTCTCATCATCTCCTCGTGCGGACGTTTCTTCCCCAGCGCGCTGTCTCTGGTAAGTCCCTGTCCATGCATGAGAGAGAAGGATTGAGAGAGAGAAAGTTAAAAAAAAAAAAAAAGAGAAAGGGAGGAGCCGGGTTACAGAACCCAGCTCCCTTCCCTTCCTCCGTGAGACACTGGTTCAGGCCCGGCGGCGTGCCCGCCGCCTCGCCGGGCCTGAGCCCCGGCCGACGACCCCACCGGCACCGGGGGCGGCGTCCGGTGGGGTGCCGGAGAACAATGAGAGAGAGAGAGAGCGGAGGAGGGAGAGAGAGGTGAAAATTACCGCCGGTCCGATCCTTGGTTCGGGCCCGGCGGTGTGCTCGCCGCCTCGCCGGGCCTGGGCCTTGGTCGGAGACCTCCACCGGCGCCGGGCGTGCGTCCGGTGGAGGTCCGGCCGGCCATGGTGGCCGGCCGTGCCGCCGGCGTAATCCTTAAGCCGCGGAAACAGTGAGAGAAAGAGAGAAAGAGAGAAATTGGAGAGAGAGAGAGGAGGGAGGTCGGCCCGGGTGGCCGGCTTTGGTCCGGCCAACGGAGGCCGGACCGACCAATTTGGCCGGAATTGGTCGCCGGCGTAGAGAAAAGAAATTTAAACAAATTGATGAGAGAGAGGGTGGGGGAGGCTGGCCGCGGCGGCGGCCGGCCACGGTCCGGCCAACGGCGGCCGACCGCCTTCAATTTGGCCGGCGGCGGCCCTGGCCGCCGGCGCAAATCTCAGCTCCTCTGTTTCTTTTGAAACAGAGGAGCTGGGTTAATAAAGGTTAATGGGCCGCTGGGCCGTTGAGTTTTGGGCCTTGTTGGGCCGTCTCTGAGCCCAGTTTGAGCAGCGTTTTGGGCCCTGTATCGGGCCGAGAATGACAAAATAAATATATGGCCCGAATCAGGATTGATTCTAGTTTCTGGGAATAATTTTATTTCCCTATTTGGGTGTATACATTGAGAGATATTCAAGCCCAAAGTTGGGCCCATGAAGTGGTTTGGGTAGAGTTTAAGAATTATTTTATAATTCAGATTTTAGAAATTTAATAATGAAAAATGATTCTGTAGGTTCCCAGGAGTCCAATTAGCTGGGTTATCAAGTGAAATTCGTGTACTGTGGTAAGTAAGTCAAGTATTATAATTTTATTAATTATTTAATTTGTGAACTGTGAAATTACAGTTAAATATAATTATGTTAATTTGGCAAAATCATATTAGTTATAATATGTAATCATGATAATGACAGTAAAACTTTATGTGTCGCCGCGGTTCTCACATGACAGATGACAGATTCTCACATGACAGATTATCACATTATCACATGACAGATTATCACATGACAGATGACAGATACTGGTACCAGGACCCTTCCTCTTAGGGGATATTTAAGAGGGCTACACATGATGTGTATTGTAGGGCCGTGGGACACATAAAGAAAAATAATGACAGTATAAACAATGTAATTGTTATTGAATTAAGTTTCAAACTAATTGATCTGATGACATGAACCTAATGATAGCCTGATAAATGAAATTTTGAAATTATATTAGGCTTACTTATTGAGTGTGAGCTCACAAAATTCTCATAATGTTTTTCAGAGCCTCAGGAATGAAGATGGATAATTGAATAGAAGGAGTTTCTATTAAGAAGACTTAGTTTTATTATATTGATTTAGTTCAGATTTGTTTGTGTGTAGGGCAGATAGCCCAAGACTGATAATTCTGGTTTGTAATAAATCATGGATATGGAATTTGCTTTATATTGATTTATGTGATAAGTTCAAGACGCCTTGCATGCCTGGCATGCGGCGGGTTGTCATCCTAGTTCGAATTTTGGGACTAGAGCGTGACAGAATGTCTCAAGAAGATAATTAAAAAAAATAAAGATACTAGTTTGGCCCATCAACATTACATGATAAAATGCAATGGTTAAGGTATATTGCTCATTTTAAAAGGTAATGAAGGTTCTGATGGAATGTTCATACCAGGAATCATCACTTTTACAAAACTATTGTCAGCTCTACATGCTTTAAACCTAACAAACAAGGCTAAATCATCACTTCCACAACACCAGTGGGCCTGCTGCTTGTGGCTTTGCGGGTTCGAATTTTCTCGGGTTTAGATTGACTGCAACCCTAACCCGGCCCAAGTTACAAATCGATCCGGGTTCAATCCGGATCTTCGGGTTCGGGTTAAGCAAACTAGAGTTTGAGTACTGTTGCAAATTAGATTCTGCGGATCGAATTCGAATTGAACCCGACCCAAATTGCACCCCTACTTGTAAGGCACCCTTTTTCTAGGTTAACATCACACGAGTTCTATGGCGAAGGGAGGCGTGTTCGGTTTGGAATGGTTCTGTTTGTCTGGGTTAGTTGGGTTCCAAGGACATTAAAAAGAAAAAGTCATAAGTGTCAGAACGTTATTCCACATTTTATATTGTCATCTAGCATGGTGGTAATAAAAATCCTCGAATAGTATTTCTTTTTAATTCCTATTCCTATTCAAGACTGAAGGAATTTCATTTGGTTGCAAAAATGGAATTAAGTAATGGAACCGCGGCAGGGATGGATTCAGGAGAAGACTGGAATGAATATAATGATTTTAATATCTGTTTAACGGAGTGCTAAAACCTTTTGCATCTGTTATTTGTTGTAAACTAAAAGATTGAAATCAAATTTATTGTAGGCAATTGATTCCATGGCCTAAGGTATTGCCCTTGGCATCTTGTGCAGGATTTAGTATTTGAATGGCTGAACATGAAATTAATGTGTTACATAGGCCATGTTGGTGCCTATGTTTGTGAATGAGTTAAAGTAGGTTCTATTAAAAAAGCAAGCACACTGCTCTGTAGGCCAGCTTTTACTTTTATCATCGGGTAAAGTAATATGGGTGGATGAAGCTTGGGCCTTTTGCTAAGACCTTGTTTTTTTTTTTTTTTTTTTTTTGGTACAGACGGTGATTCACACCACCCTAGGTCGGGACGGACCCGTTACATCAGAAACTAATAACTGGAACATAACTAGAGGGCAGCAGTCGCCCGGTCTCCATATCCACTGCTCAGAGTGAGAGGCCATTCTGGCCGCAATCCAGTCCGCAATAACATTAGCCTCACGATAGACATGACGGATCTGAATGTTGGAAGCTTCCAAGATCATAGCTCGGATATCACATAAGATAGGAATAGAGGGCAAACGGGATTATACTGCTGACGAATCCATCGAATGACTATGATAGAGTCCTTCAATGATGAGCTTGCGGGCGCCTAGAGTCCGAATGGCGAAGGATAAACCCGCCCAAGCCGCATAGAGCTCCGTCATAGGAACCGAATCAAGAAGGCTAAATCCGCCAGCTGCCAGCATCCTGCCATCAGCATCACAAATGACATAAGCAGAGCCAGCACATCTACCCCGGACACTCCCATCGAAGTTAATTTTAACAAACCCTGGAGGAGGGGGCTCCCAAGAAATGAAAACCGTACGTCGGTTCGCTGCCGCAGCAGCAGGGGAGACCCAGTGTCCAAGGTTCGCAAAATCAAAGGACTCCTGATGGGATGAATACTCAGCAAAGAGGGAGGAAGCCGTCCTGAGGATCCTACGAGGAGAATGAACCGTATCTGAGAACACAATTTGATTCCGGGAAAGCCATATCTGATAAGCAATATAAGCCCAGAGAGATCCCCGTTGGTGAGTAGGCCCTCCTAAACCCTGCTTCAGCAATCTCAGGAAAGAAATACGGTGGGAGTCAGGACTGTGCACCCAGGGATAAGTACCAGAGAGTTGCCAAATCTGACGAGCCCTGGCACAATCGAATATAGCATGATCAATAGTTTCATCCTCGGTTCCACACACCGGGCAAGTAGGCTGAATACTCAATCCACGATGCGAGAGAAGGAAGCAGGTAGGAAAAATACCCTGAGCAAGTTTCCAGATGAAAAGACGCACTCGAGGGTGAACGGACAGTTGCCAAATCCAATCCAATCCCTCGAATCCTGAGGATAAGTTCTGAACATAGAGAGGAGGTCCCTCATGGGAGCACGAGACAAGCATGATCTCCTCCAGACCCTGGTATCAGTACTAGCAGATGGAGACAGAGGTATGGAAAGAATACGCCGACATAGCTCAGTCCCGCAGAAACTAGCCACCCGAGAATATGACCAGGAAGGGCAGTCGTCGGATAAGGTCACTGACACGCATACCATGAGGAGTATCGGAGCAGATAAAAGTGGGCCACCGCGACAAGGAAGGTCAGCAATCCATGCATCCTGAATGGCATCCACCGAAGAACCGTCCCCGATGATCCAAGAGGTACAGTCCAGGATAGTCGAAGCATGACGACAGACCTCTTTCCAATAAAAAGAATGCCCCCGGGAAGTCTAAGGAATAGATGAAGAGTTCCAGCTGCCATACTTGGCACGCATAAAGAACTCCACAGGCAATTCGGATCAAGAACGAATCGGGAGGCATGCCTAGCTGTCAGAGCCTCTCTCCTGAGAAGTAACGACTGGATACCAAGACCACCCTCAGCCAAAGGCAAGCAGACAGAGTCCCAAGCCAGAAGATGAATACCGTGGCCATCTTGATTCGAAGCCCAAAGAAAATCACGAAAATATCTCTCAATCTTCCGCAGACAAGCCAACGGAATAGCAGTGTTAGATAAAAGATAGGCAGGCATCGACGAGAGCACAGACCGGATAAGGGTAATCCGCGCCATCATAGAGAGACCAGACACCTGCCTAGCCGTCCAGACGATCACGGATCCGCCTCTCCAGATAACTAAAGTCCGAACACCGAGGCCGTCTCCCAGAAATAGGAATCCCCAAATAGGACATCCGATCAGACTGAGAAGGAATGCCCATAATCTGAGATATAGCCCTCTTCACAGAACGGGACGTCCTCGGACTTAAACAAATAAGTGATTTGCTGAGATTGACACATTGCCCCGAGGCATGACAGTAGGAGTGAAGGATGGAAGCAAAGGTGGAGGCATTGCTGGTAGTAGCCCTCCCCAGCAGGAGACAATCATCAGCAAAAAGTAAATGGGACAGCGAAGGGCCAAGGGGGCCAGCAGCATAAGGGTCGATGTCAGAAGTTTGCGTTGCCAAAGAAAGCTCCCGGGATAGAGCATCGGCAGAGAGAATAAAAGAATGGAGAAAGAGGACAGCCCTGTCTTAAACCCATCGCCGAGTGGAAGAACTCCGTAGAACAACCATTAATCATAAGAGAGAAAGACGGTCTTTGGACACACTCCATCACCCAGTCGACGAAAACCTCATGGAAGCCAAACTCATGAAGAGTACTGCAAAGAAAGTCCCACCTTAGTCTATCATAGGCCCTCTCCATATCAAGCTTGATAGCCATGAGGCAGTTACGTCCCGAGACACAGTGAAGATCATGCATAAATCCCTGGGCCAGCAGGGCGTTATCCGTGATACTGCGACCTCTAAGAAAAGCACCCTGCTCCTGAGAGATAAGACGAGGCATAACCAAAGCCATACGAGTTACTAAAATTCGAGCACAGATTTTGTATAAAGTGGTACATAGACTAATGGGCCGGTAATGCATAGGGGAGGAAGCCTCAGGACGTTTAGGAATCAAGGTAACAAGTCGCTTCCAGTCAGAAGGCATATGAGTGAGCAAAAAGACAGACTGGATAGCAGAGACACATCCGTACCGACAATATCCCAATAATGGCGGAAGAACAAGGGTGGAAACCCATCAGGTCCCGGGGCTTGTCAGGACCCAGCTCCCATAAAGCGAGGCGAATTTCCTCCATAGTAAGAGGTTGATAAGACTGTCATTCTCCACATCGGAGACCTTATAAGAAGGCAGAACCGGAGAAACTGGGAACCCAACCCCTGACATCTCAGTCCATCTGGTCCGGAAGAAGTTAACAAACTGATCCCTGATGCCAGCGGATCCTCGACAGAATGGCCCTCCTCATCATCAATGCACTGATACGATTCGCCGATCGGCGCCGCAAAGTAGTCTGATGAAAGAACCTCGTATTTCGGTCACCCTCCTTAATCCACTGAATACGGGACCTTTGCCTCCAATAAGTTTCCTGTTGCAACATAAGAGAATGGTGGACAGCTAGAGTGGATCTGAGGGTCGACAGATCCGCATCAAGGAGAAATCCCTGCTGATCCTCCTTGTCTTGCAAAGAAGAGATAATAGACTCAGCATGTTGACCTGCCTCAAAATATTCCCGACCTCCCTCCTGTTCCAGCTAGAAAGTCTACGACTGACAAGAAGGAGCCGTCTAGAAAGTCTGTAAGAGGCACACCCTCTAACTGGCAACCGCCAGACCTGAGAAATGATATGTCTCGCAGAAGAATAAAAGGTCCAGAACTTTTCGAACTTAAACTGTCTAGACCGCTGAAGAGGCAAATCAGTAGAAATGAGGATAGGACAATGGTCAGACCCGATCCTTGGCAATGAGTAACAGTAGCAAAAGGAAAGAGTTGAAGCCAGCTGGCAGAAACCAAAGCCCTATCCAGTCTCTCCCAGACTCTAGCAGACCCCTGACGATTATTGCACCAGGTGAACCGGGGTCCTGTAAAACCCAAATCGAAAAGATCTGCAGAGGTAATAAAGTTCCTGAATTCAACAATGCCCGGGGAAGCAACAAATTGTCTACCTCCACGCTTCTCAGAGGCCCCCACAATACAGTTAAAATCGCCAGCAATGAGGGAGGGAAAACCCTGGCCAAGAAGCAGTTGGATCTCGTCCCAAAGCACTCGGCGCATCCTAAACTCAGTACTGGCATAAATTCCCGAAAGCAGCCAAGGTGCTGAGGACCCTTCGGAAACAACTAAAGCAACCTGCTGGCCACAATCATGAAAGGCATCCACACGGACTCTATCCGATCTCCAAAGAACCAAAATGCCTCCAGAAAGACAGTAGAATTTATAGCATAAGAACCACAATCTAGAAATCTACCTCCGAAGGCGATACAAACTGTCCCCCGAAAGACGAGTTTCCATCAAAATACAGATGTCAAGGTTATGAAGCTGCTGAAGCCTTCCAAAAGAAGAACGAAAGGAGGGTTTCAGGGCCCCACGAACATTCCAAATAAGAATCTTCATTTAAGAAATTGAGGAAGAGGGACCCCCCCGTGTCCCCCATAACCTTCTCGCCAAGGAGATCATTAAGCAGCATGGACCCTCAGGTCCGTGGCCAGCACAGTCATCCACCCTGGACGAATCCATGATCTCAAGAGGACGATCCTTCTGGATGGCTGCCTTAAGAATGGCCACAGCTTCGTCATGGTCAGTGACAGTCGAGAGAGACGGCTGGACTGACACTTCCGCAGACTGAAGGGCCAGGTTATCTTTACGACGTGACTTTTGTTTCCTCGACCCCACCGGACAAGACTTACCCCTAGGGAGTCAAGCGAAGCCGAGAAAGCAAAGGATCCATTTCCAATGTCCTTAACCTTGAGGTTAGCTTTTCCTTTTCCTTTGGATACCTTGGACAAAACCCGCTGCGACACAGGCTCAACAGGCCGAGCCCGTTTCGACAGCCCAGAAAGGCAACCTTCAGTCGATTGAGTCTGGCCCCCCAACTTAAAAGGACTGAAGCTTAAGACTTCAGAATTCCTGAGATCACTGGGACAGAGATTAAACATTCAGAGTTACAATCATTACTGTTCCTTTTCTACTGTTCCATTGACTCGAACCGGCACGCTGGGGATTGACCGGCACGCAGGATCTTCAGAGTGAATAGGAGGAGGCTTTGAAAGAAGACGACTCACTGGGTTATCAACCCTACCGTCCTCATCAATAGAAGTCTCTCCCACAGCCGACGGCACAGGAGGGGGGATCGGCTCTGTTTCATTCCAAGCAGAGGAGAAGTAGCAGGAGAAATGGAAAGATCCACAGCAACGCAGGCACAACATGCAAACCATTCCTAATATTCCTTCGTACAAATTTCTTAGGTGTTTTCCATTCATTTGATAAGGCGGAGGAGGGGGAGGAAGACGTACCCGGAGCAGAGGATCTCTGAGACACCGGTTGCTGCAGCACAGTGGTCTTCCTTCGTCTCACCGAAGTCATCCAAGGGCCGAACGAGGCTTCAAGGATGAAGATGAGGGATCAGGCGAAGCTTCACAAGACCCAGAGAGATGCAAGGATCCACAGAAGGCACAGATTCCATCTATATTCTCGAAAGAAAATTGTTGCCAAAATGGAATGCCAGAACCAAGAATCCGAGCACCTGGGCGCAGAGGCTTACCCAGGTCGACTGAGATACAAGCACGAGCAAAAACCGCCCCGCTTGCGATCCTTGGTCAAAGCATCCGAGTATAGGAATTTCCCCGCAGCAGATAGGATTGAGGCAAGAGCATCATCAGTCCAGAATTCGATGGGGAGCAGTGGCAATCGGACCCAAAGCAGAGCTTGAAGTAGTGTGCTCTCAGAAGGAATGAAATCCGGAATCCACTCAGAAACAGCGAAAGCTTGGCCATTAACTGTCCATGGACGCCCGAGGACGAGCTCCGTAGCACGAATGTCATCAAACCGGAAAAGATAATGGCGATGCGGCAAGGGACGGCTTCAATTTCCCCGAGACACCGGCACGGAGGAATTCGCGAACCAGAGCTTCCGGAGGAACCCAGTTGCCAAGACTGCGAGCAATCACGGCCAGATTCTTCCATCGACCGATCTCCTCCTCCAGCGGCCGCAAGGGAACTTGGATGATCTCCGGGAAGAGACGCTCCAGCTCGGCGATCACAACCGGAGACGGCGATGGTGAAACCCATTCGAAGCGACTCGATTGGGCATGATTCCACGGAGCGCCGGCTGTCTTCGGAGAAGCAGCCACTACCGGAGGCTTGACGGACGGAGATGCCATCAATCAGCGAGGAAACAGGAAAACCAGCAGCAGGAGCCGTGGAGATCAGGGACGATGACTCCGAGCACGAATCGCAAAGCACCGCAGGAAAGCACTCACCAGTCGCAGCTCACAATTTTTTAAAGCACTCACGAAATTACTCAAAGCCGTTCATTTAGTGCTAAGACCTTGTTTGATAAAGCTGTTAGTAGTAAAACTTTCAAAAGTAAAATTTTTAATAAAATTATTTATTCTTTAATAACTATATTTTTCAAGTATCATAAATTTTATATTTGTTTTTATTTAACCTAAAATAAAATTACTTTTCTCTTCATGATAGAGTAATTTATTTCAGATGTTAGTAGTAAACTAATTTACTTGGAATCAGTTTATTCTGCACAAGGCAAATCCCTGAAGTGATATGAGTATAAAAATGAAGATGAAATCCCGATGGATGTCATAATTTTGTAAGTTGGATAGTGTTGGCCTTGTTGCCAAGTCAGCGCCCACACAAAATCCCAAGATGAAATACCAAGATGGGACTCTTGGGATTCCAGGACTCTTCATCCCTCTAACAGATCCGCTCTCTCGTATCCATCCCAATCTATAAGAAAAGATCTGAAGTGTCTTCTGTGAGACACCCGAGGGTTTACGAAGACTAGCTTTCCTTCCTCCTTTTCTTTCATCGGTACTGCGGCTTAGGGTATGGACTCCTGGTAGCCCCTGACGATGATCTTCTGCTTCCATTGCTGCCGAAACAAGGTATATTTCATGTTTATGGCTCCTAAAGACAGAATTTTCTCTAGCTCCCTTGCCCAAAAATTTATGCTTTTTTTTTTGGGGGGCGTGGGGGGGGGGGGGGTTGTTTAACAGAGATTTATTAGCAATGGCAAGAATAAGCTGTNTGTAAGTTGGATAGTGTTGGCCTTATTGCCAAGTCAGCGCCCACACAAAATCCCAAGATGAAATACTGAGATGGGACTCTTGGGATTCTAGGGACTCTTCATCCCTCTAATGGATCCGCTCTCTCGTATCCATCCCAATCTATAAGAGAAGATCTGAGGTGTCTTCTGTAAGACACCCAAGGGTTTACGAAGATTAGCTTTCCTTCCTCCTCTTCTTTCATCGGTACTGCAGCTTAGGGGTATGGACTCACTGGTAGCCCATAACGACGAACTTCTGCTTACATTGCCGCCGAAACAAGGTATATTTCATGTTTATGGCTCCTAAAGACAGAAATTTTCTCTAGCTCCCTTGCCCAAAAATTTATGCTTTTTTTTTTTTTTGGGGGGGGGGGGGGGGGGGGGGGGGGTTGTTTAACAGAGATTTATTAGCAATGGCAAGAATAAGCTGTCTCTAGCATCTCGCAATACTAAGCAGTTCCATTTTATAACCTAACTCAATGAAATTATATATGGCTTGATTGCCTTCTTTAAGAGTACGATTGAAGAAAAAAATTCTTCTAAAAAAATCTTCATCAGCTGCTGAATATTATGATGCAAAGTTTATAAGCACCTAGAAAATTTCTTAACTATGATAGTATAATGGTAGAATCACCTTCATTGATCAATCCATGTCCAGAGCGATAGATAAAGCCTATGCGACAAATTGGCTTTTTATTTTTTTTGTTTTTGTTCGTCAAAAGGGAGGAGAAAAAACTCCACCCTCTCCGGAAATGAAGTAGATACAAATAGCAAGAGATGCAGTTCATAAGAGGAAGGAGAGGAGTTGCAAGTTTAGTGAAGGAAGCAGTGTAATTATTTAGCAGAACAGAGTGCCAGAAGTTCAAAAACAGTGTTCCTTTTGGATAACACTGCGATTCTTGGATTTGTAAAGAAACACCCTGACGTTTCTCTTCTTACCAAAGGCTCCATGAGACTGCAATGACAATAAGGGCCTAACTAGATTGAGTGAAGCTTGATAGATACATATTCCGGTGAAGGATGGAAAGGGCAAAGGTTTGTTCTTCATTACGTTCCATTGTAATGGTTGCTTTTCATCTTTTTTTCCACTGTTTCTGCTATATATCAAGTTTGTTTCTAAATATAAATGGGCGATTTCATTAATAAAGAACAGTTTCAGGATATGCTCTGCCTTAGGACAAAGTTTATGTGGCCAGATGGACCAATAAATCCTTGTTTCTGGTGGGGGAAAGTTTGACTGCATTCTATCTAATACTTGATCACTCTCTTGTTGCATTAGTTGATTTGTAAGAGTAGCATATATGACACAATTATGCCTAGCTGCAGGCCAAGGTCCTATACAAGTTAATGCATAGATGAAAAGATATGTTTCCATGTGGGTGTTGTTAATTGTCCAATGATAGATTTCACATTGTTTATTGTTTAAGGTTACATATTGAGGAGGATCTTCAATGATGGGGTGATAAAGACGGATAGGTCCACTGTTTCATCAAGACGATGTATTGTAGGAAAAGTGGCTGAAAGAAATGCGTTCCATGACCATTTTCTATTTTGATTTTAAAAGCAGTTACACAGAAAGGGAGGCAAGGAGCGACTACTTGGGTAAATGGCAAGGGTGAGTTAAAAGAGGTAGGGGTAGAAAGAGCTAACGTTCTTCAGGTATCATTAATTGGAGGTGATTTGGAATAAGAGCTTTGGAGATGGAGGAGGATTTACATCTTAGCATAGGTAAGAACATATCAAGTTGCAGCTTTTCGTTTAGCACCTTGAGTCCAAAGATAGGTTCAGAGCAGAGATGAGCATTGGGCCGGGCTATGGGTGGCCTGGCCCAGCCCAGCACGAACCGGGCCATCCCTACCACGGCCCGGTTGCTATAGTATGGGCCATGCCAGGCACGTCCTATAAAAGGGGACCGTGCAGGGCTTAGGAACTTAGGCCCACAGACCAAGCCCGCATAGCCCATTAAGGCCTGAGCTGGCATGGCCTAGGTGGGCCAGGCATGGCATGGCCCGCGTGCCAACCCGGCACAGCCCATATGGGCCTGGGCCATGCCGGCCCATAAGGGTTTTAATCAGACGGTGGTGGTGGTCTGAGAGTTGGAGGCGGCCTAGACGATGTCCTAAAGGGCAGGACAGAGCTCGTTGATGCAGAAGCTCTGATACTCAAGCGTGTCGCCGGCGTCCTTCCGGATGACCACAACCAGGATCGACGACACTACGGCGAATATCTCCGCCGCCACCACTAGCCTTTCCCTTCCTCCCCAGTTCCTTCCTTTCCATCCGCACCCCCGTCGGTCCGCTCTTCGCCACCCAATAACGTCCAGCGCCCGCACCGCCACCCCCTCCAGCCGAGAGATCACCCCGCTCATTGGCTCCCTAGTTGTGAACCGCAACTCCTCCTCCCTCCTCCCCCCACCTTACTCAAACAGCGGCGACAGATCAAAACCCTCGGAGAGTGAGATCAGATGGAAGGCATTCAGTCTCTTCGCCCCTCCTCTTCCTTTCCCTTTTTGTCCTCGGCCACTGCCAACAGTGCTGCCACCGGCTTCGAGATCGGTGATTTCTTGAACCAAGGGGTCTCGACTAGCTTGGCTACCATGATCCGAGTGCTGGGGTTTGGATCAAGAAGTCTGGTGACGACTCGGCAGGCATCCGATAAGAACCATGGCAGGCAGCAAAAGTCCCTGCGGTGGATCTTCTTGTACACAGTGGGCATCCGATGAGATCCAGGCAAGGCCCAACTCAAAATGGACTGCGGGCTGTACCAGACTTCAATTTTTTTTTAACGGACCATGCCCGGCATGACCTGTTTAATAATAGGCCGTGCCAGGCACGATCCATATATTTTTTGGCCAGGGGGCCTTGGGCCAGGCCATGCTGGGTATGGCCCAGTGCCCATCTCTAGTTCAGAGTTGATAGAATTTTTCATTGATAAGATCTATAGGAATCATGGATGGGGTTATCTTGAATTGTTTTTATGGCTCACTAGTTGACATTGAATTGTTTTCTTAAGGGTACAAATTCTATATCTTTATGGTGAATTAATATATGAAACTCCGTCAAGGCCAGTTCCAAGCTCAGTTTAAAAAAAAAGAGGGTTGCGTTAGGTAGCTGACAACCAACATAAAACTTATCAGATTTCCTAAAATATGAATCTACTAAATCAAACTATGCGATGGCTAGGATTAGCCCTGAATAGAGCTCAATTGAGGAAGTAGTTTCATGTAGTCAACCCCATGTAATTGGAAAAAGGCTTAGATGAGTTGAGTTGAGTATTAATATAAACCCCTTTTTCTTGCAAAAATCACCATGCACATTTTCACATTTGCAGAATCAGCCTTTTTTCCCATATTTGTAGGTTTCAATTTTTCCAACCAACTTTTGCTTGACCCCATCTGCATGAACTTATGCATTCAAAACTAATTTAAATGTGTCTCTTGCACAAGTAATCAAGGTTCGTTGTCTTGTTGTTGGACCTACTGTCACATTAATATAGTATCGGCACACCTGGTATATATGGGTTGATTCAGCCTACTGAGTGTTGGTACGCATCGATAGCTTATGTTGCAGATCTTGACAAAAAAAGGCTCATCCTGCAGATATAAAAAAACATGCAGTTATTTTAACAAAATGCCTTTAATATATTGAAACCAATTATTAGGCAGGAAATCATACCATTACTTCAGTATTGCCTAGCAGATCGCATCAGGACTTCCAAACTGACTTGGAGAAAGCCTATGAGCAAGTTGGACATTTTTGTGTATCAAGAGCCTATGAGAGCAAGTTGAACATTTTTGTGTATCAAGAGCGTCAGATTTTGTGAAATTATATGAGTTAAATAATGGGCTTGTGGTCGTTGACATGGTTGTCCACTTTATAAGGGAGATCAAATACCAAATTTGCACAAGAGGATCATGTTTGCTTAATCTTCATGATGATACATGCTGACCCTCCTACTCTAAGTTAGATGCATATTCTACTTTTGTCGCCATGTTTTGCCATGCGCCATATTGCCTATCTGCTTCTCTGGGAACTAGTGAGTTTGTATTTTGTCTGAAACAAATATGACCATGTTGTTATAATGTTACTATCTCCATTGGTCATCAATTTTCAGAGGTTGTTTGATGTATGAGCTTTATATCATTCTATCATGTTGAAGAAGTAACTTTGAGAAGCTTGCTTGGATCTAGACATTAAGAATTGTTTCCTGCTTTCTTTCCCCAAAGAGAGAGAGAGAGTCCTAATTGATGTTCATCATCCAAATGAGGAATAAAGGATATGAGAAGAGAAAAATGGAAATAAGAAGAGTGGAAAAAGCAGAAAGAAGCAAAGAGGAGGGAGAAGAACAAAACAGAAGCACCCAACTTCAAAATGAAAGAGTAGTTCTTCTGTTGCTTCGACGGTAAAATAATAGCTCTAATCCAGTCTCTCTTCAATTATTTGTTGAAGATTGTTTTCTGAACTAAATGAAATTAGCATGTTGATTACCTTGGGGTGAAAACCCAGCGATGATGTTTAAGCTGCAAGTGCAGTAGAATTCCTTAAACCATCTTGCCATACTCTTTTTTCGATAAATCATGGGCCTGTTTGAGTTGCTACCGGTTCGATAGTTACTGTAAATCTTGTCCAAAGAGAATTCAGGTGTCTAGACCAGTTGGAAAGTTGTGGAAGCATACTTATTTTCTTCAGCCAAGCCAAGTTCTTCATGGACCAGCATGCATGATGTATCTATAAGAAGTTGAGTTGCCCATTGACATTATATGTCTGGCAATTGCTTGTGTTGGCTATTCAAGTGCTCCTTGTTCATGTGCACTAAGTTTGCTAGGTACGCTTGGGGTAAAAAGCACTCACAACTGTCGCACTTTAATGACTGCTAACAGAATGTGCTTCTGAGAAGTTAATGACATTTATAATTTTAGGCCAGAACGAGATGCTTTGAGGCTTTTGGGGGGAAGAAAGACTGTCTAAGTGACAGTGGTAACAAAGAATGAAGTTCCATTGCTGTTTCAGCATATACCCCAACTTTGTTTGAACTCGGAATTTTCTTGTGAAGATTGTTTGTTATATAAGCATACTGTGGTTGGGATTATAGATGCTTGCCACTAACTCGTAATCAAAGAATACATAATGCTAGTGGGAATTTTTTTTCCCTGATTCAAACTGTGAACAGGGGAACGCCACTGTAGTTTAAAATTTGGGGCCTCTCCTTTGTTTAGAGGATGTCATGGGGTTGGACGTGATTCAAGGCATTGTTTCAAATTTGGAGGCTTTTGTATCTAGGGTTTAAAGGTTGTGGGGAGCATTACTTGACATATCAGCACTTTTCGTCAAACGACTTATTTGTCAGTTAAATCAAACTTTAAAATTTAGGCTTTCAGTTATATCAATGGGAGGGCTTTAAAATTTTGGATCGTTTAGGAGGTTTTTACATCTAACCTTTAAAACCTGTTCCCCATGCGAGGAGGGTGCCTGCTTTCTCCATTGACCAAAAAGGGACTGGCGGTTGGCTTGTTCGTGGATAAGGTCGGAGCTGGATTCTATGGTCTTAACAAATCAGTTGGGAGGTTTTTGAATCTACGTTTTGAAACCTATTCCCTTGTGAGGACAATTCATCTTTCATGCAAGCACTTGTTGAGTGCATGGGTACCATATTGGTTCTTTTTAATCAGGAAAAGTCTTGTTGCACCCATGCAGTGCAAGAGAAACTGCACTATACAGGTGATTGGCCCGCGATGCGTGCACATATGTGCCAAAGGAAAAAAAAAAGATATTTCTATTTTTAGCATGCACCGCGCGCTAATCATCGCGTGCGGTGAGCTTGTTCACATGGTGCAGCAAGACTTTTCCTTCTAAAAGGAGTAGTAGCTAGATAGCCTGCGATGAGAGTCTAGCAGATGGGAGTCGAGGCTGGGGCAGCCAGGGAGGGGAGTCGGTGCCAGGGGCCGAGGAGGGGAGTTTGTGCTGGGAGGCCAGAGCGTCGGAGCCGGGAGAGGGAGCTAGGGAGAGGGGAGGGAAGTCGGTGACCAGGGGGGCGGGGAAGGAGTCAGTGCCGGGAGCCAGAGCGATCGGAGCCAAAAGGGAAGCCGGGTGCCAAGGGGAGTCGGTGCCGGGGGCCGAAGCGGCTGGGGCCGGGAAGGAGTCGGTGCCGGGGCCAGACGGTTGAAGCTGAGAGAGAAATCGGTGCCAAGGGAGTCGATGCCGGAGGCTGGAGTGGTCGAAGCTGGGAGGGAAGCCGGGTGCTAAGGGGAGTCGGTGCCAAGGGCCGAAGCGATCGGAGTCGGAGGAGAGCCGGGGGCTAAGGGGGTCGGCCGGAGAAGGAGAAGGGAAGAGGAGAGGAGGGTGTCGGTGGGTGGGGTGAGGGAGTGGGGTGTGGAGACAAAAAAAAAAAAAAAAGGGTGGGGGAGGGATTTAAAGGTAGTTTAAGAATTTAAAATTTTTTAAAGTTTGGGGGTGTGAAGAGTAATTTTTGCGGTGCATTTAGAAGCTCCCCAGTTGGAGGGAGGGGTTTTAACAAAATACCCACTCTAGTAACCATTGTATTATAGAAATATTTTGGTTAATTCAATATACAAAAAATAAAAAAATCAACTCCCATGCTGGATTAGATCAAAATTCTAGCGAGGGAAAGCTCTTAGTGCATAGTGTGCAGTGCAAAACATGCGCACCACGCGCAGTGATTGACTATACGTGCGTGCAGCCGGGCATGGCCAAGAACATTTTTGTCTTTTTTTACACCGTATGCACGGCCGCATGCACCAGTGGTACAGAAGGACTTTTCCTTCTAATGAGTCATGCCAAGACAGCCTACAAACAATACCATACCGACAGCACGGCCCATAAAATCATAAGCCAATGGGCAATGTACAGCCCATTTTATATCACTCCCAAGGCCCTTTACAATATCCAACATTGTAAGAAGCAGAGGTGGGCACTGGGCTATGCCTGGCACGACACGTGCCTCTAAAATTACCGTGTCGTGCCTGGCATGGTCTAGTAACAAATGGGCCGTGCAAGCATGGCACGGTAAAAAAAAAATTCAGATTCAGTCCCATTTTGGGCCACGGACCGTGCCTGAGCCGCCGGGCCGTGGGCGGCACGGCCCAGTGCCTATCTCTAGTAAGAAGAGAGAGGAAAGAGAAAGTAATAATGAACAAGATTTGCTAATAGAACGGCTCTATTTTTATATTTTTTATTAAAAAAAAGAAAAAAAAAAAAGAAAAGAAAAGAATGTTGCTGTAATATGCGATGATGTTTCAGGGACAACGCTAAGGGAAGGATAAAACCTCAGTGGCCTTCTTATTACTTAGGTTTGTTTCCAATCGAAGATGATGACGTGCCAGAGTAAGCTGGACTTCCACTCTCGAGATACAGCATCAAAGTCGTTTACCAGATATTTACTGAGTCGGAACTTCACTTATCAGGCTTCGAATTGATTAATACGTCAGTGACCATTAACAAGCATCGATGACTGTTAATTAAGTGTAGTGCTGAATAGAATAGGTGGCTTCTTGCCATTCCATCCCTGTTTATAGGCAACATAGGAGTTTTAATGTATTAAATGCGAAGTTCTTCTTGATGATGCTCCTAGATTGTCGGATTCAACCCTTCTCGTTCGCTAGATTGTAGTCATGCTGTAATCTAGTGCTCCTCGAAAGCCAAGAATCAGGGTGACGCATTCAATAAACTATACCTTCATTAATCGATGATCCAATATCATTATTCATTAGTCTTAGATTGTTATCTCATTATCAAAGTAACGTGTTGATCTCCTCCTTAGCTGGAATAAAGCTCAGATTTTGGAGGCACCGCAAGGAATCATGGAATCCATGACATTTAACTACTTTAGTGGTATTTAAAAAATACTAAAAAATTTCTGCATTTATAATAAACTATTAGAAATAATATAATTCGTTATATCATTTTATTGGCATTTTTTAAATAAAAAACTATTTTATTTTATATTTATAAAAAATTATTGAATATTAGCTTGTACCTCATCTTTTTTTTTTTTTTTCTATGATAAGTTAGAATGCTCTTTATTTTTCCTACCAATTTGGCTAAGGATCTTGATTGCTGAATGCTGATTCAACAATATTTTATAATAAAATATATTAAAAATTGTAAACTATTAAAATTAAATATGTAATATAAAAGTATTAAGTTTATATGTTAAATACCATTGTTACCATCCAATTAGCATCAACAAAATTATCTATAACTTAAAGAACTTTTAAGAATATATATATATATATATATATATATATATATATATATATATATATATATATATATATATATATATATATATATATATATATATATATAGAAACATGCTGAAGTTATTGAACTTTTTAAAAAAAATAAAACAAAAAGTTTTAAAAATATCATAAACAATAACATGATGTTATTTATCTGGTATTAGCCAATTAAGGGGCCACTCTATAGTAGCATATAATACAATAATAAATTATATCCTCAAATTTTTTAAAATGGGAGATAAAATTTGCTATATTCTTTTTAAGAAAAATTCTTAGTACCTTCGGGAATTCTATGATCTTGGTATCTGCTGGCTTAATTG
>UESW01003684.1:0-48703 GCA_900491605.1 Calamus simplicifolius | reverse complement strand
TCTATATTGACTTGATTTGGGTTTTGATCTTGCTTTGATCAAGCTCAACATCTAAAGATCAAGGCTCGATATGGAACTTAATTCCGATTTGATCAAAAAGTTTAGTCAATCCGATCTTAGGGAAACGTTACACTTATTCGATTTGTTCCATGTTTGATTTGGATGAGGCCTCTTTGGATCCTCATCCAGTTCTATTCCAGCTTTAGCCTCTAGTGCTCTTTCTTGTTCTCTCGTTGAGACCTCCTTGGATTCCATTGTTCCACCTTCGCATGATGTCTCGCTGGCTTCGTCTCCCCTGTTGCCGGAGGATCCTGTGGCTCTTGCTTTGAGTTTCCCAGTGGAGGCTGATTTCCGCTGCTTCCAGGATCGATTTTTTTTGATGCTGCTTTGGAGTTAAATGTGCTCCCGGCCTGTGGAGCTGTTCCTCTCCGGTGTCCGGTGTCGATCTTGCGGCGTTGCCGGCTCGTGCGTCGGAGATGGGCAGGTGGCTTTTTTTCAAATTTGCGCCCGTACCAGACTCCATCTCATTACCCGGTCCGTTCGTCCGGTCGCTTGGATCATGGTAGCTTGAAGACGTCATCCACTTCTTATCATCCTGATTTGAATTTAGTAGTCTTTCCTTCCCGCCTCTCCCAAATTCTGGGGGTCTTTCAAACTCCCAAACTGCCTCCTCCTCCTCCGAGCGCTGCTGCTTCCCCCCTGTTTCTCCCCCGGTGGTGGTTCCAGCGGATGCAGTTGCTCCGGGAGCCGCAAAGATTAGCTGGGCTTCTCTCGTCTCGGACATTCCAGCTGTTATGGAGCTCTCTTATCATAAACCCACAGTCCAATCGATCGATGGAGAGTCCGATGCTTGATCCCGCCAGCTGTGGCGATCAACGGAGCCGCTGCCTGGAAAATACTATTGTTGGTTTCTTCCTGGACAAGCTCCCGTTTTCTCTTGTGAATTCTCAGGCCCATAGATTATGGGATGATAAAGGACTCGGAGGTTCTATGCAACGGCAATGGCTTCTTCTTCTTCAAATTCCATGATAAGGCGATGTGCTTGGATATTCTGAATGGGGGCCCCTGGTATTTTGGGAGGTCGTCCCATCTTCTTAAAGCTTGGAGATCTGGAATGAATTTATCTAAAGACGGTTGCAAACGGTTCCTATCTGGGCTCATTTTCTCAACGTTCCTCTAGAATTCTGGACGGCTGAGGGACTCAGTCACATTGCCAGCATTATTGGAATTCCCCTTCATGCTGACAAAATGACGTCTTCCTTGAAGAGGCTATCTTATGCTAGAATTTGTATTGAGATTGGTATTGATGACCCTCTCCCCACTCTCTGGATCTTTATGGAGGATGGAAACTTAGTGGAAATCAGGATTGAATACAACTGGGTTCCTAAGAAATGCTCCATCTGTAAGGAATCGGACACCTTCCTAAATTCTGCAAGAAGGCTTCTCACCTGGCTTGGGTTCCTAAAGAATCTCAGTGTCCTCCTAAGACCATTCCTGATGTAGTTCCGAATCGTAGGGAGGTTTCGATTTGCATTCCTCCCCTCCCAAGGATCAGATTGCTTCTCCTTCAATGGCTCAGGCTGGCCCTAGATCAATGGCATCTCCAAGGATTCTTCCTCCTGCGCGTGAATTGCGCAGCTCCGTCAACAGCTTTGCAGTGCTTCGATCGCTTGATCCGAGTTGCTGAGGATCCGGCTGCTGCTGTTGATGATCCGCTTGGGATCCGACTCCAGCTGGCGACCCGTTTGGTTCAGCTGTCGGGATCCGATAGCAGATGACGATCCATTTGGGGAAGGTGCTGGTGATCCGTTAGCTGTTGACGATCCGATTGATTCAGGAGCCGGGGATCCGATTGTATTTGACGATCCGATTGTCCCGATGGCCATTTCCTCTGTTCCTCCTGTTGGGGACTCCTCTGCTTTGTCCCCCCGCCATTATAGGTAGTAAGGTCTCTTCCCCCTCCTCGTCTTCATCCTTCTCAAGTACCCCTCTTATTGCTAGGCGGTTATTGTTGGTGGACGAACTTGAGAAAAAGCGGGCAAGCTGTCGAAGCATAAGAAGAAAAATCGGAGTGCTGGGAATTCCAAGGGGAAGAGTTCTTTGAAATTGGATGATTAATTTAGCCTCATGGAATATCCGGGGACTTAATGACCCTTCAAAACATTTTGAGGTTCGTAATCTGGTTCATACACTTAATATTTCTTGCTTAGCCCTTCTTGAGACTAAGATTAATCCTGGCAATAAAGTAAAGGTAGAACAGAGTTTATTCAAGTCTTGGAATTGCATTAACTACTACGATGGCAGTGGATCGGGTAGGATTTGGGTTTGGTGGGATCCCCCATGAAGCTTAAAGCTGATAGCTTTTCCTTGCATGATCAAGTCATCCATATCTCTTTCTCTGTCTGCAAGCTCGGGAGATAAATTTGCTGCTTCCTTTGTGTATGGCTCAAACGATGTTTCAGCCCGTAGGCTTCTCTGGGGTAGTTTGAAGGATCATGCAAACCTCTTTGCCCATTTACCTTGGATCATTTTGGGGGATTTTAATGCCATCCGCTATCGACATGAGAGGAAGGGAGGTAGCTCTGATTGGCCCTTCCCATATGGATGATTTAAATGATACTCTCTTCGAAGCCGGTTTGGAGGATCTCAGATTCGGTGGATTTTCTTTTCACCTGGCACAATTCTAGAGCTGTTGGGCATATCCTCAGGAAGCTGATAGAGTTCTTGCAAATCCTTTATGGCTCAATTTCTATCCTAACTCTTCAGCTGAATTTTCTTCCGTATGGACTTTCTGATCATTCAGCGGCTGTGGTGAAGCTTGGGGCTCATTCCCTACTTATAAATCTCCGTTCAAATTCTTTAACCACTGGTCTGAGTTTGAGGAGTTTCTTCCCTTTAGTTGAGCATATCTGGAATACCCACGTGGATGGTCATGCTATGTTCAGGGTCTGCAGGAAGCTGAAGCTTCTCAAATCAGCCTGAAGGAGTTGTGTAGAAGTAAGAATGCTTTGGTTAATGGGGATTTGGCTGATCTTATGATGAAGGAGCTCCATCATTTACCTTTCAAAAAAAAAAAAAAAAAAAAAAAAAGGAGCTCCATCATTAAGCTATCAAGGTCCCATAATAGAGCCAAAGCTAAGGAACTCCAAAGCTTGATCATGGAAGCAATTGGCCCAGGAGTAATCAGCCATGGGAGAAGCAAACGGCCAAGTGGAAGAATTCAAGTGTTTGACTCTTTGCCAGGTGGACCAAAGGAATTGCAGCCTAATTAATGAGCTTTGAGACTATGCATTGCAGCCTAATTAATGAGCTTTGAGACTATGCATTGCAGCCTAATTAATGAGCTTTGAGACTATGCATTGCAGCCTAATTAATGAGCTTTGGAACATGCAGAACTTATGAGGGTGTGTAGTATTTATTGCTATATTTGGCTTTTCCTATTCTTGAAGATCTATATATTGTATGCTGAACTTCAGATTGAAGGTTAATGAACAATTCCGAATTTTCTTTTGGTTATAATCCAATTGAGAGCATTATTTCTTCCTTGCTTCTTGAAAGAACTAGGACTTAGTCATTTTAGCCAATTGACTATTTTATCTTTGATAATCAAGTTACCTTAGAACCTGTTTCTATTGTGATTGGTTCCTTGGCCTTCCTTCTTCTGATTCGGTTAGTGCCTCTTCACGGTTGGGGTTGTGTTAATCAACTGAAGAAGATATCCTTGTTGAGGTGATTCTAAAGATCCATTCATCATTTGGTATCAGAGCTGCAAATCATCCTAACAAGGTAGTGTTTTTCCAGACTAACTCTTCATCATTTGGTATCAGAGCTGCTTTCTTTTCAAGGCCCTAGATCAAAGGGAGATTTCTTCATTTCTTCTTTGAGCTTGCTGTACAAACGGTCAAGTAATCTTGTGGGGGTATTGAACTTCAAAAAAAAAAAAAAATAGAAACCAGAAATCCTCAAAAAAAAAAAAAAAAAAAAATTCTGAGGAAAAAGAAAGACCAATCTGTTCATCCACCAAAACAACCCAGAAAATCCTCAAAATTTACCCACGTGTTCTCCATACTACAAAGCAATAAACCACCAATTTTCAGCTTGAAATTCGTTGGTTTGATTGGAGACATTGAGCAAGGTGAGTTGGGCTCCGAATTTGAAGTTTGTGCAAAACAGTGAGCAATCTGCCCTTTGAAGTCTCTTGGGTTTATTAGCATCATATTTGGGGATTCCAATCAGTATTCCAGGGGTTTAATCTCTTTATTTTAAAACTCTGAAATCTTCTTCTTCTTCTTTCTTCCAAATCTGAACACTATTGTTGGTGGATACCAGACACGTGCCATCTTATGGTCTGTTTGGTTTAACGAAGCCATCACTAGGCAACTAGTTGTGTTAAATTGCAAATCTTTTCTTTATCTATTTCCCTTGATTTTCATTGATATATTTTCAATTGGGTTGAAAGACACTCTGCCCTAGTTCATAAAAATTAGCAAGGAAGAAGATTTTTTTTTTTTTTTTTTTGAAAGGTAAATATGAAATGTATAATAATATGTGCATGAAAGTACAGGTACTCAGGGCATTCCCCGGAGTAACTAGATGGCCCAAAAGGGATAGTTCCACAAAAAGCGAAACATCCCTAGACTAAAAGGGAACAAACATCTGGGAATAGACGTGATGAGATCACAGAGTAATCAATACAAAAGGATCAACTAGAAATAGAGGAGAGAGTCGCCATCTATCAATCAAGCGTTGATGACCATCCTTCTTTTTGAAGACAGCGCCATCCAAACTCGCCCTGACTGACTCCAATATTTTGGATAGAATCCCAGCTACATTAAGAGGCATTTGGCCATGCTTGCGAGAGTTCCTTTCGAGCCAAATTAGATACAAAGAAGCCCCCAGAGCCAGTCTGCGAATAATGGAAAGAAGGGAGTTGCCTTTGATTTTCCTGCAAAGCCATGGTGTCAAGAGCTCCCAAGAAGTAGGATAGTGCTGAAAGTCGCACAAACTGGCAATAGAAGACCATATCTGAAGGGAATACGGGCAGCTGAAGAAAAGATGGCTGTGATCCTCTGTATGGTCTTTGCATAAAAAGCATTTTAATTGACAGTGAATACCGAAGGAGTGAAGGCGATCCTGAGTAGAGAGTCTACACGAATCGCTAACCATAAAAGGAAGGAGTGCCTCGGAACATGGTGTTTAAACCATAGCAGGTGAGCCCAGTCTACACGATTGCTATGAGCACGGAGACTGTTCCAAACTCTTTTAATGGAGAAAGTGATTGAACCATCCCAAAGAAGCTGATCTAGAAGACTACAGTCAGGTAAAGCAAGGGATGTAGTCTCATTCTTCAATTCAAAGAGCTCAATAGAATTTGAAGCAGGCCAACTCCAAAGGCCAGAGGAGAGGATGTCACTGACCTTTGAATCTATGTTGAGACCAGAGTCAAAAATAACTCTGGCATTTGAGGATGTGCAAATAGGTCCACTGCTTCGCCATGAATCGAACCAAAGGGAGGTAGAAGCTCCATTCCCAACTCTGACTGTGATATAGGCCTTTACTCTATCCCGAAGCTTAAGGATTTTCCTCCAAGTCCAGGAGCAATTCCATGGAACTTTAGCAACCCAAAAATGTTCTTTATGAAGCAGATTCTTCTTTACCCAAGCCACCCACAAAGATTTAGAGCAGGGCTGGCATAATAACCAGATATAACGGGTCATGGAGGCATAGTTCCAGTCTCTAATTTTTTTGATCCCCAATCCCCCTTCGTTTTTCGGGCACGAGATGTCCGACCATGCCACTTTGGCTCCATTTCGATTCAAAGAACATCCCTTCCATAAAAAAGCAGATAATATCCCTTCAATTTCTTTTTGAACCTTAACTGGGAGAATGAAATGGGAACTCCAAAAAGACTGAATACTGAATAAGACAGATTGAATGAGTTGCAATCTTCCAGCATAGGATAGGAAACGATTTGTCCAGATCTTGATCCTCTTCAGAATACGATCAACAAGAGCATGGCAATCGAGAGCTCTAAGCTTCGAGGAGATCAAAGGAACTCCCAGATATCTGATGGGAAAGGAGCCAAGTTTGAAGCCGATGAAGTTTACAAGTTCATGATGAGAATCAACCGGCAATCCTGAAAGAAAGATCGAACTTTTGGCATTATTTGGGACCAAACCGGAGAGGGAAGAGAAGGTATCCAAAGCATCCTTGACCACTCTAATGGAGTTAAGGTCGCCACGACAGAAAACCAGCAGATCATCAGCGAAGCATAGATGAGTAATTCTGGAATCCCGACATCTCAAGTGGAATTTGAAGGATGGGGATCCACGTATTTTTTGATCAAGAATCCGAGAGAGAACTTCCATGCAAATAACAAATAAGTAGGGTGAGATGGGATCACCTTGGCGGAGACCTTTCTTCCCTTCAAAGAAACCATTGAGTTCACCATTGATAGCAATAGAATACCTGGCAGAAGTGACACAGGCTTTGATCCAGCCGATGAAAATGGGAGGAAAGCCTAGCAGTCGAAGAGAGTCCCAGAGGAAGTCCCAACGAACAGAATCAAAAGCTTTCATTATATCAATTTTGAGGACGCAGTTCGGAGAGGAGGTGGGAAGATGGTAACCACGAATTAGCTCCTGAGCCATAAGAATGTTGTCGCCAATATGCCTTCCCTGAACAAAAGCGGACTGGGCCTCATTGATAAAGACGGGAGGACTTCCTTTAACCGGTTAGCAAGAAGCTTTGCAATACATTTGTAAATTGTGTTGCAGCAGGAGATCGGTCTGAAATCCTTTGGATGAGCTGCATTCGGGACTTTAGGGATAAGCACAACAGCCGTGCAATTTGATTCCTTGAGAAGTTTAGCAGTGGAGAAAAATTCCCTAATAGCCAAAGAGATATCAGCTCCCACGATAGGCCAAGTGTGTTGGAAGAAATAAGCATTGTAGCCATCTGGTCCTGGAGCTTTATTTGGGTGAAGTTGAAAGAAGGCTTCTTTGATTTCATTATCAGTGAAACCGATGCTTAACTTGCTAACTGCTCTGGGGAAAGAACTGGATCAAGGAAGAGATCAAGCTGTTCAGTCCTGACATAATCAGTGCCAGAATCCGTGCCTAGGAGTTGCTGGTAGAAGAAAACGATTTCATGAACAATCTGTTCCTTGTCTGTAATGCTCTCACCATTTTGATTCTGGATGCAGAGGATATTGTTGATGTTATGTCTCCCTTTAACAGAGTTGAAGAAAAAGGCAGAGTTTTTGTCTCCGTCCTTAAGCCATTGGATTCTGCTTTTTGTTTGGCGTAGCTCTCCCTCCCCTTATAGGCGATTGCCAACCTATTTGCACAATCTCGTTCCTTTTCAAGCAGATCGCTGACATTTGAGCCACCGACAATAGACGATTGGAGATCATCTAGTTCAGTGCGGAGAGAGGAAAGATCCCCATTGATAACAATATTCTTTGTCTTGCACAAATCCTTGAGAGCAGATTTTAATAACTTCAATTTTCTGTAGACTTTGAACATGGTGTGACCAGCAACCGGAGTGTTCCAAACTCTCTCAACTAATGGCATAAATTCATCAAACTCGGACCAGAAGTTGAAGAATTTGAAGGGAGGTTTGAAAAACGGACGAATCTGGCCAAAATCCACAACAGCCGGTGAATGATCAGAGAGACCAAATGGAAGAAATTGAGCATTTGATTGATGGAAGTGGTTGAGCCAGAGAGAATTCACAAGAGCCCTGTCAAGCTTGCACATGATGTGACCAATGGTTCTTGAGTTATGCCAGGTGAAGAGAAATCCACTGAAACGAAGATCATCCAGACCGGCATGAAACAAGGCATTATTAAATTCATCCATATGGCTCGGCCATTGAGAACTACCTCCTTTTCTTTCTTGCCTGGATCGGATAGCATTGAAGTCTCCCATAACAAGCCACGGCATGTGGGAGAAGGAAGCAGCGTGATCAATCAAGTTCTTCCAGAGACTACGGCGAGCCACAAGGTCATTTGAGCCGTAAACAAAAGAAATGACGAAACGGTCGCCAGAGGATAAAATAGTGAGAGACAGATGGATAATTTGATCAAATTTGGAGATAACAGACGCAAGAAGGATTTTAGGGTCCCACCAGATCCAAATCCTTCCCGAGTTGTCTTCTTCAGAAAAGTTTGTGCAATCCCATCCTGGAAACAGAGACGATTGAAACCTTTCTTTGTTGCAGGGGTTGATCTTGGTCTCAAGGAGAGCTATACAGGAGATTTTTTGGGTATGAACAAGATTTTTAACATCCGAATGCTTAGAGGGATCGTTTAGTCCCCTAATGTTCCAGGCAGCTACCTTGATCATTTGGAAGATTTGGAAAGTAGCCCTCTGGAGAGTCCAGAACTAGCAGCAAGCTTCTTGTCCTTCTTCTTCCTCCTTCCCAATTTCATCTCAACCTCGTCAATCATAATAATTTTCCTGGCGAGCGGGGAGTGCTTTGGGGAGACGATGAAGGAGGAGAGGTCTCCAGATGGGCATTAGAGTTTGAATAGGAGACGACGGGATGAAGAGAGAAGCCGGAACGCTCATCATGAGGAGAAACAGAGGAATTGGCCACCTTCTCCTGTAGCTGAGCATTCGGATCGTCAAATGATAACGGATCATAAGCTACTGTAGCTGTCGGATCGTCAGATGCTATTGGGTTTTCCTCACCTTCCGCTAATGGATCGACAGAACTTATCGGATCACGGACTCCTGAACCGAACGGATCGTCCACAGGAATCGGATCTGATGCAGGCTCCTCATGAAATTCCTTAGCAGGGGGATCATCATCCAATCTCAGTGCAGCGAAAGCATTGACAGAAGAGTGCATCCCATTTAATGGAGGGGCAGTCGAAATGGGCAACTCCTGTGTCAAAGAAGCAGAGGCATGCAAAGCTTTGGGCGAACTAGAGAGATTATCCGGCACGGCCTTACAATTGGAAACCACTTTCTTCCATTCTCCATCACGAAGCGGAAGAGAAATAGGATCTGTAGATTTAGGAATCCAAATCTTATGACCAGTTTTCTTACAGTTTGAAGAAAGGTGCCCGAACACCTTACAGATAGAGCATCTCTTGGGGATCCAGTTGTAAGCAACTTTGATTCCGGCCACGCTTCCATCTTCCAGTTCAATCTCGAAATCATCCGGTAGAGAGTCTTCTATATCAATCTCAATACAAACTCTAGCATAGCTCAATCTCCTACGAGAGGAAGTCATATTGTCAGCATGGAGAGGTTTCCCGACCATGCTTGCAATGTAACTGAGGCCATCTTCTGTCCAAAACTCCAGCGGCACGTTGAAGAAGTTAGCCCAGATCGGAACTTTCCTACAGCTCTCCTTCGTCAGATTCATGCATGGGGACCATCTCTTAAGGAATATAGGTCTTCCTCCAAAATGCCAAGGACCACCCTCCAGTGCAACCTTCAGATTATCAGAGCAAGAAAAATTAAAGAAAAAGAAACCATTGCCGTTACTTTGCACATTAATCAACCCGAGCTTTCCCCAGTGTTTCATGGCTGTCCCTTGAACCAGGGAGAAAGGCATGTTGTCCAAGAAAAATCCAACCAAGGTATTCTTCCAGTAAGAAGAGCCATGCAGAGCCACGGAAGAGGGAAGTTTAATAGTAATTTTTCCCTCATTCGATATAATCACCGGTTTGATGTATTTGAGCTGCATAGGTGATGAAGAGTCTTTAAGAAGGGACGCCCAGTCATGCGGAAGTTTGCCGTGTGCCACCTTTAGATCACAGGAGACGCCGTGAAGGTTCAAAGGTTGAGTCGGAGGGATAATCTCCAAGGGAGGAGAGTTGGACTGAATCGGCGGGAACATTGTAGAAGAAGATTCGAAATTTGAATGACATGGCAAATGAGAAGAATCGGGTACCTTAGGAGCGCCACTTGGAGCAGAGCAAGGCCAAACACTATGCTCGGACCAGGTAACATGGCCCGAGCAAAAAGGCTTCACCAGTACCTGATTGCCGGAAGAATGAGGAGCTCCACCATCACTGGAAAGATGACTAAGTTCAGATTCTGGATTATAAGAAGTAAAAGACGTCTTCAAGTTGCCATGATCCAGTTGACCGGACGAAAGGACAGGGTGGTGAGACGGAGTCTGGTACGGGTGCAAATTTGAAACAGAGCCAGCAGCCATCTCCGATGCACGAGCCGGCAACGCCGCGAGATCGTCACCAGACACCGGCTTGGAGACAGATCCACAGGCCGGAAGCAAACTTAACTCCACAGCAGCGTCAAAAAAGTCGATCCTGGAAGAAGCGTCCATAGCGGCCTCCACCGGGAAACACAATGCAAGAGCAACAGGGTCCTCCAGAAACAGGGGAGGCGAAGACAGCGAGACCTCATGGGAAAGAGGAATAGTGGAAACCAAGGAGGCCTCAACAAGAGAAGAAGAAAGAGATCCGGAGGATAAAGCTGGAATAGAGCTGGATGAGGGATCCAAGGAGGCCTCAGCCTGATCTATACCACCCGAAATCATCACCGGAGCAGCAGAGAGAGCCAAACCCAAGTGGGCCGTGGATGACTCAGCAGGAGGAGCCACGGACGATTTAACAGAGAAAATCAAAGACGACCCCATGGACGAATCCACAGGAGGAAAAGAAGGTCACCAAGAAACAATGGAGATCGCACCAAAAAAAACGGGAAAAACAGAAGAGATGGATCGTAGAGAGAGAAGCTCCCATTCTAGAGAGAAGCGGTTAGAGTGAAGGATTTCATCTCTGTTAAAGTGGGGAATGGCTCTAACACTTCCCTTTGGTTTGATTCTTGGAAACCTCAAGGCCCCATTTGCTCCTCTACTCACGCTAGAGTTATTATTGATTCGGGTCTTTCAAAGGATGCTAGGTTAGTGCTATTATTTCTTTTGGAACTTGGAAGTGGCCTGTTTCAAATTCGGTTGAGCTGATCACTCGGGGCATACCAAGATCATTGAATCAGTTAGGCTAAAGCTTGAGGGAGAAAAGTTTCCCAGGAATGCTACTAATCTTCAGCTGCTAGATAGGTGGCAGCTTCCCGCTTCCCTACTGGATTGATCTTGTCTTTCACTCGTTTTGAGCTCCTTTGTTAGTTGCTTGGTTTCTTTGTGGGTTGGGTTACCATTACTGTGGGTATTCTCTTTCCATTTGCTTGCTGCGTAACCCTTGGTGGATGTAATCCAAATGGGGGTTTTCTTCCCATATTTTGATCCGGGGTATGCCCCGAGTACCTGTACTTATAACTTTTCACTTTCTTATTAATACATCTCACACATTTACCTTTCAAAAAAAGAAGAAGACACCCGCTCCCTCTCTCCCCTGACTGCAGCACCCACGATAGGGTTTTATGGGATGGATCTTCCGTTTCTCCATTAAAAAGGCTTGGAATATCCTCCGATCTCCTTCCCTCTGTTGATTGGGCTCACTTACTTTGGTTTAAGCATCATATCCCGAGGCACTCCTTTATTTTATGGCTAGCTATTAGAGGTAGACTTTGCCTGGTATCATTTGGTATTCTCAGTCATATGACTTGCTCATTATGTCAAGATCGAATTGAGGACCATGGTCATCTATTTTTAGTTGCCCTTCTCCTTTCGGGTTTGGCAGTCCATAGCTGGCAAATGTAATCTATATCATTACCCTTCTTCTTGGGAGCGTCTGAGGCCGTGGCTCAGCAGAAACATCAATGGTGCAAATCTTCAATCCTCTCTTAGCAGGCTGGCTTTGGGAGCTTCTGTCTATTACATTTGGAATGAAAGGAACTCTCGCATGCATGGGCGGTTGCCTCTTAATGAGATCGGCATCGTTACCAAGATCATTGAATCAGTTAGGCTAAAGCTTGAGGGAGAAAAGTTTCCCAGGAATGCTACTAATCTACAGTGCTAGATAGGTGGCAGCTATCCGCTTCCCTACTGGATTGATCTTGTCTTTCACTCATTTTGAGCTCCTTGTTTAGTTGCTTGGTTTCTTTGTGGGCTGGGTTACCATTACTGTGGGTATTCTCTTCCATTTGCTTGATGCGTAACCCTTGGTGGATGTAATCCAAATTGGGGTTTTTTTTCCCATATTTTGCTCCGGGGTATGCCCCGAGTACCTGTACTTATAACTTTTCACCTTCTTATATACATCTCACACATTTACCTTTCAAAAAAAAAGGTAGCCTATTAGTGGATTGACTTTTAGCAAAGGATGATCCAGCTTGTGTTGCCATTTGGATCTTTAACTCTTGATTGTTAGATCAAATAAAAATGAGGACAAGCTCTAATACCAATTGTTGGCCCAGATGACAACTCAAGAGGGAAGGGTGAATTGGGTTCTTTTAAAAATTTATCCTTTTAAAAATATTTCTTAATGAAAGTCACAAGTAAAGTTAATTAATAACTACTATGCACAATATGAAGAAAAAAGAGAGAGAGTCAAAGGCATGACAAACACAAGATTTATAGTGGTTCGGTGTTAGCTATACCTACTACGTCCACTCTCAAGCAACTCTTGAGTCCACACATAATCCCTTGATTACAGTTGAGTTATTTTACAAGCTCACCAACTCTAACTTATTGTTTTACATGGGTCACAACGAACCCATCGGTTTTCACAGGTTCACCAGCACAAAACCTTAACCCAAGCTAAACTAGCTTGTCCCCAAGGTAAACTACCTCAACTAATTTAATCTCCCTGATTGAATTAGTAAACAGTAAATCAAGATAATGTTACAGCAATTAATAGCCTGTTTGAAGCGATTTGAGGTTGAGCTTTTCTTCTTTTCCTCTTCTCTTTTGAATGGATGAGCAAGGATTGAACTTTGAATCTTGAACATAGCTCGTGAAAAGAATATTGAGGAAATAGGGCTTTGCTCTTCTTCTCTTCTCCTTTGAGAATCCTCCAAATTTGAACTTTTAGGGCTTGGGATTTCTCTTGAATCTCTCTTTGAATGATAGATGTGGACTTGGAGATTTTTTTTAAATATCTCTCGATTTTTCCATTATTTTCTCTCTATTTTTTGTTCTTCTTTTCAAACGAACGAATCCCTCTTTATATAGAGTCTTAATCCGAGATTAGGTGAAAATAGTCGTTACAAAGTACCTTGGATGATTCTCCATGCACAAAAATATATGGAAAAATATATCCATTACAGCTGATCTTGCACTTTTGAAAATCATCCTTGATAGGTTGGAGTCGGCTTCAACTTTCATGTGTCGGCTCCAGATTGGATTTCCAAAAATAGCAAAAAACAATCCATCGTGGAGTCAGCTCCGACTTTGCAAAGTGTCTGTAACTCAGGTTAGAGTCGACTTCTGAAATCCATGTATTGGCTCCGGCTTCTGAAGCAGAAAACAGTTTCTCTGTATCTCAGGTTGGAGTCAGCTCCAAAACTCTAGGTGTCGACTCCAAACAGTGTCAAAAATATTGAACTGTTCTGATACGCTATGGAGTCAGCTCGAGTTTGTTAGGGTGTCGGCTCCAAGTTCTGAATGTAAATAAATTCTATTAAAATTCAATTCAAAACTTATTTCTAAGTACCATTTGGATAAATAACCGATCTTAATTCCTGAAACACTTATCAAATTTATCAGAAACATCAGGAATATACTTATGACTTTTGTTAATCATCAAAATCAATAATTGGGTAATAATTTCTCAATAATTCTCCAACAAGATCAAGTCATGCTTGATTCGTAGTAAGAATCCAATTGCGTCAAGTCAAGCTCGAATCAAGACTTTGGCTCCAATTGGATCGAGTGAGATTTGATTCAGAGCAAGAATCTAAACGGGTCGATCAAGTCCTAAAACAAGAGAATGGTTCCAATTAGATCTAGTGAGGCTCAATTCGGAGCAGGAATCCATTTGTGTTGTGTCAAGCTCGAATCGAGACCATGGCTCCAATTGGTCTCGATTCAAAGCAGCAATCTAATGGGTTCTAGGTACACTTGAATCAAAGTAAGAGTTCCTGTGCAGCAATCGAATTGGATCATGTCAGGCTAGAAACAATAGTATAGCTCTAAAATAGTCATTGATGAGATAATTCGGAGCAAAAATCCAACAAGGTCGTGTCAATCTTGTATCAAGGCCATGGCAATCCTCAGTCGGCCTAATAGGAGCTTATGCTCTTGTTTCGAGCTTGAGCGGACCTAATCCAATTAATTTTTCAAATGGAGCCTAGTTCAAACCTGAATCAAGTTAAATTAGGAGCATTGTTCCAAGATCAAGTTAGATCAAACCCAATCGAGTTCAATTTAGAGTGTCACTCCATTATTAGTTTAGATCAAATAAGATCAAACCCAAATCAATTTCGACCTAAAACATTATAATATGATCAGCCTAGATCAAACTTTGATCTCTTTTCAATCAACCCCAAACATGAATGTCGCTTCAGGATTGGGTTAATGAAACTTAAATCGAACCCGAATCAGGTTCGATCTAGAACATTGCTTTAAATCAAACTAAAATCAAGATTAATCGAAGCATTACTCCATTATTGGACTAGATCTAACCTACATCAAGCTAAATGAAGTTCAATCTGGAGCGTTGCAATAAAATCAGGCCAAATCAAGGCTAAATCAATTTGAATTCGGAATGTTGCTCTAAAATTTCGGATTGGATCAAGCTTAGATCAAACCTGAGTCAAGTCCAATTGGAAGTGATCCTCATGATCGGATCGAGCCAAACTTAGATCAAATTCCAAAACAAGTCCAATCCAAAGCATTGCAACAAGACTAGGTTAGATCAAATTAGATCCACATGAATCAAGTCTAATTCGCAGCATTGCTCTAAGAAAAGGTTGGATTAATATATAGATCAAACCCGCCGAATCAAGTCAAATCGAGAGTGCTGCTCGAGGATCGAGTTGGATCAAACTTATATCAAACCCGAATCAAGTCCAATCTGGATTCTATTGTTAGATCGAATTCAATCAAACTTCGATCAAACCCCAATCAAGTTCAATTTAAAGCATTGCTCTAAGATAACGGTGGATTAAACTCAAATCAAACCCGGAACAAATCGAATAAGTGTAACATTGCTCTAAGATCGGATTTGACTAAACTTGATCAAATCAGAATTAAGTTCAACATCGAGCCTTGATCTTAGATTGTGAAATTGATCAAAGCAAGATCAAAACCCAAATCAAGTCCAATGTAGAGCATTCCTCAAAGATCGTATTGGATCAAACTTTATATCAATCTCGAATTAAGTGAAATATGCTGCTGCATTCCTCCAAGATTGATTTGGTTCAGCCTCAAATCAAATATGAATCAAATGCAATTTAACGCATTGTTCCAAGATAAGGTCGGATCAAACTTAGGTCAAACCCAAACAAGTTCGATATGGAGCATTTTCTCTAAGGTCGGGTTGGATTGCTCTAGGATGAATCAAGTTCAATATGGAGAGTGTGATGCTGCATGATCAGGTTAGATCAAACATTAATCAAGTCCAATTTTGAGTGTTGCTTCAAGATTAGGTAGGCCCGATGAAATAAAGATAATACCCAAATCAAGTTTAATCGAGAGCTGATTAGTCTCAGAGAGGAATCTAGTTCTCTTCATTTGCCCAACTGTTCTCATATTGATAAAGTGGAGTGGGACGGCTCCTTGGACTTCTCAATCAAAAAAGCTTGGAATGTCATCAGATCTCCTTCTAACCGAGTGCCTTGGGCTCACTTGGTTTTGGTTCAAGCATCATGTCCCTAGGCACTCTTTTATCTCTGGCTTGCAATCCGTGGGAGGCTACCTTCTCAGGACCGGCTTTTATCATTCGGGTTGATTTGTCATATGAAGTGTGTTCTATGTCATGATGATGTGGAAGATCACAACCACCTCTTCTTTGATTGCCCATTCTCTTGTCGGGTTTGGACTGCTATTGCTTGTAAGTGCGATCTTTTGCCTTATCCTTATTCTTGGGAGACCCTGTGGCCGAGGCTGTGCTGTGATATAAAGGATCTTCGCTTTTGTCCACTATTAGGAAGCTTGCCTTGGGAGCTACAATCTATTTCATATGGATGGAAAGAAACTCTCGCAAGCATGGCCGTATACTTCATAATGAGCGTGGAATCGTCACTTCAATCATGGACTCTATCAGGCAGAAGTTGGATGGCTCTAATTTCCCTTTAATCCTGTAATCTGCATCTGATTCAAAATGGCAACTACCCGATACCCTTCTCCGATGACATCTAGATGCTGGGGATATTTTGATGTTGTCTTTCTTAGCTTTCATCTCGTGTGAGATGTCTTCACCTGTTGTTTAGGTTTCTTCTGTTCTTACTTGTCTTATCCGGGGTATGCCCCGTTTTCTTGTACTTATCTCTCCTTTACTTATAAATCATACTTCACTTTTCAAAAAAAAAAAAAGTTTAATCGAGAGCATTGCACTAAGATTTGGTTCGATCAAACCTAGATTAAAACCGAATCAGATCAAATCTAAAGCGTTGCCCTAAAATCAGGTTGATAAACGACAAACCTAAATCAAGTCTATTTAGAGTGTTGCTTCAAGATCGGGTTAGTTCAAACCAAGATGGAGGCCAAATTAAGTATAATATGAAGCATTGCTTCGAGATCAAGTTAGATCAAACTATGATCGAACCTGAATCAAGTTAATTAGGAGCATTGTTCCAAGATCAAGTTAGATCAAACCCGAATCGAGTTCAATTTAGAGTGTCATTCCATTATTAGTTTAAGATCAAATAAGATCAAACCCGAATCAATTTCGACCTAAACATTATAATATCATCCTAGATCAAACTTTGATCTCTTTTCAATCAACCCCAATCAGAATGTCGCTTCAGGATTGGTTAATGAAACTTAAATCAAACCCGAATCAAGTTCGATCTAGAGCATTGCTTTAAATCAAACTGTAATCAAGATCAATCGAAGCATTACTCCATGATTGGACTAGATCTAACCTACATCAAGCTAAATGAAGTTCAATCTGGAGCGTTGCAACAAGATCAGGCCAAATCAGGCTAAATCAATTGAATTCGGAATGTTGCTCTAAAATTTCGGATTGGATCAAACTTAGATCAAACCTGAGTCAAGTCCAATTGAAAGTGATGCTCCATGATCGGGTCGAGCCAAACTTAGATCAAATTCCAAAACAAATCCAATCCAAAGCATTGCAACAAGACCAGGTTAGATCAAATTAGATCCACATGAATCAAGTCTAATTCGTAGCATTGCTCTAAGAAAAGGTTGGATTAATATATAGATCAAACCCATCGAATCAAGTCAAATCGAGAGCACTGCTCGAGGATCGAGTTCGATCAAACTTATATCAAACCCGAATCAAGTCCAATCTGGATTCTATTGTTAGATCTAATTCAATCAAACTTCGATCAAACCCCAATCAAGTTCAATTTAAATCATTGCTCTAAGATAAGGGTGGATTAAACTCAATCAACCCGGAACAAATCGAATAAGTGTAACATTGCTCTAAGATCGGATTCGACTAAACTTTGATCAAATCAGAATTAAGTTCAATATCGAACCTTGATCTTAGATTGTGAGCTTGATCAAAGCAAGATCAAAACCCAATCAAGTCCAATGTAGAGCATTCCTCAAAGATCGTATTGGATCAAACTTTATATCAATCTCGAATTAAGTGAATATGCTTCTGCATTCCTCCAAGATTGATTTGGTTCAGACTCAAATCAAAATATGAATCAAATGCAATTTAACGCATTGTTCCAAGATAAGGTGGATCAACAAACTTTCAAAAAAAAAAAAAAAAAAAAAAGGTCGGATCAAACTTAGGTCAAACCCAAACAAAGTTCGATATGGAGCATTTTCTCTAAGGTCGGGTTGGATTGCTCGAAGATGAATCAAGTTCAATATGGAGAGTATGATGCTGCATGATCAGGTTAGATCAAACATAATCAAGTCCAATTTTGAGTGTTGCTCCAAGATTAGGTAGGCCCGATGAATAAATAGAATACTCAAATCAAGTTTAATCGAGAGGATTGCACTAAGATTGGGTTCGATCAAACCTAGATTAAATCGAATCAGATCAAATCTTTTAGAGCGTTGCCCTAAAATCGAGTTTGATATAACAACAAACCAAATCAAGTCTANCCCAGGAGTAATCAGCCATGAGAAGCAAACGGCCAAGTGGAAGAATTCAAGTGTTTGACTCTTTGGCCAGGTGGACCAAAGGAATTGCAGCCTAATTAATGAGCTTTGAGACTATGCATTGCAGCCTAATTAATGAGCTTTGAGACTATGCATTGCAGCCTAATTAATGAGCTTTGAGACTAGGCATTGCGCCTAATTAATGAGCTTTGGAAATGCAGAACTTGAGGTGTGTAGTTTATTGCTATATTTGGCTTTCCTATTCTTGAAGATCTATATTGTATGCTGAACTTCAGATTGAAGGTTAATGAACAATTCCGAAGTTTCTTTTGGTTATAATCCAATTGAGAGCATTATTTCTTCCTTGCTTCTTGAAAGAACTAGGACTTAGTCATTTTAGCCAATTGACTATTTTATCTTGATAATCAAGTTACCTTAGAACCTGTTTCTATTGTGATTTGGTTCCTTGGCCTTCCTTCTTCTGATTCGGTTAGTGCCTCTTCACAGGGTTGGGGTTGTGTTAATCAACTGAAGAAGATATCCTTGTGAGGTGATTCTAAAGATCCGTTCATCATCTTAGAGCTGAGCTCACTGAGTTGCAATCTTCTATAGCTGCTGGTAATCATGCGGTGGATCTCATTGATAAAGAGAGAGACTGTGCTATGAGGATTAGTTCTATCTGCAAGGGAAGGGAATCGTATGCTAGGCAGAGAGAGTAGGATTCAGTGGCTGTAGGAAGGGGACCGAAATTCTACTTTCTTTTACAATTCCATCAAAAGTAGGAACAATGTCAATAAGATTTTATCTATCCAAGATGTTTCGGGAGCTTTGATCCGGGACAAGCTTCAAATCAGTCATGAGGTGGTCGTTTTCTTCAAGCAATGCTGCTGGGTTCTGACTGTTCCACCGCCTATGAAGGGATTGAGTCTCTCAGCCTTTCGTGAATCAGTCCTAAACTCTGACCAAATCAGGAAATTGGGTTTTCTTTTCTCTGATGATGAAATAAAGAACTATATTCAGCCTGCACCCAAACAAAGCTCCTGGGCCGGATGGTTTTAATGCCTTTTTCTATCAGAGGACTTGGTCCATTGTGGGTGAAGAGGTGATTTCTGCTATCAAGGATTTCTTTGCTAATGGTTTGCTTCTTAAGGAAGTAAATTGCACTATCCTTGTTCTCATTCCCAAGGTTCCTAATGCTTCAAAGTTAAAGGATTTAGGTCGATCTCCTGCTGCAACACTATTTACAAGAGCATTACTAAGCTGCTTGCTAACCGGTTAAAGGAAGTTCTTCCTTCTTTTGTTAATGAAGCCCAAGCTGCTTTTGTCCAAGGCAGGCAGATTGGTGATAATATCTTGATGGCTCAAGAGCTGGTTCGGGGATATCATCTCCATTCATCTTCCCCTAAATGTGCCCTCAAGATTGATCTAAGGAAGGCTTTCGACTCTGTTAGATGGGACTTCCTCTGGGACTCATTGCAGCTTCTTGGTTTTCCTTCAAATTTCATTGGCTGGATCAGGAGCTGTGTCTCTTCTGCTAAATATTCGGTGGCTATCAACGGTGAGCTCAATGGTTTTTTTGAAGGGAGGAAAGGCATTCGTCAAGGTGATCCTATCTCTCCATACTTATTTGTTATCTGTATGGATATCTTCTCTAGAATTTTGTCCCGGAAAATTGAGGAGTCTCCATTTTTTAGATACCACTGGAGATGCAGGAAATCTAAGTTATCTCACCTTTGTTTTGCTGATGACTTGATGATCTTTTGCCATGGTGATCTGAATTCTATTCAAGTTGTGAAAGATGCTCTTGCTACATTCTCTTCCCTTTCGGGACTTAGTCCAAATGTGGACAAATGCTCTATTTTCCTTTCGGGTGTCAAAGGCCAGATGCATCAAGATATTTTGAATCATCTGGGATTTCCACTTGGTTCATTTCCCATTAGATACTTGGGGGTTCCGCTCATTTCATCCAAGCTCAATGCTCGTGATTGTCAAGCTCTGGTTGATCGTATTTTGGGGAGAATTAAAACCTGGACCAATCGCTTCCTTTCATATGCGGGTAGAGTTCAGCTTATTCAATCTGTTCTTTTTAGTATCCAGTCTTTTTGGTGCGCCCATTTCATTCTTCCTGCCAAGGTCACCAAAACCATTGAGAGCATCCTTTCGGCTTTCCTCTGGAGCGGAGTCTCTATGAATCGTTATGGTGCTAAAGTAGCTTGGGCTGATATCTCCACTCCTAAAGCTGAAGGTGGTCTCGGGATTAAGAAAATTAAAGACTGGAATGTTGCCTCCATGACTCGATATGTTTGGATGTTATGCAATCCTTGCTCTTCTTCCTTATGGGCTACTTGGGTTAAGTTGAATCTGCTGCACAAGGAGCATTTCTGGGTTGCTAAAGTCCCTTGGAATTGCTCGTGGACTTGGAGGAGGCTTCTTAAAATTAGAGACAGAGTGAAGCCTTTCATCTCTGTGAAAGTTGGGAACGGCGAGAGTACCTCACTGTGGTTTGATGCCTGGAGACCTCAAGGCCCTATCTGTACCTCTCCTCATGCTAGAGTTATTTATGACTCGGGCCTCACCGCTGATGCAAAGGTTAGTGCTATTATCTCTTCTGGCTATTGGTTGTGGCCTCCTGCTGATTCTTATGAGCTGATTAGTCTCAGAGAGGAATCTAGTTCTCTTCATTTGCCCAACTGTTCTCATATTGATAAAGTGGAGTGGGACGGCTCCTTGGACTTCTCAATCAAAAAGCTTGGAATGTCATCAGATCTCCTTCTAACCGAGTGCCTTGGGCTCACTTGGTTTGGTTCAAGCATCATGTCCCTCGGCACTCATTTATCCTCTGGCTTGCAATCCGTGGGAGGCTACCTTCTCAGGACCGGCTTTTATCATTCGGGTTGATTTGTCATATGAAGTGTGTTCTATGTCATGATGATGTGGAAGATCACAACCACCTCTTCTTTGATTGCCCATTCTCTTATCGGGTTTGGACTGCTATTGCTTGTAAATGCGATCTTTTGCCTTATCCTTATTCTTGGGAGACCCTGTGGCCGAGGCTGTGCTGTGATATAAAAGGATCTTCGCTTTTGTCCACTATTAGGAAGCTTGCCTTGGGAGCTACAATCTATTTCATATGGATGGAAAGAAACTCTTGCAAGCATGGCCGTATACTTCATAATGAGCGAGGAATCGTCACTTCAATCATGGACTCTATCAGGCAGAAGTTGGATGGCTCTAATTTCCCTTTAATCCTGTAAATCTGCATCTGATTCAAAAATGGCAACTACCCGATACCCTACTCCGATGACATCTAGATGCTGGGGATATTTTGATGTTGTCTTTCTTAGCTTTCATCTCGTGTGAGATGTCTTCACCTGTTGTTTAGGTTTCTTCTGTTCTACTTGTCTTATCCGGGGTATGCCCCGTTTTCTTATACTTATCTCTCCTTTACTTATAAATTCATACTTCACTTTTCAAAAAAAAAAAAAAAGTTCCATGTTTGATTTGAGTTTAATCCACCCTTATCTTAGAGCAATGCTTTAAATTGAACTTGATTGGGGTTTGATCGAAGTTTGATTGAATTTGATCTAACAATAGAATCTAGATCGGACTTGATTCGGGTTTTGATAAGTTTGATCCAACTCGATCCTCGAGCAACGCTCTCGATTTGACTTGATTCGGGTTTGATCTATATATTAATCCAACCTTTTCTTAAAGCAATGCTGCAAATTACACTTGATTCCTGGATCTAATTGATCTAACTGGTCTTGTTGCAATGCTTTTGGATTGGACTTGTTTTGGAATTTGATCTAAGTTTGGCTCGATCCGATCTTGGAGCATCACTTCCAATTGGACTTGACTCAGGTTTGATCTAAGTTTGATCCAATCCGAACTTAGAGCAACATTCCGAATTCAAATTGATTTAGCCTTGGTTTGGCCCGATCTTGCAGAACGCTCCAGATTAAACTTCATTTAGCTTGATGTAGGTTAGATCTAGTCCAATCATGGAGTAATGCTTCGATTGAACTTGATTTCAGTTTGATTTAAAGCAATGCTCTAGATCGAACTTGATTCGGGTTTGATTTAAGTTTCATTAAACCAATCCTGAAGCAACATTCATGATTGGGGCTTATTGAAAAGAGATCAAAGTTTGATCTAGGCTGATCATATTATAATGTTTTAGATTGAAATTGATTCGGGTTTGATCTTATTTGATCTAAACTAATCATGGAGTGACACTCTAAATTGAACTCGATTCGGGTTTGATCTAACTTGATCTTGGAACAATGCTCCTAATTTAACTTGATTCAGGTTCGATCATAGTTTGATCTAACTTGATCTCAAAGCAATGCTTAATATTATACTTAATTTGGGCTCCATCTTGGTTTAAACTAACCCGATCTTGAAGCATCACTCTAAAATAGACTTGATTTAGGTTTGTTGTTTTATCAAACCCGATTTTAGGGCAACGCTTTAGGTTTGATCTGATTCGGTTTTAATCTAGGTTTGATCGAACCCATCTTAGTGCAATGCTCTCGATTAAACTTGATTTGGGTATTATCTTTATTTCATTGGGCCTACCTAATCTTGGAGAAACACTCAAAATTGGACTTGATTAATGTTTGATCTAACCTGATCATGCAGCATCACACTCTCTATATTGAACTTGATTCATCCTAGAGCAATCCAACCCGACCTCAGAGAAAAATGCTCCATATCGAACTTTATTTGGGTTTGACCTAAGTTTGATCCGACCTTATCTTGGAACAATGAATTAAATTTCATTTGATTCATATTTTGATTTGAGTCTGAACCAAATCAATCTTGAAGGAATACAGTAGCATATTTCACTTAATTCGAGATTGATATAAGTTTGATCCAATACGATATCTTTGAGGAATGCTCTACATTGGACTTGATTTGGGTTTTATCTTGCTTTGATCAAGCTCATAATCTAAGATCAAGGCTCGATATTGAACTTAATTCCGATTTGATCAAAGTTTAGTCGAATCCGATCTTAGAGCAATGTTACACTTATTCGATTTGTTCCGGGTTTGATTTGAGTTTAATCCACCCTTATCTTAGAGCAATGCTTTAAATTGAACTTGATTGGGGTTTGATCGAAGTTTGATTGAATTCGATCTAACAATAGAATCCAGATTGGACTTGATTCGGGTTTGATATAAGTTTGATCCAACTCGATCCTCGAGCAGCACTCTCGATTTGACTTGATTCGGTGGGTTTGATCTATATTAATCCAACCTTTTCTTAGAGCAATGCTGCGAATTAGGCTTGATTCATGTGGATCTAATTTGATCTAACCTGGTCTTGTTGCAATGCTTTGGATTGGACTTGTTTTGGAATTTGGTCAAAGTTTGGCTCGACCCGATCTTGGAGCATCACTTCCAATTGGACTTGGCTAAGGTTTGATCCAATCCGAACTTTTAGAGCAACATTCCGAATTCAAATTGATTTAGCCTTGATTTGGCCCGATCTTGTAGCAACGCTCCAGATTGAACTTCATTTAGCTTGATGTAGGTTAGATCTAGTCCAATCATGGAGTAATGCTTTGATTGATCTTGATTTCAGTTTGATTTAAAGCAATGCTCTAGATCGAACTTGATTCAGGTTTGATTTAAGTTTCATTAACCCAATCCTGAAGCAACATTCATGATTGGGGCTGATTGAAAGAGATCAAAGTTTGATCTAGGCTGATCATATTATAATGTTTTAGATTGAAATTAATTCGGGTTTGATCTAATTTGATCTAAACAAATCATGGAGTGACACTCTAAATTGAACTCAATTCGGATTTGATCTAACTTGATCTTGGAACAGTGCTCCTAATTTAACTTGATTCTGGTTCGATCATAGTTTGATCTAACTTGATCTCGAAGCAATGCTTCATGTTATACTTAATTTGGGCTCCATTTTGGTTTAAACCAACCCGATCTTGAAGCAACACTCTAAAATAGACTTGATTTAGGTTTGTTGTTTTATCAAACCCGATTTTAGGGCAACGCTTTAGATTTGATCTGATTCGGTTTTAATCTAAGTTTGATCGAATCCAATCTTAGTGCAATGCTCTCGATTAAACTTGATTTGGGTATTATCTTTATTTCATCGAGCCTACCTAATCTTGGAACAACACTCAAAATTGGACTTGATTAATGCTTGAACTAACCTGATCATGCAGCATCACACTCTCCATATTGAACTTGATTCATCCTAGAGCAATCCAACCCGACCTTAGAGAAAATGCTCCATATCAAACTTTATTTGGGTTTGACCTAAGTTTGATCCGACCTTATCTTAGAACAATGCATTAAATTGCATTTCATATTTGATTTGAGTCTGAACCAAATCAATCTTCGAGGAATGCAGCATATTCACTTAATTCAATATTGATATAAAAGTTTGATCCAATACGATCTTTGAGGAATGCTCTACATTAGACTTGATTTGGGTTTTGATCTTGCTTTGATCAAGCTCACAATCTAAGATCAAGGCTCGATATGGAACTTAATTCCGATTTGATCAAAAAGTTTAGTCGAATCCGATCTTAGGGAAACGTTACACTTATTTGATTTGTTCCATGTTTGATTTGAGTTTAATCCACCCTTATCTTAGAGCAATGCTTTAAATTGAACTTGATTGGGGTTTGATCGAAGTTTGATTGAATTCGATCTAACAATAGAATCTAGATCGCACTTGATTCGGGTTTGATATAAGTTTGATCCAACTCGATCCTCGAGCAACGCTCTCGATTTGACTTGATTTGGGTTTGATCTATATATTAATCCAACCTTTTCTTAGAGCAATGCTGCGAATTAGACTTGATTCATGTGGATCTAATTTGATCTAACATGGTCTTGTTGCAATGCTTTGGATTGGACTTGTTTTGGAATTTGATCTAAGTTTGGCTCGACCCGATCTTGGAGCATCACTTCCAATTGGACTTGATTCAGGTTTGATCTATGTTTGATCCAATCCGAACTTAGAGCAACATTCCGAATTCAAATTGATTTAGCCTTGGTTTGGCCCGATCTTGCAGAACGCTCCAGATTGAACTTCATTTAGCTTTATGTAGGTTAGATCTAGTCCAATCATGGAGTAATGCTTCGATTGAACTAGATTTCAGTTTGATTTAAAGCAATGCTCTATATCGAACTTGATTTGGGTTTGATTTAAGTTTCATTAAACCAATCCTGAAGCAACATTCATGATTGGGGCTGATTGAAAAGAGATCAATGTTTGATCTAGGCTTGTCATATATAATGTTTTAGATTGAAATTGATTCGGGTTTGATCTTATTTGATCTAAACTAATCATGGAGTGACACTCTAAATTGAACTCGATTCGGGTTTGATCTAACTTGATCTTGGAACAATGCTTCTAATTTAACTTGATTCAGGTTCGATCATAGTTTTGATCTAACTTGAAGCAATGCTTCATGTTATAGTTAATTTGGGCTCCATCTTGGTTTAAACTAACCCGATCTTGAAGCAACACTCTAAAATAGACTTGATTTAGGTTTGTTGTTTTATCAATCCCGATTTTAGGGCAATGCTTTAGATTTGATCTGATTCGGTTTTAATCTAAGTTTGATCGAACCCAATCTTAGTGCAATGCTCTCCGATTAAACTTGATTTGGGTATTATCTTTATTTCATCGAGCCTACCTAATCTTGGAGCAACACTCAAAATTGGACTTGATTTATGTTTGATCTAACCTGATCATGCAGCATCACACTCTCCATATTGAACTTGATTCATCCTAGAGCAATCCAACCCGACCTTAGAGAAAATGCTCCATATCAAACATTATTTGGGTTTGACCTAAGTTTGATCCGACATTATCTTGGAACAATGCATTAAACTGCATTGGATTCATATTATTTGATTTGGGCCTGAACCAAATCAATCTTGGAGGAATGCAGCATATTTCACTTAATTCAAGATTGATATAAAAGTTTGATCCAATACGATTTTGGTGAATGCTCTACATTGGACTTGATTTGGGTTTTGATCTTGCTTTGATCAAGCTCACAATCTAAGATCAAGGCTTGATATTGAACTTAATTCTGATTTGATCAAAAAGTTTAGTCGAATCTGATCTTAGAGCAATGTTAAACTTATTCGATTTGTTCCAGGTTTGATTTGAGTTTAATCCACCCTTATCTTAGAGCAATGCTTTAAATTGAACTTAATTTGGGTTTGATCGAAGTTTGATTGAATTCGATCTAACATAGAATTCAGATTGGACTTGATTCGGGTTTGATATAAGTTTGATCCAACTCGATCCTCGAGCAACGCTCTCGATTTGACTTGACTCGGGTTTGATCTATATATTAATCCAACCTTTTCTTAGAGCAATGCTGCGAATTAGACTTGATTCATATGGATCTAATTTGATCTAACCTGGTCTTGTTGCAATGCTTTCGATTGGACTTGTTTTGGAATTTGATCTAAGTTTGGCTCGACCCGATCTTGGAGCATTACTTCCAATTGGACATGACTCAGGTTTGATCTAAGTTTGATCCAATCCGAACTTGGAGCAACATTCCGAATTAAAATTGATTTAGCCTTGGTTTGGCCCGATCTTGCAGCAACGCTCCAGATTGAACTTCATTTAGCTTGATGTAGGTTAGATCTAGTCGAATCATGGAGTAATGCTTCGATTGAACTTGATTTCAGTTTGATTTAAAGCAATGCTCTAGATCGAACTTGATTCGGGTTTGATTTAAGTTGCATTAACCCAATCCTGAAGCAACATTCATGATTGGGGTTGATTGAAAAGAGATCAAAGTTTGATCTATGCTGATCATATTATAATGTTTTAGATTGAAATTGATTCGGATTTGATCTTATTTGATCTAAACTTATCATGGAGTGACACTCTAAATTGAACTCGATTCGGGTTTGATCTAACTTGATCTTGGAACAAAGCTCCTAATTTAACTTGTTTCAGGTCGATCATAGTTTGATCTAACTTGATCTCGAAGCAATGCTTCTTCATATTATACTTAATTTGGGCTCCATCTTGGTTTAAACTAACCCGATCTTGAATCAACACTCTAAAATAGACTTGATTTAGGTTTGTTATTTTATCAAACCCGATTTTAGGGCAACTCTTTAGATTTGATCTGATTCGGTTTTAATCTAAGTTTGATCGAACCCAATCTTAGTGCAATGCTCTCGATTAATCTTTATTTGGGTATTATCTTTATTTCATCGAGCATACCTAATCTTGGAGCAATACTCAGAATTGGACTTGATTAATGTTTGATCTAACCTGATCATGCAGCATCACACTCTCCTATTGAACTTGATTCATCCTAGAGCAATCCAACCCGACCTTAAAGAAAATACTCCATATCGAACTTTATTTGGGTTTAACCTAAGTTTGATCCGACCTTATCTTGGAACAATGCATTAAATTGCATTTGATTCATATTTGATTTGAGTCTGAACCAAATCAATCTTAGAGGAATGCAGCATATTTCACTTAATTCGAGATTGATATAAAAGTTTGATCCAATATGATCTTTGAGGAATGCTCTACATTGGACTTGATTTGGGTTTTGATCTTGTTTTGATCAAGCTCACGATATAGGATTAAGGCTCGATATTGAACTTAATTCCGATTTGATCAAAAAGTTTAGTCGAATCCGATCTTAGAGCAATGTTACACTTATTCGATTTGTTCCATGTTTGATTTGAGTTTAATCCACCCTTATCTTAGAGCAATGCTTTAAATTGAACTTGATTGAGGTTTGATCGAAGTTTGATTGAATTCGATCTAACAATAAAATCCAGATTGGACTTGATTCGGGTTTGATCTTATTTGATCTAAACTAATCATGGAGTGACACTCTAAATTGAACTCGATTCGGGTTTGATCTAACTTGATCTTGGAACAATGCTCCTAATTAACTTGATTCAGGTTCGATCATAGTTTGATCTAACTTGATCTCGAAGCAATGCTTCATATTATACTTAATTTGGGCTCCATCTTGGTTTAAATTAACCCGATCTTGAAGCAACACTCTAAAATAGACTTGATTTAGGTTTGTTGTTTTATCAAACCAGATTTTAGGGCAACACTTTAGATTTGATCTGATTCGGTTTTAATCTAAGTTTGATCGAACCCAATCTTAGTGCAATGCTCTCGATTAAACTTGATTTGGGTATTATCTTTATTTCATTGAGCCTACCTAATCTTGGAGCAACACTCAAAATTGGACTTGATTAATGATTGATGTAACCTGATCATGCAGAATCACACTCTCCATACTGAACTTGATTCATCCTAGAGCAATCAAACCCGATGTTAGAGAAAATGCTCCATATCAAACTTTATTGGGTTTGACCTAAGTTTAATCCGACCTTATCTTGGAACAATGCATTAAATTGCATTTGATTCATATTTGATTTGAGTCTGAACCAAATCAATTTTGGAGGAATGTAGCATATTTCACTTAATTCTTTGAGGAATGCTCTACATTGGACTTGATTTGGGTTTTGATCTTGCTTTGATCAAGCTCACAATCTAGGATTAAGGCTCGATATTGAACTTAATTCCGATTTTATCAAAGTTTAGTCGAATCCGATCTTAGAGCAATGTTACACTTATTCGATTTGTTCCATGTTTGATTTGAGTTTAATTGTCCATTATCTTAGAGCAGTAGCTTTATATGGCTACTAATCTTAAGCCTAAGGCATCACCCTCCTGAGCGGACATATGCAAATATGTCTATGACCCATTGGAATAATGAGCCCAAGGCCGGACGTGATTCTACAGGCCCAAGCATCAGTAGTCAGTTACTTTTATTTTCTACAAAATTATTTAGTCACTTTTCAGCTGCTTTTATGACAATCGCTTTTTATTTATCATTTAATTTTTGCACAAACACCATTCCTTCACACGAAGGACAGTAAGACAGAAACTTGATTAGTCAAATGTTAACACAAGTTTTAGTGTTACCTTCTGAGTAGAGGGACAAGGGTGTTAGGAAACATAGTTCCCTAGCCCTTAACACATTAAGTGGAAAAACTTTAGTTAAGCGAGCCTCTTAGTTATCCACCAGGTTCTTAGGACATGATGATCGGGAGACCGAGGTCGTTGGTAAGCGTAAGACTGGCAGAAAGGAGCGTAAGACCAGCAGTGTTCCCGGTAGTGTTCCTGACATCATCATCAACCCTTAGAAAGCAGTTGAACAAATAATTAAGAGATTAACTAAGGTTTAGATACTTGATCTGTTAAAAAGGTTAAAGAACTATGAATCCTAAACACCCAAACTCAAACCAAAAAGAAATCACAAACTAATGGAAGGAATAATTAAAAGATTAACTCTGGCGTCAGTTTTGCTGCTTCTTTTGTGTATGGTGCAAATGACGCTACTACAAGGAAAATGCTCTGGGCCAATTTGATCGATCAAGCTCAGTCTTTTTCCCTTCTGCCTTGGATTATCATGGGGGACTTTAATGCCATCCGTTATCGCCATGAAAGGAAAGGAGGTAGCAGTGTGTGGTCCAATACTATGAATGATCTTAATGACTCTCTTCTTAAAGCTGGCTTGGATGATCTGAGATTTGGGGGTCCTCTCTTCACCTGGCACAATTCCAGACTCCATGGGCACATTCTTAGAAAACTCGACAGGGCCCTTGTGAACCCGGTTTGGCTTCACTCTTTTGCTGATTCATATGCTGAATTCCTCCCTTTTGGTCTTTCGGATCATGCAACGGTTGTGGCTAATCTTGGGATCTCTGTTCCTCAATTCAAATCTCCTTTCAAATTTTTTAACTTCTGGTCTTCATTTGATGAATTCTATCCTCTAGTAGAGCAAATCTGGAATACTACGGTGACTGGTCATGCCATGTTTAGACTGTACAAAAAGCTTAAACTTGTTAAAGTTGCATTGAAGGCTCTGAGCAAGAGCAAGAACAATTTGATTAATGGGGACCTTGCATCTCTTCGTTCCGAACTTGCAGCTGTGCAGTCTTCCATTGCGGCTGGTAACAATGACATTGAGCTTTTGGCGAAGGAAGTTGAATGCTCTAATAGGCTGTCCCTTGCATGTAAAGGGAAGGAGAGTTATGCCAGGCAAAGAAGTAGAATTCAGTGGCTGAAAGAAGGGGACCTATGCTCCTTTTTCTTCAACTCTGTTAAAGGAAGGAACAATGTTAACAAGATTTTCTGCATCCAGAAGGAAAATGGCGATTGGATCCGGGAGAAGAATCAGATTGCTTTTGAGGTAGTCGACTATTATAAGCAGCTCCTTGGATCGAAATGTTTTACCAGCTATATTGGCCGGGATGTTCTTTCGGAATATGTGAGCTGTGCTCTGACTCATGAGCAAAGGAGCTTCCTAAGCAATGATTTTTCTGATGTGGAAATAAAAGATGCCATTTTTAGCCTTCACCCAAACAAAGCTCCAGGTCCGGATGGGTTTAATGCTTATTTTTTCCATAAGACTTGGCACATCGTTGGAGCTGATTTTATCTCCGCTATCAAGGAGTTCTTTTCTAAGGGGATGCTTCTCAAAGAGGTTAATTGCACGATCATTGCCCTCATCCCTAAGGTCCCCAATGCCTCAAAATTGAAGGACTTTAGGCCAATTTCTTGCTGCAATACTGTGTATAAGTGCATCTCCAAACTGATTGCTAACCGGCTGAAGCTTGTCCTGCCTTCTTTTATTAATGTTGCTCAGTCTGCTTTTGTTCAAGGGAGGCACATTGGTGATAACATCCTGTTGGCTCAGGAGCTGGTCCGTGGGTATCATCTCTCTTCATCCTCTTCAAATTGTGCTCTAAAGATTGATCTAATGAAGGCTTTTGATTCGGTAAGGTGGGATTTCCTTTGGGATTCCCTCCAGCTTCTTGGATTTCCTCCATTGTTCATTGGATGGATCAGGACCTGTGTCTCCACTGCAAAGTATTCCGTGGCTATTAATGGGGAACTTAATGGCTTCTTCGAAGGAAAGAAAGGTCTTCGCCAAGGTGATCCTATTTCTCCTTACTTGTTTGTAATTTGCATGGATATTTTCTCTAGAATCCTTGATCGGAAAATCCATGTTTCCCCTTCTTTTAAGTATCATTGGAGGTGCCGGAAATCAAATGTTTCACACTTATGTTTTGCCGATGATTTGATGATTTTCTGCCGGGGTGATCTGGACTCTATTAGAGTAATTAAAGATGCTTTGGACACCTTCTCCTCCTTTTCTGGACTCACCCCAAATAATTCGAAATGCTCTGTTTTCATATCGGGTGCTTCGGATCAGCTGCAGCGTGACATTGTTGATTTCTTGGGTTACTCTCTTGGCTCCTTTCCTATTAAATACCTTGGTGTTCCTCTCATCTCCACACGGCTTAAAGCTACTGATTGCCAAGCCCTTGTGGACCGTATTATTGGAAGAATCAAGGTTTGGACCAATCGTTTCTCTCCTATGCTGGTAGAAAAAGTTCCTCTCTCTAAGCATGAGAGCTTCTCTCTCTAAGCGCTCCGTCTCTTGCTCCTATTTTCTTGTTTGGTAACTGGTTCTATGGAAGGCTCTGTTTCGGCTGATCTTCCCGGAAGGATTGTTCCCCTTCCTGTCCCTAAGGAGGTCTCGGTTGGTTTAGCCCTGGATGAGGTTTCTTTGGAATCCTCATCCATCTCTAATCCAGTCAATGGCGTAGGTGGGACGCGGAGGAATGTGGAGTCCCGGTGCATTGCTCACGTTCCTCCGTCTTCCGCTATTCTTGGTAATAAAGCTTCTTCTTCCCAGTGGCTCGATTCGTCCTCCACCTCTGCTTGGATTTCGAATGCTGTTGCCTCCCTGGGTTCTGCTGGTTCGTCTCTGGTTGCTCCTAGCGTTGGATGTGTGGATCCTTCCGTGATGGCTGTTCTATCTAAGGGTTCGCTGGGGGGGGGAGGACAGTTCTGCTTCTCCCAGCTTCGGTCTTCATGCGGCCGATTTAGAGTTCCTCGGCTCTGTTCCTTCTGCTTCGGGTTCGCTGAGGCCGCTTCATCACCATTGTACGGTTCCTTCTTCTTCGTTAGGTGGTCCGCTGGGTAAGAAGGTGATCTCTGTACCTTCCTCAAAGCTTGAATTTGGAGATTTAACTTTCCCGCCTCTGGCAAAGTCCGCAATGCTCTCAGCTTCGGGAGGCTTAGCGGGTTCCCCTGTTCTCTGCCCGGTTAGTGCGGAGAATCCGTTATGTGCTAAAGCGAGCTGGGCGTCCCTGGTATCGGATTCCCCAGCTCTTTTGAAGCTTTCTTACTTCAAGCCAGCCTCTTCTTCGTCCGATGGCAGAGTTAGCTTATCTCTTCCTCCTGAGATTGCTCGGATCGGAGCGGCAGCCTGGGAGACTACAATCGTTGGATTCTTCTTAGATAAGCTCCCGTTCTCTATGGTGGATTCCTTTGCCCGAAGGTTGTGGGGCAATAAGGGCCTCGTCGAGGTTCTTAGTAATGGAAGCGGCTTCTTCTTTTTTAAGTTTTCAAATAAGGCTGCGCTGTTGGGAATTCTGGAAGGAGGCCCCTGGTACTTCGGAGGTCGTCCGATCTTCCTGAAACCTTGGAGTCCGGGTATGTTATTATCCAAAGATGGGTGCAAGAAGGTTCCCATTTGGGCTCGGTTCTTCAATGTTCCCTTGGAATTCTGGACTGCTGAAGGACTTAGCCGAATTGCCAGCGTCGTAGGGTCCCCTCTTCACGCGGACCAGATGACTTCCTCACTCAAGCGCCTAGCTTATGCTAGAATCTGCTTGGAGATTAGTATTGATGATCCTCTCCCTCACTCTCTGGACCTGTTATTGGAGGATGGAAGATCTATCGAAGTCCTCATTGAATACAACTGGGTTCCTAAGCGGTGCCCTGTCTGCAAGGTATTTGGCCATCTTCCTAAAAATTGTATGAAAACTGTTCGCCAATCCTGGGTTCCAAAACCCGGCCCTGTTGATGGGCTCTCTGTTGATGCTCCAACGCTCGGATCAAAGCCCGGCCCTGAAGGTATGGATCTCCTTGTAACTCCATCTCCATCTATTACCTACTCTGGCAACAACAATGATGCAAAGGTCGGGAGCGGATTTTTCTGTCCCAAACCGGCAGCTGGACCCTCTGTTTCGGGAGGATGCAAGGTGTCAAATTCATATGCTCCCCTCCAAGACATTGCCGATGCTCAAGTCGTGTTGAATGGTGGGGCTGTCTCTCTTTCTCCTAGTGTTGCTGCGGCCTCAGTTGTGCCAGATGCGGCCGCCAACGGCGCAAGCTCTTCCTCCCTGGTGATTGCTTCAGACTGTCTGAGCCCTGTGTCGTTGGCAAATAAAGTAGCCGCTGGAGATTCTACTGTGGGGTCTTTTGTCATTGATGATGAAGTCTTCCATCGTAGGGCCGTGCCGGAAAATCGTAGGACCGTGCCGGACAATCTCTCACGCTTGCCAAAGGCTATGCATGCCTCTGCCTCTGCTTCTATGAATCAGGATTTGCCCTTTTCGAATGCCCTCCCATCAAATGGGTTGCAATCTTCTGTTAATTCTTTCACTGCCCTGAGATCAGCTGGAGTTCTTCCTGATATGGGATGTCATGGAGCGCCCGTTTCAGCTGTCGAGCCGATTGTTGCTGTGGATGCTCCGTCTGGTTCAGGACTCTGCGATCCGAAATTAGCTACAGATCCGATAGCTGACGGCGATGAAAATCCAATAACATTTGACGATCCGTTAGCTACAGGACCTACTGACCCGTTAGCATCTGACGATCCGAATGCATTGCTACAGGAACTTGTGGTCATTTCCTCTGTTTCTCCTCATGAAGATCAATCCGGCTCCACTCGTCACCCTGTCGATGCCTATTCAAATTCTAATGCTCATCTGGGGACCTCTCCTCCTTCATCGTCCCCCTCAAGCACTCCCCTGTTAGCCAGGAAAGTTATTATGATTGATGAAGTGGAGATGAAACTGGGAAGGAAGAAAAAGAAGGACAAGAAGCTTGCTGCTAGCTCTGGACTCTCCAGAGGGCTTCTATCCAAATCATCCAAATGATCAAGGTAGCTTCCTGGAACATCAGGGGTCTAAACGATCCCTCTAAGCATTCGGAGGTTAAGAATCTTGTACATACCCAAAAAATCTCCTGTATTGCTCTCCTTGAGACCAAGATCAATCCTTGCAATAAAGATAAGTTCCAATCGTCTCTGTTTCCGGGATGGGATTGCTATAACTTTTATGATGAAGATAACTCGGGAAGGATTTGGATCTGGTGGGACCCTAAAATTCTTCTTGCATCTGTTATCTCCAAACTGGATCAAATTATCCATTTGTCTCTCACTATCATAGGCTCTGGCGAGCGTTTTGTCAGCTCTTTTGTTTACGGCTCAAATGACCTTGTGACTCGCCGCTGTCTCTGGAAGAACTTGATTGATCATGCTGTTCCCTTCTCCCAACTGCCGTGGCTTGTTATGGGTGACTTCAATGCTATCCGCTTCAGGCAAGAAAGAAAAGGAGGTAGTTCTCAATGGCCGAGCCACATGGATGATCTTAATAATGCCCTGTTTCATGCTGGTCTGGACGATCTTCGCTTCAGTGGATTTCTCTTCACCTGGCATAACTCAAGAGCCAGTGGGCATATCATGTGCAAGCTTGACAGGGCTCTTGTGAATTCTATCTGGCTCAATAAATTCCATCATGCAAATGCCCATTTTCTTCCGTTTGGTCTCTCGGATCATTCACCGGCTGTTGTGGATCTTGGGCTGAATCGTCCGCTATTCAAAACCCCCTTCAAATTCTTCAACTTCTGGTCTGAATTTGATGAATTTATGCCGTTAGTTGAGAGGGTTTGGAACACTCCGGTTGCTGGTCACTCCATGTTCAAAGTCTACAGGAAATTGAAACTATTAAAATCTGCTCTCAAGGATTTATGTAAGACAAAAAATGTTCTTATCAATGGGGATCTTTCCTCTCTACGCACTGAACTTGATGGCCTTCAATCGTCTATTGCCGGTGGCTCAAATATCAGCGATCTGCTTGAAAAGGAGCAAGATTGTGCTAATAGGCTGGCCACCGCCTACAAGGGGAGGGAGAGCTACGCCAAACAAAAAAGCAGAATCCAATGGCTTAAGGAAGGTGACAAAAACTCTGCCTTCTTCTTCAACTCGGTTAAAGGGAGACATAACACCAACAGTATCCTCTGCATCCAGAATCAAAATGGTGATTGGATTAGAGACAAGGAACAGATTGTTCAAGAAATCGTTTGCTTCTACAAGCAACTCCTAGGCACGGATTCTGGCACAGATTATGTCGGGACCGAACAGCTTGATCTCTTCCTTGATCCAGTTCTCTCCCCAGATCAGGTTAGCAAGTTAAGCATCGGTTTCACTGATGATGAAATTAAAGCAGCTTTCTTTCAGCTTCATCCAAATAAAGCACCAGGACCGGATGGCTTCAATGCTTATTTCTTCCAACACACTTGGTCTATCGTGGGAGCTGATATCTCTTTGGCTATTAGGGACTTTTTCTCCACTGCTAAACTTCTCAAGGAAACAAATTGCACGTCTGTTGTGCTTATCCCCAAAGTCCCGAATGCAGCTCATCCTAAGGATTTCAGACCGATCTCCTGTTGCAATACAATCTATAAATGTATTGCAAAGCTCCTTGCTAACCGGTTAAAGGAAGTCCTCCCGTCTTTTATCAATGAGGCTCAGTCCGCATTTGTTCAGGGAAGGCATATAGGAGACAACATTCTTATGGCTCAGGAGCTAATTCGTGGTTACCATCGTTTCACCTCCTCCCCGAACTGCGTCCTCAAAATTGATATAATGAAAGCATTTGATTCTGTTCGTTGGGACTTTCTCTGGGATTCTCTTCGACTGCTTGGCTTTCCTCCCATTTTCATCGGCTGGATCAAAGCCTGTGTCACTTCTGCCAGGTATTCTATTGCAATCAATGGTGAACTTAATGGATTCTTTGAAGGGAAGAAAGGTCTCCGTCAAGGTGATCCCATCTCACCATACTTATTTGTTATCTGCATGGATGTCCTCTCTCGGATTCTTGATCAAAAAATCCGTGCTTCCTCTTCCTTCAAATACCACATGAGATGTCGGGATTCTAGAATTACTCATTTATGCTTTGCTGATGATCTGCTGGTTTTCTGTCGCGGCGACCTGAACTCCATTACAGTTGTGAAGGATGCTCTGGATACCTTCTCTTCTCTCTCCGGCTTGGTCCCAAATAATGCCAAAAGTTCGATCTTTATTTCTGGATTGCCGGTGGATTCTAATCATGATCTTGTAAACTTCATTGGCTTCAAGCTTGGCTCCTTTCCCATCAGATATCTGGGGGTTCCTTTGATCTCCTCGAAGCTTAGAGCTATCGATTGCCATGCTCTTGTTGACCGTATTCTGAAGAGGATCAAGCTCTGGACAAATCGTTTCCTATCCTATGCTGGAAGGTTACAACTCATTCAATCTGTATTATTCAGTATCCAGTCTTTTTGGAGTTCTCATTTCATTCTCCCGGTTAAGGTTCTCAAAGATATTGAAGGGATTCTATCGGCTTTTTATGGAAGGGATGTTCTTTGAATCGCAATGGAGCCAAAGTAGCATGGTCGGACATCTCGTGCCCGAAAGACGAAGGGGGATTGGGGATCAAAAAAATTAGAGACTGGAATTATGCCTCCATGACCCGTTATATCTGGTTATTATGCCAGCCTTGCTCTAAATCTCTGTGGGCAGCGTGGGTAAAGAAGAATCTGCTTCATAAAGATCACTTTTGGGTTGCTAAAGTTCCATGGAATTGCTCCTGGACTTGGAGGAAAATCCTTAAGCTTCGGGATAGAGTAAAGGCCTATATCACAGTCAGAGTTGGGAATGGAGCTTCTACTTCTCTTTGGTTTGATTCTTGGCGTAGCCTTGGACCTATCTGCACCTCCTCAAATGCCAGAGTTATTTCTGATTCTGGTCTCACCATTGATGCAAAGGTCAGTGAAATCCTCTCCTCCGGCCTCTGGAACTGGCCTGCTGCAAATTCTATCGAGCTCTTTCAATTGAAGATTGAGACTAGATCCCTCGCTTTACCCGATTGTAGTCATCCAGATCAGATTCTTTGGGATGGTTCCACCGATTTCTCCATTAAAAGAGTTTGGAACTGTATCCGTGCTCAAAACAATCGTGTTGATTGGGCTCACCTTCTATGGTTTAAGCATCATGTCCCGAGGCACTCCTTCCTTTTATGGTTAGCGATTCGTGGTAGACTCTCTACTCAGGATCGCCTTCACTCCTTCGGTATTCTCTGTAATTTAAACTGCTTTCTATGCAATGACCATACAGAGGATCACAACCATCTGTTCTTCAACTGCTCGGTTTCCTTTCGGATATGGTCTTCTATTGCCAGTTTGTGCGACTTTCAGCATTATCCTTCTTCGTGGGAGCTCTTGACGCCGTGGCTGTGCAGGAACATCAAAGGCAACTCCCTTCTTTCCATTATTCGTAGACTAGCTCTGGGGGCTTCTTTGTACCTAATTTGGCTTGAAAGGAACTCTCGCAAGCATGGCAAAAGATCTCTTAATGAAGCTGGGATTCTTTCCAAAATATTGGAGTCTGTTAGGTCGAGTTTGGATGGTGCTGTCTTCCCAAAGAAGGACGGTGACCAACGTCTGATTGATAGGTGGCAGCTCTCTCCCTCCATTTCTAGTTGATCCTTTTGTGTTGATTTCTCTGTGATCACTTCACGTCTGTTCTCAGATCTTTCGTTCCCCTTTAGTCTAGGGATGTTTTCCTTTTTGTGGATCTATCCCTTTTGGGCCTTTTAGTTACTCCGGGGACTGCCCGAAGTACCTGTACTTTCATTCTCACATTATTAATACAGTTATACTTTACCTTTCAAAAAAAAAAAAAAAAAAAAAAAAAAAAAGTAGATTGCAACATCATCTGTCCTCTTCAGCATCCAGTCTTATGGTGTGCTCATTTCATTCTTCCAGCTAAGGTCTCCAAGGATATTGAAAGTATTCTATCGGCTTTCCTATGGAATGGTGTTTCTTTAAACCGGTATGGTGCAAAAGTCTCTTGGGCTGATATCTCTACTCCAAAGGCTGAAGGGGGTCTGGGAATCAAGAAGGTCCGAGATTGGAATGCTGCTTCTTTGTCTCGGTACATTTGGTTATTATGTCAACCGTGTTCCAACTCCTTATGGTCGGCCTGGGTAAAGATGAATCTTCTGCACAAGGAACAGTTCTGGGTGGCAAAAGTCCCATGGAACTGCACTTGGACTTGGAGGAAAATTCTCAAGATGCGGGGTAGAGTGAAGGATTTCATCTCTGTTAAAGTGGGGAATGGCTCTAACACTTCCCTTTGGTTTGATTCTTGGAAACCTCAAGGCCCCATTTGCTCCTCTACTCACGCTAGAGTTATTATTGATTCGGGTCTTTCAAAGGATGCTAAGGTTAGTGCTATTATTTCTTTTGGAACTTGGAAGTGGCCTGTTTCAAATTCGGTTGAGCTGATCACTTTGAAAGAAGACACCCGCTCCCTCTCTCCCCCTGACTGCAGCACCCACGATAGGGTTTTATGGGATGGATCTTCCGTTTTCTCCATTAAAAAGGCTTGGAATATCCTCCGATCTCCTTCCCTCTGTGTTGATTGGGCTCACTTACTTTGGTTTAAGCATCATATCCCGAGGCACTCCTTTATTTTATGGCTAGCTATTAGAGGTAGACTTTCTACTCAGGACCGCCTGGTATCATTTGGTATTCTCAGTCATATGACTTGCTCATTATGTCAAGATCGAATTGAGGACCATGGTCATCTATTTTTTAGTTGCCCCTTCTCCTTTCGGGTTTGGCAGTCCATAGCTGGCAAATGTAATCTATATCATTACCCTTCTTCTTGGGAGCGTCTGAGGCCGTGGCTCAGCAGAAACATCAATGGTGCAAATCTTCAATCCTCTCTTAGCAGGCTGGCTTTGGGAGCTTCTGTCTATTACATTTGGAATGAAAGGAACTCTCGCATGCATGGGCGGTTGCCTCTTAATGAGATCGGCATCGTTACCAAGATCATTGAATCAGTTAGGCTAAAGCTTGAGGGAGAAAAGTTTCCCAGGAATGCTACTAATCTACAGCTGCTAGATAGGTGGCAGCTATCCGCTTCCCTACTGGATTGATCTTGTCTTTCACTCGTTTTGAGCTCCTTTGTTAGTTGCTTGGTTTCTTTGTGGGCTGGGTTACCATTACTGTGGGTATTCTCTTCCATTTGCTTGATGCGTAACCCTTGGTGGATGTAATCCAAATTGGGGTTTTTTTCCCATATTTTGCTCCGGGGTATGCCCGAGTACCTGTACTTATAACTTTTCACCTTCTTATTAATACATCTCACACATTTACCTTTCAAAAAAAAAAAAAAAAAAATAAAAGATTAACCAAGCCCCGAAAACTTAACCTATTAGAAAAACTAGAAAACTATGAGTCCAAAGACCAAGACCAATTTAAGAATGAAACAATAAATATGATGACTCAGTCAGCTTCTAGAATTCAAGCAAACTTGATCAATAATAAACTACCAAAGATTGAGTACAAACAAATCTACAAGATAGGAACCTTTGATCTCTCAAAAGATTATGGATTAAGACAGTAGAACATAGTCTTTTCGTTACACTAGAAAATGGTCAGACCAGCATTAGACTTTTCAGGGATGAAGATCTCAATCAAGTCTATTGACACCAAGTATGGGTACGTTCATATTGCAGCCATCCAAGTAGGTATTATTCCAAACCATAGATTAGGATTAGACAAACCAATCATCATTGCCTTGAAAGATGGAAGGTTCCGTGAGGCAAAAGATGCAGCACTTAGTATCATCAGCACCAAAGCCCATTGGGGGCCGATTTATTTTGAAAATTATCCAAACCTTAGCATAGGAATTGATAGATCCATCAAAAACCTTCTAATTATAGATATTAAGGCCTCAGGCTATGAAAATATAGATCCATAATTTGAACCACTCAGCATAGTTTATAGGATTGTTTATAAGCTAATGACAACCAGAATCAATGTTAAAGGGATAAAAAGAACTCCAATAGGCCAAACGTTATTCTTAGCAACAGATGAAAGACATCATTCAATAGCACCTTAGATGTATAAATGGAATGGAGTTGAAATTAAGAATAACTGGACTCTGGAACAAGTTCAACCCCCTAGAAAATCAGTAACTAAAAATCAAGCAATCAATGAAATCAATCAAGATGATGAAGGAAATGTAAGATACACTTTCAGAAGATCCTATAGCCTTAGAATACCTAGGGCAGGACCCGGAGAAACTAGCAATACCAGAAACTTAAAACTCAATGGTGTAGACCTAGAACCCAACATCCCAAACCTATACTATGAAAATGACTACAATCCAACTTCTCCCAAATGAGAGATGAAATACCTAACCAACTGAACATGATTTCAAAATATGAAATGATAAAGAAAAGATTAGAGAAGATTTTCTATCAGATCAAAACAAAAAAAAGAAAATGGGTTGATTGAAAAGAGATCAAAGTTTGATCTAGGCTGATCATATTATAATGTTTTAGATTGAAATTGATTCGGGTTTTATCTTATTTGATCTAACCTAATCATGGAGTGACACTGTAAATTGAACTCGATTCGGGTTTGATCTAACTTGATCTTGGAACAATGCTACTAATTTAACTTGATTCAGGTTCGATCATAGTTTGATCTAACTTGATCTCGAAGCAATGCTTCATATTATACTTAATTTGGGCTCCATCTAACACTAACCCGATCCTGAAGCAACACTCTAAAATAGACTTGATTTAGGTTTGATCTAATTCGGTTTTAATCTAAGTTTGATCGAACCCAATCTTAGTGCAATGCTCTTGATTAATCTTCTTGATTTGGGTATTATCTTTATTTCATCGAGCCTACCTAATCTTGGAGCAACACTCAAAATTGGACTTGATTAATGTTTGATCCAACCTGATCATGTAGCATCACACTCTCCTATTGAAGATTCATCCTAGAGCAATCCAACCCGACCTTAGAGAAAATGCTCCATACCAAACTTTATTTGGGTTTGACCTAAGTTTGATCCGACCTTATCTTGGAACAATGCATTAAATTGCATTTGATACAAATTTGATTTGAGCCTGAACCAAATCAATCTTGAAGGAATGCAGCAGCATATTTCATTTAATTCGAGATTGATATAAAAGTTTGATCCAATACGATCTTTAAGGAATGCTCTACATTGGACTTGATTTGGGTTTTGATCTTGCTTTGATCAAGCTCACAATCTATGATCAAGGCTCGATATTAAACTTAATTCCGATTTGATCAAAGTTTAGTCGAATCCGATCTTAGAGCAATGTTACACTTATTCGATTTGTTCCATGTTTGATTTGAGTTTAATCCACCCTTATCTTAGAGAATTGCTTTAAATTGAACTTGATTGGGGTCTGATCAAAGTTTGATTGAATTCGATCTAACAATAGAATCCATATTGGACATGATTCGAGTTTGATATAAGTTTGATCCAACTCGATCCTCGAGCGTCGCTCTCGATTTGACTTGATTCGGGTTCGATCTATATATTAATCCAACCTTTTCTTAGAGCAATGCTGCGAATTAGACTTGATTCATGTGGATCTAATTTGATCTAACTTGGTCTTGTTGCAATGCCTTAGATTGGATTTGTTTTGGATAGAGTCAGTTTATCTCTTCCTCCTGAGATTGCTCGGATCGGCGCGGCAGCCTGGGAGACTTCTATCGTTGGATTCTTCTTAGATAAGCTCCCGTTTTCTTTTGTGGAATCCTCTGCCCGCACGCAGTCAACATACCCTGAGAGCTCATCTCTTCCGCAACATCCTGTGATACTGTTCGAACCATCAGCTCCCACGCTTCACTCTCTAAGATGTGAGAGCTTCTCTCTCTACGATTTTGTTCTCCCGGGATTTTCGTTTGCTGCTTTCTGGATCTCATGGCTTCCAGATCCGATCTTCGTTCTTCTGCTCCACGTTGCTCTATTCCGGGAGCTCAAAGGATGGTATATGTTGGGATGAGGATTCCACGGCATCTCCATCTCTTCCTATTCTTTCCTCCTGTAGCTCTATCTTGCAGCCCGCGAGGGATGTTTCTGGTCCTCCCAGCTCCAGTTCTTGTTTGCTGGGTGCGTCTTCGGTGATTCCTCTGGGACTTGCTGCCTGTTCGTCGACGGTGACTTCCTCTGCTCCTTGCTTCCTTAATGCTCCGTCCTTCTCTTCTTCGACCGATGTGCTCCCTGCTTCCGGTATTGGCGCGTCGGGCTCAGCGGCTGTTCTCTTATCCCCTGTCAAGGGTAAGTCCTCTGCTTCCCCGTCCTTGATTTCCTCTGTTCAACCGAAGGATCGCCCTTCGCCATTGCATTCTCAGACGATCTCTCCTGGCGTTTACCCGGTCCTTAGCTCTAGCTCCGGATTACCCACTGGGTCGTCAATTTCAACGGTTGCTGATGACGGTTTACCCGTGGTCCTTCCTGTTTCCGATTCGGCCCTACTGCCGACTCCTGCATCCGTTTCGGCCCTGCTGCCGACTTCTTCCAAATTCAAAATTTCGGAACTTAGTTTCCCGCCCCTGGTTAACTCTCAGTCAGTTGCTCCTGCTCCTCGCTCATCTCTCCCGATCTCCTCCTCTTGTCTCCCGGGTGTTACTTCCGTTGCTGCGGTCAAGCCTCCTTCTTCCTGGGCATCCATAGTCAAAGATGATCAGGCCAAAATGCAACTGAGATATATTAAGCCTAATCCCATTGCTGATGATGGCAAGCTTAAATTAAAACTTCCGCCTGATGTGGCGCGTAAGGGTGCAGCTGTTTGGAGAAATACTCTGGTAGGATTTTTCCTTGATAAACTGCCGTTTTCCCTTGTTCACGCCTGTGCGCTGCGGCACTGGGGGAAGTTCGGTCTGTCCGAGGTACTTAGTAATGGAAATGGCTTCTTCTTCTTCAAATTCTCTGATTCAGATAGACTAAATGAAACATTAGATGGCGGTCCATGGTATTTCGGAGGACGACCCATATTTCTAAAGCGCTGGAGTCCTGGGATGAACCTATCTTAGAATGGCTGCAAGCTAGTTCCTATATGGGTTCACTTCCACAATGTGCCTCTGGAGCTATGGACTGACGAAGGGCTCAGCCACATCGCCAGCACGGTAGGGAAGCCGCTTCATGCTGATCTTATGACTTCTTCTTTAAAGCGACTGAACTATGCTAGAATTTGCATTGAGATAAATATGGATGACTCTCTCCCCAATGCTGTTGACATCGAACTGGATGATGGCGGATGCATGGAAATCAGAATTGAGTACAACTGGGTCCCTAAGAAATGTTCAGTATGCAAGGAATTTGGTCACTTGCCCAACAACTGTAAGAGGGTGACCCAACGGGTTTGGATTCCGAAAGTTTCCCAACAAGCTTCTAATTCTTCTGCTTCTGCTGCTGGCGTTCTTAATTCTTTGCTTCTGCGGCTGCTGGCCTAGGAGTTCAGGATAAGTTTGGGCCTCCTCCCACCTTTCAGCATGGTTCAGCAACTTCTCCGGCCGACAATCGAGGAGCTTCTTCGGCCAGAGCTTCTACCAGCACTTCGAATTCTTTTGATCCCCTGTTTCAGGTGGATGATCCGTCTTCTACTGCTGCTGCTCCTCCTTCAGATGTTGCCAACTTTCAGTCTAATGCTCCTCTTCCTGTTGTCCCTGTGCTCTTCGATGGCCCTGTGGGTTGTTCATCTGCTCCTCTGGTTGGGGACTCCTCCGTTCCTGGGTACTCTTCTCCCGTCGTCAGCGTGATTTCTTCCCCTTCCTCGTCCCCATCCAGTACCCCTCTCCTTGCTAGGAAGCTCAATATGATTGATGAAGTGGAGATGAAACTGGGAAGGAAGAAGAAGGACAAGAAGAAGATTGGATGTTCGGCCAATCCCAGAGGGAAGTCTTCAAAGTCCTCCAAATGATTAAGCTAGCTTCTTGGAACATCCGGGGCCTCAACGATCCCTCAAAGCTCTCGGAGGTCCGTCACCTTGTTCACTCTCAAAATATCTCTTGTATTGTGTTGAATATGTCCTCCCCTTCCTCCAATGCTCTGCATCTTCATCCTACAAAGGCTCTCTCTCATCGTGTTTCTTCTGCTAGTGGATTGATCTGCTCTACCAATTCTTTCGACTCTCTGTCTTCGGAGGATTTCCCGATTGGTACAGGAGCTGTTGACGATCCGATATTTGACGATCCGAATGCATTTGCTACAGTAGCTACAGTAGCTACAGTACCGGGTGACCCATTTGCTGTTGACGATCCGTCTGGTACAGGAGCTGTTGACGATCCGATATTTGACGATCCGAATGCATTTGCTACAGTAGCTACAGTACGGGTGACCCATTTGCTGTTGACGATCCGTCTGGTACAGGAGCTGTTGACGATCCGATATTTGACGATCCGAATGCATTTGCTACAGTAGCTACAGTCCCATTTGGAAATTCCTCTGTTTCTCTTGTTAGGGACTTCTCCTCCTCTGCTTTATCCCCCCCTGTTTTGGATGTGAGGATTCTTCTCCTTCCTCGTCTCCTTCGAGCACTCCTCTTCTTGCTAGGAGGCTCAATTTGATTGATGAAGTTGAGAAAAAGCTGGGTCGGCCGAAGAAGGGCAAGAAGAAATGTGGAGGCTCTGGGAAATCCAGTCGGAATCACCTTCGGCTTCTTAATGATTAAGCTGGCAACTTGGAACATTAGGGGTCTAAATGATCCCTCTAAGCACAGGGAAATTCGCAATCTTGTGCGCTCTCATAATCTATCATGTATTGCTCTGCTTGAGACGAAGATCAGATCTTGTAATAAGGAGAAAATAGAAAAGTTTTTGATCAAAGGCTGGGACTGCATCAATTCCTACGATGGTGGCGACTCTGGTAGAATCTGGGTGTTCTGGGACCCTAACAAGCTCCGTGCAGATGTAGTTTCCCTTCACGACCAGATCTTCCATCTTCATATCACTATTCTTGGTTCCAATGATAAATTTGCTGTCTCCTTTGCCTACGGCTCCAATGTTCTGACAGCAAGAAGACATCTGTGGGATATTTTGAAGCATCAAGCTACAATCTTTGCCCAGATTCCTTGGCTTGTCATGGGTGACTTCAATGCCATCCGTTATCGCCATGAACGCAAAGGTGGCTCTTCCGACTGGCCTGGTTTCATGGAGGAATTCAATGATGCTCTGTTATCTGCTGGTTTGGACGATCTTCGTTACGGTGGTTGTTTCTTTACTTGGCACAACTCCAGAACCCAGGGCCACATCCTCAGGAAATTGGACAGGGCGATTGTTAACCCTTCCTGGTTCAACGTCTTCTCTCAATCTAATGCTGAATTTCTCCCATATGGTCTTTCGGATCACTCCCCTGCCGTGGTCAATCTTGGAGTTAGTTTGCCTCTTTACAAATCGCCTTTTAAATTCTTTAACTTTTGGACTGAATTTGATGAATTCCTTCCGTTAATTGAGGAAATCTGGGCTACTCCGATTGCTGGATATTCTATGTTCAGAGTTTATAAGAAGCTCAAACTTGTGAAGACGGCCTTGAAAGCTCTGTGCCAGACAAAGAACAAGTTACTAAATGGCGATCTAATTCTCATTCGCACCGAGCTTGCTGATCTGCAAGCTTCAATTGCGTCTGGGAATAATGATGTTCATCTGCTGGAGAAGGCAATTGATTGTGCTAAGAGACTGTCGCTTGTCTCTAGAGGGAAAGAAAGCTACGCTAGGCAGCGTAGTCGCATTCAGTGGTTGAAAGAAGGAGATCACAATTCATCTTTCTTTCTCAACTCTATCAAGGGTAGATCCAATGTGAACAAAATTCTGTCTATTCAGAAGGATAATGGGGATTGGATCAGGGATAAGGATCAGATCTCTCGTGAGGTTGTTCATTTCTATAAGTTGCTCCTCGGCTCGGATTGCAAATCTACTTATGATGGCAGCATTATGTCCTGTTTCTTCAAAGAAAGGATCCTAACTCCTGAACAAGCTTCTATGTTAAGCTGCGACTTCTCCGAAGATGAAATCAAATCTGCTTTCTTCAGTCTCCACCCTAATAAATCACCTGGTCCGGACGGTTTCAATGCTTACTTCTTCCATCGGACTTGGCATATTGTGGGAGCTGATATCTCAAAAGCTATTAAGGATTTCTTCTCTAATGGGATTCTCCTCAAGGAAGCAAATTGCACTATTGTGGCTCTCATCCCTAAAGTTCCTAATGCCTCTAAATTAAAGGACTTTAGACCTATTTCATGCTGCAATTCTATCTACAAATGTATTTCAAAGCTCCTTGCTAGTCGTCTTAAAGCAGTTCTTCCGTCTATTATCAACAACGCCCAGTCTGCCTTTGTCCAAGATAGACATATTGGGGACAACATTCTTATGGCCCAGGAGCTAGTTCGTGGATATCATCTCCCTTCGTCAACCCCAAATTGTACTCTCAAAATTGATCTTATGAAGGCTTTTGATTCGGTCCGGTGGGACTTCCTTTGGGATACCCTTCTGCATCTTGGATTTCCTACGATCTTTATCGGCTGGATCAAGGCGTGTGTCACCTCTGCCAAGTACTCTATTTCTATTAATGGGGAACTCAATGGTTTCTTTGAAGGGAAGAAAGGCCTCCGTCAAGGTGATCCTATCTCACCTTATTTATTTGTCATTTGCATGGATGTCTTCTCTAGGATCCTTGAGTTTAAAATCCAAGCTTCCACCACTTTCAAATTTCATTGGAGATGCCGGAAATCAAATTTATCTCATCTTTGCTTTGCGGATGATCGGGGGGATCTTAATTCTGTCCTTGCCCTAGATACCTTCTCCTCTCTATCGGGCTTAACCCCAAACAGCTCTAAAAGTTCCATTCTCGGGTATGACTGGCAACATGATCTTGCAAATTTCATAGGATACAATATGGGTTCATTTCCTATTAATTTGGGGGTTCCTCTCATCTCCTCGAAGCTCAAAGCTTTGGACTGTGCCTTGGTGGATCGTATATTGAAGAGGATCAAGCTCTGGACTAATCGCTTCCTCTCCTATGCTGGAAGGCTTCAACTTATTCAATCAATTATATTCAGTATCCAGACTTTTGGAGCTCCCACTTTATTCTACCAGTCAAAGTCATCTTAGAATTCTGTCCAAGTACAAGAAGAATGCAAATGAAACCTAGATACCTTCTCCATCTAAGCTATCGGAAGCTTAATCCAGCCAAATCCAAGCTAACCTCCATAATCTCTTCATTAAGAGGTCTTTGCTCCTTTCGGAAGTAGCTTCTGCTTCCTTCGCAACATGATCTTGCAAATTTCATAGGATACAATATGGGTTCATCTTCCATATTATGATTTGGGGGTTCCATTCTCATCTCCTCGAAGCTCAAAGCTTTGGACTGTCAAGCCTTGGTGGAATCGTATATTGAAGAGGATCAAGCTCTGGACTAATCGCTTCCTCTCCTATGCTGGAAGAAGCTTCACGAACTTGATTCAATCAATATATATTCAGTATCCAGACTTTTTGGAGCTCCCACTTTATTCTTACCAGTCAAAGTCATCAAAGATATAGCACGGAGTATTCTCTCTGCTTTCTTATGGAAAGGTACTTCCTTAAGTCACTCTGGTGCTAAAGTTGCTTGGAGTGATATCTCTTGTCCGAAACCCGAAGGAGGATTGGGAATCAAAAGATTCGTGATTGGAACACTGCCTCCATGACCCGTTATATTTGGCTTCTTTGCCAGCCCTGCTCTAATTCCCTGTGGGCTGCTTGGGTCAAGAGGAATCTGCTGCATAAAGACCACTTCTGGGTGGCAAAAGTTCCTTGGAACTGCTCTTGGACCTGGAGGAAAATCCTAAAGCTTCGGGACAGAATCAGGGCTTTCATCTCCGTCAATGTAGGGAATGGTGGAGATACTTCCCTTTGGTTTGATTCTTGGAGGCCTCTTGGCCCTATTTGTTCCTCCTCTCATGATAGAGTCATTTCCGACTCCGGACTTGGGATAAATGCAAAGGTTAGTGACATTATTTTTGGCGGCTCATGGAGATGGCCGATAGCTAATTCTATTGAGCTGATAGCTTTGAAGGAAGACTCTAGATCCCTTGATCCCCCTGATTGCAGCCATCAGGACAAGATTCTTTGGGATGGTTCCCCAGCCTTCTCTATTAAGGGTGTTTGGAATTGCATCCGGACTCCGAGCGGCCGTGTGGACTGGGCGCATCTTCTTTGGTTTCCTCATCATGTGCCTAGGCACTCATTTATTTTATGGCTTGCTATTAGAGGTAGACTCTCTACTCAAGATCGTCTCCATTCCTTTGGTGTTCAAGGTCAACTCTCCTTATCCTGCTTTCTATGCCAAGACCATACAGAGGATCATAGCCATCTATTTTTCAGCTGCCCTTTTTCCTTTCGGATCTGGTCTTTATTGCCTGTTTGTGCGATTTTGAGCATTATCCTTCATCTTGGGAGCTCTTGAGACCGTGGCTCTGCAGGAATATCAAAGGCAAATCCCTTCGTTCAATTATTTGCAGACTGGCTTTGGGAGCTTCTTTGTACCTCATTTGGTTTGAAAGGAACTCTCGCAAGCATGGCCAAAGACCTCTTAATGAAGCTGGGATCTTTTCAAAGATTATGGACTCTGTTAGGGCGA
>UESW01003683.1:0-48733 GCA_900491605.1 Calamus simplicifolius | reverse complement strand
CGGACAGCGGCGATCGGTCCGATCGTCGATGATCCGATGGTTGCGATCGATCCAAGCCCTGATCCCGATTGGCCATGACCGATCTCGGACTGTGGTGATCGGTTCGATCACCGACGATCCAACGGTTGCGATGGATCCAAGCCCTGATCCCGATCGGCCATGACCGATCTCGAACCGCGGTGATTGATTCGATTGCCGACGATCCGACGGTTGCGATCGATCCAAGCCCTGATCCCGATCGACCACGACCGATCTCGGACCGCAGCGATTGGTCCGATCGCCAACGATCCGACGGTTGCGATCGATCCAAGCCCTGATCCCGATCGGCCACGACCGATCTCGGACTGCAGCGATCGGTCCGATCGTCGACGATCCGATGGTTGCGATCGATCCAAGCCCTGATCCCGATCAGCCACGATCGATCTCGGACTGCAGTGATCGATTCGATCGCCGATGATCCAAAGGTTGCGATTGATCCAAGCCCTGATCCTAATCGGCCACGGCCGATCTCGGACTGCGGCGATCGGTCCGATCGGTGACGATTCGACGGTTGCGATCGATCCAAGCCCTGATCCCGATCGGCCACGACCAATCTCAGACCGTGGCGATCAGTTCGATTGTCGACGATCCAACGGTTGCGATCGATCCAAGCCCTGATCCCGATCGACCACGACCGATCTCGGGCTGCGGCGATCGGTCCGATCACCGACGATCCGATGTTTGCGATCGATCCAAGCCCTGATCGATCCTGGTCGGCGATGAACGATCTCGGACCATCACGATCGATCCGATCGGAGACGATCCGACGGTTGCAATCGATCGAAGCAATGATCGATCCCAGTCAGCGATGACCGATCTGATGCATGTACCGAAATTAATTTTTTTAAAACAATTGCGACGCATTTCGTTGCGTCACAATATTTTATTTTTAATTTTTTATCTTTTAATTATATTTTTATAAAATTTTATTTTTTAAAAAATATTGCGACGCAATACTGGCATCGCTACATTAAAAATTTATTTTATTAATTTACTATTTTATTGCATCGCTATTACGTCGCTATTTAACATAATTAATTTTTTAAAAACATTGCGACGCATTGAGTTGCGTCGCAATATTTTTATTTCGTAATTCTTTTTAATATTTTTATAAAATTTAATTTTTTTAAAAAAAACATTGCGACACAATACTTGCATCGCTAAATTAAAAATTATTTTTATTAATTTAATATTTTATTGTGTCGCTATTGCATCACTATTTAACATAATTAATTTTTTTAAAAATATTGCAACGCACTATCTTACGTTGCAATAATTTTATTTCATAATTATATTTAATATTTTTATAAAATTTAATTTTTTTAAAAAAATATTGCGACGCAATACTTGCGCTGCTAAATTAAAAATTATTTTTATTAATTTACTATTTTATTACATCGCTATTGCGTCACTATTTAACATAATTAAATTTTTTTAAAAATATTGCGACGCACTGAGTTGCGTCGCAATATTTCTATTTCATAATTATATTTATAAATATTAATTTTATTTAATATAATTGTGATGCAATTAGTGCGTCGCTAAATTAAAAATAATTTTTCTAATTTTCTGATTTATTCATCGCTATTGCGTCGCTATTTAATATAATTAATTTTTTTAAAAATATTGCGACGCATTGAGTTGCATTGCAATATTTTATATTTCATAATTCTATTTTATAAAAATTAAATTTAAAAATATTGTGACGCATTACTTGCGTCGCTAAATTAAAAAATTAAATTTTTTATTTTTCTATTTATAGAGTCGCTAATGCATCGCTAATTGCATCGCAATGTTTTGTTATCGTGAAGGCATCGTAATTTGGTCGTAATTTAGCGACGCAACGACACATCGCTAAATTTGTGTCGCTATTTCAGTATTTTCTTGTAGTGAATCTCCGAGGCATGCATATTTTAATAATTTGATAACAATTATCAATGCGGAAAATTAAAGATTACATATTAATCTATATAATATGCATCAAGATAATATCGTTGTCTTATACTATAGGATCGTTTGATCTAAATTATACATATAAATTAAATAATCAAGATCATATCTTGATCTTCAAGATGAGAAATCATACTACTTATCTTGAAGTCTGCCTTAAAATCTAGGGATCAAATCACTTACCTTAAGAATAGTAGGTAAATCCTTTGTGCTCTGCAGCCGTTCAATCGTCCGGCCTCTAGTATCATCCACGCGAAGCCCCCGAATGATCGGATTCCTGGGAGTGCTAGCTCATGAAAAAATAACTTTGCTGATCTTGAATCCTCCCACTTGAATCTTCCTCCAAGATCCACCAAACTTTTGCTAACACCATATCACACCAGGATTTTGTGTTCTAACTCTTTAGAATTTCAATCCACGACATATCGTGTGTTGTGTTGTTGAAGAATGTCCTCTATTTTATAGGCTCAATTCAGCCTTCAACCTATTGAATTCTAATACTTAGAATTCTGTCGTTCGGTGAAAAACCAAATAGACGCAACGTTTGGTTAATTTCGACGTTCGGTGAAAACATATGAATTTTAACACTTAAAATTCTAATTCCGACATTCGGTGAAAATCAAAGAGATATGAATTCTAACACTTAGATTTTCATCATTGGTTAATTCAAAGAGGTACATTAATTCCACATGAATTATAACACTTAGAATTCCAACGAAAATGGTTTGAAGAAGATTAAATTAATATATCGAATTCTACATGAGAATTTAATCAACTTATCTCATAATGTGAGATCCTTATGCGAGGGGTTTGGGTTCAGGTTTTGGTTTAAGCTGATTTGAATTTATTGGACTGAACCTACATAGATCATGGTCCTAGCCCAAATCAAATTTGTCTAGTTCTAAATATATTTAAATCCAAATCAAGTCTAATTTCAAATCAATATTTGAAATTGATTAGTCCTTCTAATAGACTTAAACCAAATTGAATCTTATTTACTTGTACTTAACCCAATTGAGATAATTCAATCAATCAAATTGATTAATTAAATCATATACGATTCTCAATCGTTGATCAGCAAATAGATCATCCAAGGAAACTTCTATGCATGTGACTCTCTAGGTTCGAACCTAAGCCGGTAGCATAGGAACAACTTTCTATACTAATCGATGTGCCCATCTAGTAATGGAACCCGACGTCTGGATAAGTCGAAGAGTTGCCGAGCAAACTCCAAGAAACCTAAGAAACAGTTACCGTATAATTCATTTTTTGACCACAAAAGCTAAGGATGGCTTAAGAGCATGTCAACTCTAAATAGCAAATCCATAAAGTGATTTCAACTTTCTTTATAAGGGGAAAAAAATATTGTGACGCCCAAATGCGTCGCTAATGCATCGCTAAATATGCTATTGCGACGCAATGATGGCGTCGCTCAGATGTTCATCGCAATCTTAATTTGTTGCAATTGCATCGCTTCATAGCGACTCTCTGCGATGCAATAATGCGTCGCAATATTGCGACGCATCCAAATGCATCGCTAAATTTAAAACTAATTTTTAATATTTAAAATTATTATTAAATATTGCGACGCATTCAATTGCGTCGTAATATTGCGACGCATTTAGTTGCATCGTAATATTTAATAATAATATTTTAGATATAATAGCGACGCAATTTGAGTCGCTAATGCGTCGCTAATAAATTTTTTTTTAAAATATTGCGATGCCAGGTCATTGCGTCGCAATATTTAATAATAATATTTTAGATATAATAGCGACGCAATTTGAGTCACTAATGCGTCGCTAATAAAAAAATTTTTAAATTATTGCGATGCCAGGTCATTGCATCGCAATATTTAATAAAAAATATTTTAAAAATATTAGTGATGCAATTTCAGTCGCTAATGCGTCGCTAATTAAATTTTTTTTAAAAATAAAATATTAAAAATTAAAATGGTTAATACAATTTCGTTACATTTAAATATTGATTGAAACATTCTTCACTCATATTGATCCAAAGAATAATCATTCAATTTTTAAAAATAATTAATATATTAAAATTTTGAAGTTTTCATGTAATATATAAAAAGAAAAAAAATACATCAAGAATCTGAGCGATCACATGGAGGCTGAAGACCCTGCGACAAGCGGCTAACCATATCCTGCAAATGACGCATCTGATCTCGCACGTCTGCAAGCTCCTGATCCTGGCCTCGCATACGCTGCTCGAACTCATGCTCGACCTCCTGCCGAACCTCCTAACGAACGTCCTGCCGAACCTCCTCCACAATAGATCTCTGAATGTCGTCTAAACGCTCGGCAAATATCACCAGAAAATCGTGAGCTAGAGGCCTGATGGGGAAAATATGAAGAAGCTCTAGTGCCCAGACCATAGACCATGCGGTCTCGCGGCTAGGCACCAACAACCTCCAAAAACACACGCCAACGACTCTCCTCTGCTGAGAGTTCGACGGGCGTCTCCCCATCAGTGGAGTCGACCTGCGATGCCTGGGAGCGAAGCTCCTCGACTCGTGTCTTTGAATTATAAAATCAACAATAAATGAGTTAATAAATTTCTTGAAATAAAATTTTAGAAATTAAACAGATACTACATAAAGCTAATTTCTTACCGCAACCTCCCATGATCGCGTATCGACCCAGGAACCGTCCCTCCTGGTGTGTGTCGCCCTGAATAGATGAAACTCACCAGGATCTCCGCCCTCCTGGTTAGACTATAACAATAAAAAATTGATATTAATATAAGTATTTGTAAATAACTAAATTAGTAATTAAATTATTTATATTTTCTTACCATACGACGTCTATGCTCCTGAATCGAAATGGAGCCCAAAATATGGCAGGAGAGACCCGTACCAGGACCGCCCTTCTTGGATCGGCGGTTTGTGCTGGCTGATGCGAACCTCCTGCGCCAGCCATTGGACTGCCAGGCCTACTGCCACTCGTGCCAAATACCCTCTGGCACATGCACAGGAAGCTGACCCGATGACCTCCAACAATGAAGCATGTCGGAGTCCCGTAAGAGCCTCCCATGCTGCCCTAATGGCATCATGGCTGACAGGGTCCCACGTAAACTTTTTCTGCATTAAAATAAACAGTTAGTTTCAAAATTTATTAAGATTAAGAAATTTTATATCAGTGATAAATTGTATTTAATAAGTTTACCTAAAACTCAGAAAAATAAAACTCCCTCATGGCTGGAGATATGTGGCGCCAATCGTAGCCACTGGGATCTGCACGCCTTTGAAATACGGCACTAATGTGGCTGGATACATGATACTGCTCAATAAATTTGTTAAAAAAATGCATGTTTATAAGTAATTGACTTAAACACATAAACATATTTTTTTAATTAGTATATACTTACAGCCCATGAGCATTAAGTCGAAGTACGGTGCGGCCGATGGTGGAAGAACTCTCGGAGGTATGTGCCGATCGGCTAGATGGTAATACAAATGTAGGATCACCGCCGATTGCTGGAGAGATCGAAGGCTGTGCGATGTGTGGAGATCCGAACTCTCCATCTCCAAAGCTCATGTGATCTGATGCAGCAGGGCTACGTCCCTGCTCACTCCGTATGTCGTCGGTAGATCTACCTCTGCCCGGCATACTGAAAATACTAAAGATTCATGCAATTAAATTATGATTAATGATTGACTATGTAAAAATTTAACACTTATAAAATAAAGTTGAATTTAAAAAACCTCTATGTTTAATCGGTGTCATTCTTAACTTCTTGTCAATTATACATATATAGGAATAGTGTTCTATATATATAGTCACTGACTTCTTAAGATTATTATGTCGAATATAAATATTTGTGAAGATTAAAATATAAATCATTGAAACTACTAATTTGTTGCTGAAAATTAAATAATAATACAACAAGACTTTCTACCTAGCATAACATAATTTAATGCATCATTCAATTTGAAGCAGAATGTAAATAATCAAGACATAACAATTGTAAATAACTACAAATGCACAAATATTATTGCATAAACAGCTATAAAGAAATGAAAAGCTACGACTGCAATTTTGAAATTAGCTAATCTAAAGAGTTATGGTTAATGAGCTAAATTAGTTGACATAAATAGCTAAGCTAATTCAGCTCGACCTATCTAAAGAGTTTTGATTGATGATCTAAAGAGATAAGGTTGATGGTCTAAAATCAGCTTACTTGAGAAGTTAAAACTGATCAGCTAAATTAATTGACTTAAATAGCTATGATTTATGAGTTTAATCAGTTGATTTAAAGAGTCATGATTGATGAGCTAAATCAGTTTATCCAAAGAGCTACGACTAATGACATAAATTAATTAATTTATAACTAATCTAATAAAAAATTAGATTAGTAGTCACATTTTTTTAAAAAATTAAGTTGCTCATGTTTTAAAAATATATTTATATTTTTTAATATTTGTCATCAAATTATTTAAAAATATTTTTAAAAATAATAAAATATGATAGAATCTAATTTTTTGTGTTAATATTTTTTCAAGAGTGTTAATTTTTTTTTAATTGAAGGGGCCGGGGGGTGGGGAAAACCTCCCTAGCTGTTACTTTTTTAAAAAAAAAATTAAGTTGCCCATGTTTTAAAATATATCTATATTTTTTAATATTTATCATCAAATTATTTGAAAATATTTTTAATATTTGTCATCAAATTATTTGAAAATATTTTTAAAAATAATAAAATATAATAGAATCTAAATTTTTTGTGTTAATTTTTTTTCATTAGTGTTAAAAAATTTTTTTTTGAAGGGACCGGGGGTGGGGAAAACCCACCTTGCTGTTACTTTTTTAAAAAAAATTAAGTTGCCCATGTTTTAAAAATATATTTATATTTTCTTATATTTGTCATCAAATTATTTGAAAATATTTTTAAAAAAATAAAATATAATAGAATCTAATTTTTTTGTTAATTTTTTTTATGAGTGTTAAATTTTTTTTAATTGAAGGGGCTGGGGTGGGAAAAGCCCCCTAGCTGTTAATTTTTTTTTTGGCCTAGCCACAGTGGCCAGGCCATGGCCGGCCACGGTAGCAGCCATGGCCAGAGAAGACGAACGGGAGGGGGGTGGGAAACCCCCCCCCCATAACTTTTTTTTTTGGTGGCCTGGCCACTGTGGCCAAGCCACGGCCGTGGCCGGAGAAGACGGCCACGGCTATGGCCGTGGCCGTAGAAGATGAAGGGGGGTGGGGAAACCCCCCCCCCCAAACTTTAAATTTTTTTTTGGTGGCCAGGCCACGGCCGGCCATGGCAGCGGTCGTGGCCGGAGATAACGGCCATGGGTCTGGCCGTGGCCGAAGAAGACGAAGGGGGGGTGGGGCAAACCCCCCCCCCCACTGTAAATTTTTTTTTTGGTAACCTGGCCACCATGGCCAGGCCACGGCCGGCCACGATAGCGGACGTGGCCGGAGAAGACGGCCACGGCATTGGCCGTGGTCGGAGATGACGGCCACGGGCCTGGCCGTGGCCGGAGAAGACGAAGGGGGGTGGGGGTGGGGAAACCCCCCCCGCCAAACTGTAAATTTTTTTTTGGTGGCCTGGCCACCATGGCCGCTGTCGTGGCCTTGGCCGGAACCAATTTTTTTATAAAAAAAAAAATTAAGGAGGAGGGGGGGCTTACCTAGTCGAGAGGGGACGCCACCGGAGTGGGGGGAGCTTCCGCCAGGGGAGAGGACTGGGGGAGCCGGAGGAGCGGACGGACGGCGGCGGCTAGGGTAAGAAGAGGAAGAAGAAGAGAAGGAGGGGGGACGGCCCGACCAAGCGTTATATAGTGGTGATTAGCGACGCAATACATGCGTTGCTAATCACTCGCTATTTTTTAAAAAATTTATTATGGATTAGCGACGCAACAATGCGTCGCTAATCCATCGCTAATTTGGCCTTTTTATTATTTTATGCAAAACTTAGCGACACAACTAATTGCGTCGCTACTGAGTCGCTAATTTGGCGCCAATTTCCGGTGAGAAAATAAATTTTATTTTCTAGGAAATTGCATCGCTAATGTGTCGTAATATTTTTTAAATATTTATAACTGATAAAAATTATATTTTCTGAAAATAATTGCGATGCATATATTGCATCGCAATATTTTTTTAAAATTTTTTAATTACATTTATTTTTCTAACAAACATTGCGACACAATACATGCGTCACAATATTAAAAATTATTTTCTATAAAAAATTATTTTTATTTTATAGGAAACTACATCGCTAATGCGTCGCAATATTTTTTTAATAATTATAACTGATAAAAATTATATTTTCTGGAAATAATTGCGACGCATATATTGCATCACAATGTTTTTTTAAAATTTTTTATTACATTTATTTTTCTTAAAAACATTGCGACGCAATAAAAGCGTCGCAATATTAAAAATTATTTTCTTTAGAAAATTATTTTTATTTTCTGGAAATTGCATCGCAAATGCATCGCAATATTTTTAAAATATTTATACCTGATTAAATTTATATTTTTGAAAATAATTGCGACGCAAATATTGCGTCGCAATGTTTTTTTTAAATTTTTTTAATTACATTTATTTTTCTAAAAAACATTGCGATGCAATACATGCATCGCAATATTAAAATTTATTTTCTCTGTAAAATTATTTTTATTTTCTCAGAAACTGCGTCGCTAATACGTCGTAATATTTTTTTAATAATTATAATTGATAAAAATTATATTTTCTAAAATAATTGCGATGCATATATTGCGTCATAATATTTTTTTTTTATTTTTTATTACATTTATTTTTCTTAAAAACATTGCGACGCAATAAATGCATCATAATATTAAAAATTGTTTTATCTGTGAAAATTATTTTTATTTTCTAGGAAATTGCATCGACCGATCTCGGACCGTGGCGATCGGACCGATCGGCGACGATCCAACGGTTGCGATCGATCCAAGCCATGATCTCGGACCGTTGCGTCGACCGATTTCAGAACGTTGCGATCGGTTCGATCGTCGACGATCCGACGGTTGCGATCGATCCAAGCCTTAATCGATCTCGGTCGGCGATGAACGATCTTGGACCATCGCGATCGATCCGATTGACGACGATCTGACGGTTACGATCGATCCAAGCCATGATCCCGATCGGCTACGATCGATCTCGGACCGTTGTGATCGTCCGAGGTCACCGATGATCCGATGGTTGTGATTGATCCAAGCCCTAATCCCGATCGGCCACGACCGATCTCGGAACGTTGCCGATCGATCCAATCGGCGATGATCAGACGGATGCGATTGATCCAAGCCCTGATCCCGATCGGCCACGACTGATCTCAGACCATGGCGATCGGTCCGATCACCGATGATTCGACGGTTGCGATCGATATCCAAGCCCTGATCCATCCCGATCGGCCACGATCGATCTCAGACTGTTGCGATCGGTTCGATCGACGACGATCTGACGGTTGCGATCGATATCCAAGCCCTGATCCATCCCGATCGTCGATCGATCTTGGACCATCGCGATCGATCCGATCGGCGATGACCCGATGGTTGAGATCGATCGAAGCCATGATCGATCCCGATCGGCGACGATCGATCTCGGACCGTCGCGATCGATCCGTTCGGCATCGCAATATTTTTATTTCATAATTCTTTTTTAATATTTTTATAAAATTTATTTTTTAAAAAAACATTGTGATGCAATACTTGCGTCGCTAAATAAAAATTTATTTTTATTAATTTACTATTTTATTGCATCGCTATTGCGTCGCTATTTAACATAATTGATTTTAAAAAAACATTGCGACGCACAGGGTTGCGTCGCAATTTTTTAATTTGATAATTATATTATATAAAAATTAATTTTATTTAAAATAATTACGATGCACTGATTTGCATCAAAATATTTTTTTTCTCATAATTATTTTATAAAAATTTATTTTATTTAAAATAATTGCGACGCAATTAGTGCGTCGCTAAATTAAAAATATTTTTTCTAATTTTTTAGTTTATTGCATCGCTAATGCATCGCTATTTAATGTAATTAATTTTTTTAAAAACATTGCAATGCACTGAGTTGCATCGCAATTATTTTTTCTCATATTTATACTTTATTAAAATTAATTTTATTTAAAAAATTATGACACAATTAATGCGTTGCTAAATTAAAAATAATTTTTCTAATTTTTGATTTATTGCATCGCTAATGAGTCGCTATTTCAAATAATTAATTTTTTAAAAAATATTACGACACACAGAGTTGCGTCACAATATTTTTTTATCATATTTATATTTTATAAAAATTATTTTTACTTAAAATATTTGCGATGCAATTAGTGCATCGCTAAATAAAAATAATTGTTCTGAATATCTGGTTTATTGCGTCGCTAATGCGTCACTATTTAACATAATTAATTTTTAAAAATATTACGATGCATAGGGTTGCATCGTAATTTTTTTATTTCATAATTATATTTTATAAAAATTAATTTTATTTAAAATAATTACGATGTAGTTAGTGCGTCGCTAAATTAAAAATAATTATTCTAATTTTCTAGTTTATTGCATCGCTAATGGGTCGCTATTTAACATTTTTAATTTTTTTAAAAACATTGCGACGCACTGAGTTGCATCGCAATATTTTTTCTCATATTTATATTTTATAAAAATTAATTTTATTTAAATTATTTGCGATGCAATTGGTGTGTCGCTAAATTAAAAATAATTTTTCTAATTTTTTGGTTTGTTGCGTCGCTATTTAACATAATTAATTTTTTTTAAAAAATATTGCGACGCACTGGGTTACGTCGCAATATTTTTTTCATATTTATATTTTATAAAAAAATTAATTTAAAAATATTGCGACGCATTATTTGCGTCGCTAAATAAAAAAATTAATTTTTTTTGATTTTCTGATTTATTGAGTCGCTAATGCGTCGCTAATTGCGTCGCAATGTTTTGTTGTCACGGAGGCATCGCAAAGTGGTCGCGATTTAGCGATGCATCATTGCGTTGCTAAATTTGCATCGCTATTTCAGTATTTTCTTGTAGTGTTTAGTGATCATTTGACCTTCACATGAAGTGCCTTGGCCAAGGTCTTGCTAAATTAAAATACAAACATTTCTCCTTTTAACGGGATAGGTTAAATTTCATCTTGATCCACAACTGACTACCATAAGTACTTGACTTCACCCAGTAACCTTTCTAGCTGGATTAAAAATCCAGGTGGTCTGGCACCTAAGTATAATGAGTTGCTTGCAAGTCATCGGTTATGATTCTCAGGTCATAAGGATACTTATACCCATATCTTATCGGATTAAATCTTGATAGCAGAGTATTCGGAAATGAGTTACGTTAGATGAAATGTACTCCTACACTTTCACCTGTATGTCATACCAGTGTCTCTATACTCCTTGGTTAAGAGGACAACCAATATATATGATATACAATGTCCTATAATTGATAGTACTATGGCTTTGTCATAGTATATCATTTGGTCGCGAACTCTTTTGAGGATCTTCAAAGATAAATCCTCCTTTATTGTAAAAGAGGATCCTAAGGGCTTCATTACTATTAGGAGTTTTAAGAAGATATTCTTGTAATGAATAAACTGCCAAATAACTTTTATTAATATATCAATTTATATGCTATTTACATTAGCACAATCATCAAATGATTGGCTTTAGGATACAATTCCCAACACATGGGAGGGGCGCCCATGAGCCAGAACGAAGGGGCAAAGGTTGGAATCGACTGAGGCGGCAGTGTCACAATGGTGGGGTTTGGATTGAAGTTAGGGTTAGGATTAGTATTCAGAGGTGGATTTGGGGTTAGGGTTTTCGGCGATAGCGATGAAAGAAAGAGTGGAGGAAAGAGGGGGAAGAAAGTAAGGATCTTGGAAGACCAATTGGGGGCTTACGGGCATTGTGGCTTTGGCGAAGCCCTGGCCTAAGTCCTTCATTGGGGAAGGATCAGGAAAGCTTCGAATTGGAAGCTCACGGACGAAGGGAGGCGGAATGAGGGAAGCTGTGAAGAATCGAAAAGGACTATCATGGGATAGAAAAAGTCTTTGTGCACCGGACTCTGATGCACAAAGCATGCACCAGGCGCGGCCATTGGCCGCACGCCCATGCGAGTGCACGTGCTATGGCCCATTGGGCTACGGTGCGCCATGCATGTGCGCCTGCCATGGTCCATTTGGCCGTGGCGCCTCCTGCATGCATGCTCACACGGGTGCACAGCCAATACGTGCACCCTACGCGCGCTTTGTGCATCTAAGTCTGATGCATAAAGACTTTTTTCAGGAGGAAGGTTTAGGGAGCTTTTTCTTTGGACCTTTGCCTACGATTTTTATGAATGTTGTAGGCAAAGTAAATCTTTGCCTACGATTTTTAGTTTTTCGTAGGTAAAGGTCTATAGCCTTTTCCTATGATTTTTATGAAAATCGTAGGGAAATAGTTTCCCTACGATTTTCATGAAGATCGTAGGTAAAGGTTTATAGCCTTTCCCTATGATTTCCACGAAAATCATAAGGAAAGGGTTTTCCTACGATTTTCATGAAGATCGTAGGTAAAGATCTACAACCTTTTCCTACAATTTTTGTGAAAATTGTAGGGAAAGGTTTAGAATAAAAAAATTATTATAGGAGCCTTTCGTACGATTTTAAAAATCGTAGGGAAAGGGTTTTCCCTATAATTTTTATGAAAATCGTAAGGAAAGACTTTTTCAGAAAAATATTGACGGATCATTTTTCCTTTAAATATTTGTTGATCAAGAAAAAAGTCTTTCCCTACGATTTTTATGAAAATCATAGGGAAAGGTCTACGGTGGAAAGACCTTTTCAAAAAATTATTGGCGGATGATTTTACCTCCAAAAATTTATTAATCAAGAAAAAGTCTTTCCCTCCGAAGCCTTTCCCTCGATTTTCATAAATATCATAGGAAAAACCCTTCCCTACCATTTTCATAAAAATCGTAGGGAAAGGCTCTAACATTTTTACTATCCAATCTTTACCTACGATTTTTAAAAATCATAGGAAAAGATATGTGAAAATTATAGAAAAAGGCTCTAACTTTTTACTATTCAATTTTAAAAAAATTGTAGGAAAAGATATCTTTTGCCTATGAAATTTATAAGTGCAAAAATTGTAGGCAAAAATTATTTTTTTGTAGTTTTAAAAGCATGTTAAGCGCTCAACCCCTCGTTCCTTGTCTTATTAGGCCGTTTCATCCACTTCAACGGGATAGGAATAACTTTTTGTAGTAAAAACTGTTAGTTATTCAAAAAAAAAAAAAAACATTAGTTCAATGGTATAATTGTTACGTCATTTAATCACACTATATTCTTTTAAAATAAAAGATATTCTATCTCTATATATCCACAGAATATATTGATTTAATTTTTTAAATTTTAAACAAGAGCAAGAGCAGTTATATGAATCTTTATTAATATAATATAATGTTGCTTTTGGAATTGATATTCCGTCCTTGCGGCACCACACACGCGGACTTGAGAAGGCCGCTAATTAATTTGGCTTGATGGTCTTATATAGAATAATGGTTGAAACATATAATAAGGCTGGTTATTAAAAAAAAAAAAAAAGAAAGAAAGAAAGAAAGAAAAAAAAAAAGACTGTACAGATGACTTGGAGTCTTGCGAGGAGCACGTATATCCTCATAGTTCGTCTTTATTGGGAGGTCCTAACGTCAAGGTTGAAATGATAAGTTCTAGGCCAGTGTTTTTTAAGTCCTGGATTGTTACGTATCATAGCCAATTTAACCTAACCTCCAATCGCCCAAGTATGGTTAAAGAATATGGTGGCACTAATCCTCTCAAAATAATTGTAAATTAGTTATGATGATATTATTTTTTATTTAATCCTTTCAGAGGATATTAGGTTTAACCGATAAGGGTGTATAAAAACTCATCTTAAAATATATTGTACTAGCACTACTATAAAAAGTTAAATAGACTACAGTGAGATTTTAGAAAAGAAACTATCTTTAACAAAAAATAGTCTAATATTTTAGACTAAGTTTTCAAATTTTTTATAAATTAAAACACTACATCTATAATTAAAAACATAGTCTTATATTTTTATAATATAAAAAGACAACATGACGTAGTTTTATATTATCTTATAATATAAAAAAATTATATTTTTAATTAAAACATAGTCTTATATTATTTTATAATATAAAAATATATATTTTTAATTAAGACGTAGTCTTATATAAAACTAAAAATTTATCTTTTTTTCTTCAGTCTAATTTATTTTTTTTTTTTCTAAAAAAAACCCTTGATATCCAAACTCAAATTTCATTCTAGATTAGGGTTTTATTTGCGAAGACTCCATCACCACGTGGGATTAATGTTGCGAAGACTTCACTGTTAGTATTTCGTTTGTGAAGACTTTATCACTATGCATGATTAGGATTTTGTTTGCTGTTTCTGTATTAGACAGGTTCAATTATAGATAATATTTTTTATTATTTTTTATTTTAATTTAAAATTAATTTAAGAGGAAGAGAGAAGGTGAGAGAGCAGTACCGGCAAGGGTTTGACGCATGTGAGAGGGCGAGGGTTTGACGCATGGGAGAGGGCGAGCCGAACCTCCCTTCCGATTCCGTCAAATATCGTACGTGCAGGACCGACTTAATTTGTACCGGCCTAGTTGCGAGTCTAGCGGTGCGGCTCCGCAATTGCAATCAGTTGGACGTATAAATCTCTCTCCTGCTCTGCGGGAGACTCGACTGTACCGAAATCTCGACAGCCAAAGGAGAAGGCGAGCGCCTCAGTTGGAGATCGCAGGATAACAACAATGGCGACCGTGATGCAAAAGATCAAAGACAGTGAAGACGAGGTACCTTTCCTCTCCCCTTTCCAGAGTATCCTATCCTCTCTGGAAACCCTGGTTTTTTTTTTCTTGTCCATTCGATCGAGCGATCATCTCCGGCAGCTCTCCGGCGTTTCATATACCTCCTGAGATGACATCGATTGCTGCCAACAATGCCTTTTCCTAGGTTTTTAGTATCTAGTGAAATATATTGTCCCCTTCTAGCTTAAAGGGTTTCCCTTTACAGATTCAAATACATGTAGAACAACTTGTTTTTGATGGCGGTCTTGCTGCAAGTATCTAATTATTAGGTATTTTCAGCATTCGCGCCTATTAAAAAGATTGATGCTATTAGAAAGGATCACCGATCGACTGTTCACCCTTCAATAAATCATACTATTAGAAGTGGTTATTTAGCTTCAAGGATTGAGAATCCGAATGTTGTATGTTATGTGATCATAGGGCGCAACCAAAATCGTAACCAAAATTGTAAGCAGATGGGACATATCTAGTGTTAAGAGAAGATCACACTCTCCCCGAACGGGGGGAGAGGTGATGTTGTGGAGAGATTGGCCATGATAGCTTGAGCCAGCTGACTTAGAGATAAAACTTGTTCACTTGTTTTACATATATTATTATCGTTTGCTATCTTTGCAAAGTTTTTTGACTTTATAATTTGAGATTTTATGATACTATCTGTTTTGGCAGATGGCGAGGACACAGAAAAATAAAGCTACAGCCCACCATCTCGGTCTGCTTAAGGTATAGCATCAGCCGCTCTGATAGAAGTGGTTACAAGCCATATTGTTGATCTTTATTTTACTCTGGTCAAAGTACATCTCCTCCTCGCATTTTTATTTTTCAATTAGATTTCTTCTTTTTTGAGATGTTCTTATTGTAATAGACTAGCATAAACTTTTAGGTAATCTCGGATTCTAATGTTTGAGACAGCACTAGTCTTTTCTTATTAAAGCAGATGAAGAAAGTTAGGTTTGTTACTTGCCAGGCATGGTCCTATACAGGTATCCTTATTGAACAAACTATGTAGGTGGCTGCATGGGCTTGAACAATATTATCACAAATGTGGTCTTGGTCTCTAGAGTAAAGAAATGTCTACTATATTGTGAAGGAGTAAGCTAGCTTTTGTTATGTGAGAAGTCTATGTGATAATGTTTTGGGTATTTTAATCATTGGTGACTTTTTGTCTAATATCATATTCATGTTCACTTTTCACCACTGAGCTAGTGTTAGTCCAAGCTTGGATTTAAAAGTTAACTAATGCAAGGGATTGACCTGAGCTTTTCTTCGCTTGTCTGAGTGTAGTTAAAATTGTTTAGATATATCCTTGTAATCAATACTTATTTAAGCCAACCTTTTTTTCAGCAAAAGAAAATCTTTACTAGTAATCAGCTTAAAATTTTCATTAGAATAAATTTTTCGTTAGAAATCAAATTTGGAGATAATAATGCTCCAATCTTCATATTAAATCAATTTATACATTGACATTGTCATATACTCTTAGAGGGTAGCTCAACAAATGCATAAAAAAATTCAAGTTACCTGAAGACAAGCTATACTAGGTCATTTATCTATCCAATCTGTTTTGAGCATGTGTAGCTCAATCAAGATTGTATGCCAAAGTGGTGGTTATTTGGTTTGATTTCATGTTCCTTCTTTGACTGCTTTGAGTCTATTTAGAATTTTCTTTAGCGTGGGATTATGTTAAAGTTGTGTCAGGTTCTTTGATAGAGTCTTATTATCTTAAAATTGATTTTCGTATTCGGTCCCACTTTATATTCAAACGTATTGCCTGCATGAGGATGTTATAAAATTATTGTACTTATTATTGCAGTTTATTTGTCTATATAATGTCAGGCTGTGACCCATGCTTCCATGAACTTATCATTTCTCATGGTTGATTCCACATACTGCTGTTACTACTTAAATTCTTTTACTTATTGTCCTTTTATTTTATGTTATTCTGCTATGAGCCAAGCATGATTACACATGGTATGTGACATGAAGTGAGATTCCATTCAAATAGTGGCATTTTTTTCCCTATGGGTGATATACTTTTAGCTTATGTTGGATGAGAAGGCAGTAAAAATAACAGATTGTCATTCAAGGAAAGGATGGTGTTGGACCAGGAGGGGTCAGGATGGCAATGCTTCTATTAAAACTCACTCTTCTATAAGCCATTTTCTGCTCTGAAGGCAATCCAAATGCAAGTGTTTTTCTGGTCCATGACTTCTGCATTATTAAAATCATCTGACTTTGTGTGAAAGTTTATTTTGCTTCTCCTCCATCAAGATTGTTGTTCTATTGTACTAATGCAAAGGGAAAGGGAACAAATTTTGTTGACTGCTTTTTGATGCAAGTAATGAATGTATAAACCGTTATCTCGTCAACCCCTTATTTTTCTTTTATCTCACCAATCCCTTTAGTAAGATTAGCTGTATTGAGTTGATGATTGTTTTCTGGTCCAAGGCTAAACTTGCAAAGCTACGTCGGGATCTCTTGGCACCTTCATCTAAAGGTGGTGGTGGTGAAGGCTTTGATGTCACTAAGAGTGGTGATTTTCGTGTTGGTCTAGTTGGGTTTCCCTCTGTTGGAAAATCAACACTACCTAACAAGTTGACTGGCACTTTTTTAGAGGTATGGCTCTTTCTGGAAACTCTTTTGCTGAAGATTTCTGATATTTATTATACAGTTTCTTTTTTAGAGGCCTTCTACCAACATTTTATTTAAAAATAGATGATTACTTATATTGTCAATCTGTCCATAATTTAACTTTTTATACTATGGTATATTAGATGTTTGGTAATGCAGTTCATCGAGCTTCTTGCTGAAGATTTCTGATATTTATTACACAGTTTTCTTTTTTAGAGGCCTTCTACCAAGTACCAACATTTTATTTAAAAATAGATTACTTATATTGTCAATCTATCCATAATTTAACTTTTTATACTATGGTATATTAGATGTTTGGTAATGCAGTTCATCGAGCTTCTTGTTGCATATTTCATTTTCTTTATGTTCATCATTAGTGATTCATGTCACCATTTATATTCCTATACGCTATAGCCTTTTTATGTTATTGAAGCATCAGATCATTTCTAAGTATTCATCATATAATAAGTTGCCTATTTTTCAGCCAAACTTGAGAGAAATGGCATTATTCTTTCAGATTTTGAGTGTTGACTTGGTGAATGCTTTCCTTTGGAAATACAAAGAACTGTAATTTATATCACTCCATGTTTTTTGATATCAATATCTTGAATCCTAGTTGCTGTAAAATCCCACTTATTTATGCTTGTATGCTAATAGGTTATGAGATGCTTATCCTACATTAAGTACAGTATGACCTCTTTCCTGGCCTTCCTCCTAACATTTCTTGTTTTCTGTCACCTTGTGCTTTAAATGACACCTAAGTTTGGAGGATTTATCTTTGATCTTTCACAATAGTAGCAAGCTGTTTGAGGAAGTTTGATTTGATATAATGCTACAAATTAATTGGAGGCTTCATGTGGTGTTGAGTGTTCTGTTCTGAAATCACAGATGAACCACCTGGAAGCAACGTTGCAATCATTGCTTGATCTGTAGCAGTCCCACATGTCTAGATACCTAGAATTATAAGCCATCACTGGTGTCAAGGATCTAATTCACATTCATTCTCAAGTACCTGCATTCAGGCGGGAATGCATCAATTCCATGAAATAATTTAAAATCATAGGCTAGTTTTTGGATCCATTTCAATCTGCAGTATGTTCCAGGTCTGCTTGATGTTCTTTGTGGTGGATGAACCATGTTCAAGCTTGTGATTTAATGTGCTTACTCTGTAGGATGGCTATAAATTGGACTGTTGGATTTACAATTAGAGGAAACCATGACTGTAAACTGACAACCCACAAATTTTGTGCCTCAAGTTCAGGGAGGGTAGGATCTAGGGGTGATAATTGTCATTGTTGGGAGACAAAGATCATTGTTTTGGAGAAATATGAAACCTTGATTTATTTTCCCACGTTTACCTTGTTGTTTATGTTGCTGAGGATGCTTCAACATATGCTTGCAAGAAGCATCGATAGTCAAAATTATTAGGATGGGGTGATAATTCGACTCAGAATTTCTGGTTTAGAAATGAAATGCAATTACTCTTGTGGAACTGTTTATGTTTTTTAAACCCTTTCCATGTTAAGGGAAGATTTTTGGGTGGCTTTTGATTGCATAAGCTTAGATTGCTGAATCCACAAAGTAGGTATTCTACCCCCCATACTTCCTTTTAGCCCTTTATGTTTCATCGCAAGCCCTCATGCCATATAAATCTCATTGATTAGGACTGAGAGACAAGTTTAGGGATTTGAGACTGGAGGTTGTGAGAAAAGATATGGTTAAAGCTTTTCATAAGATCAGAGTAACCCCTACTAGGATTAGAATCAATATGTTATGAATGAACAGCCAACCCTAATGAGTCATGACAGAGGTGATGGTAATGGCATTAGAGGATTGATGTTGGGTTGAGTGTTGTTTGTAAGACATCAACAAAAACTTGATCCTGAATGTCATTAAATAGATGGGATTATTTTTGCTGGTTAGGTTTAGAATATCATTCTGAAACTCTAAAATTTGTTTGTGCTTATTTTTTTCCCTGTTGGAATAGAGTAGCTGCATCAAGTTGCCACATGTACATAAGATAGTAAAGTTTGTTTAATAAAATGAAAGTAACTTGATTATTAAGAACAAACTTCATGCTGCTAACTGAATAAAAAAGCTAATTTATTCTCATATACCATATTATCTATTGCTTATACCACCAAGCCACCTAACAAGATGAGAATGATGATCAGAGGTCGAAGAGAGATCTTCCTGAGGTCATATTGCAAGGACAAGCAGAATGTGAATTTATATTTAGTTTAACATGAAAATGTTCACCATTTGTGTGAAGCAAGGCGCTCATGAGTGATAGGAAAATATGAATGTACTTTGATATTACAATGCAAAACTTTGAATGTTATCACTTAATGAAAATTATTTCTTCTATGGTCAGTTTGGTTACAGGTGATTTTGAGAAGTTGTGGATGTCAACATAGGGGAAGTAAATTACTTACATATAAATTCTGGTTCCATCTATTTAACATTATAGTTTTGAACCTTTGAAAGTGACGAAAGTTACATGATAAATCATGATTTACCATGCACAGACATGGTTATCTATGATTGACCATATGTTGACATGCTCAAGTTTCAAAATTGGCCCCTCTTAAGCAAACATAACAAGAAATGTTTGAAGATGATAAATCTTTATTTCTAAGAAGTCTCTTCACAGGTATGTTCCTTTGTTCGGAAAACAATTGAAGTCTCTTCGTAGTTATAATAGGTAAATATGCAAGTGAGATGCACTGTTGACTTAGCTTCATACACCTGGAAATGGATGGCTCGCATGAACTTTAGCTGCATTTACATGCAATGCAAATGTATCCTGGTGTAAGTTGTAACTTTTCAGGCTTGGAAAGCATAAAAATAAACAACATCAGGCTACTAATTTAGTTTGTTCAAGTATTTGGAGATACATAGAAGTTTAAACTTTAAGAGAGAACAAGATAAATTTCCACATAAAATCAGGGAGAACATGATATTAAATGTTAATTATTATCAAGGAGATGACAGTATGGTCTTTGATCATTAACGGATTTGTTATATTATTGAGAAGATATCGATCACTTTTGCTCAATGGAGAAGATTATTTCTAATTGTATTGTGCAATATATGAAGTAATAAGATATTTTTATATTTTTTACATTTTATATGCAATTACTTGATGTTACAAGTTTCTAATAATAACTATGGGATTAAATAATTTGATTTGTGTAGCTATTTGTACAACCAATTCAAGAATCAAAACTGCTCAACATGTATGGCTTCGTAGACCCTGGACAAATCTATGTATACTCTGGATTAGCTGGAGCACGATCAGATTTGATTGCTAAAAGATTAGAGGGTTGTTAGGTAGATCAATTATTTCTAGCTCCTTATAGCTCGGATAAGTCTGCTTTTTTTAATAAAAATTAATACTTTTTATATTAAGTTGTTAATTATTGTTATTATGTTTATGAAGGGATCACTGGTCCTTGGTGGTCATTGACCCTCGTGGGGACAAAGTATATTTTTGTGATTCTATTGAACGTTTAGTGGGAAAAGAATTGAAAGGTGTTATTAATACGTAAGTATTTATTCTTTATAATTTTGTAGTAATTTGCCTGGGTTGAATTTAACTATTACTATACTTTGTTATATAAGTGCACTGAAAATATACAACGCTAAAGCTGATCGAGTTTGGACATGTTTAAAAAATTGCAGGTACAAAGCAAGTGAGCAAGCACACTTCTTAGAAGAAAATGAAGGTCAACAAAGCACACTATATGCATGTCAAACTGTTGAAGAGCAAAGAAATAATGTGTGGTATCTTGACAGTGGTGTAGCAATCATATGACTGGTAAAAAATCTATTTTTGTGGACATTGACAGTTCTACAATTTCACAAGTGAAGATGGAAAAATTACATTAGTCCAAGCAAGAGGCAAAGGCACAATTGCAATCAATACCAAGAAAGAAGAAAATTCATTCATGATGTTTTACTTGTTCCAGATTTGAAGCAAAATCTCTTGAGTGTTGGACAGCTGATTGAGCATGGGCATATAGTACACTTTGAAGATAATGTTTGCAAGTTGTATGACAGTGGGATGAAAAAGCAACTTATACAAATTCAAGATGGAGAAAAATAAAAGTTTTTCTCTATTTTGCACCTTGCAAAGGATGCTGCATGAAGATGAAAGTAAATGATGAGTCATGGCTATGGCATAAAAGGTTTGGACACTTAAATTTTTAAAGCTTGAGAAGTTTATATCAAAAGAATATGGTGTATAGTCTACCAGCAATACATGATAAAGAACCCTGTAAAGGATGTGCACTTGAAAACAACATAGAGAGGTATTTTCAAAAGAGCATGTATGGAGAGCCAAAGCATCATTGGAGCTTATTCATACTGACATATGTGGACCTATGAAAACTCCTTCTCATTCAGGTAACATCTACTTCATTATTTTTATTGATGACTATTCAGGATGACATGGGTATATTTTATGAGACATAAATTAGAGGCATTTCTTATCTTTAAGAAGTTTAAAAATCTTATGGAAAGACAAAGTGGGCATTATATCAAGGTGCTGAGAAGTGATAGAGGTGGTGAATATAATTCAAATGAATTTGAGAAATTTTGTGAAGATGGTGTACAAAGACAATTGATTGTTGGCTATGCAAAATGGAGTTGCAGAAAGAAAGAATCGTACTATTGTTGAGATGTCTAGATCTATGCTCAAAACAAAGGCCTTCCAAATTCTTATTGGGCAGAAGCAGTGAATACAACAATTTATCTGATGAATAGATGTCTAATAAAAGCTCTTCAAAATATGACACCATTTGAAGCCTGGTATGGTAGAAAGCCTTCAGTGAAGCATTTCAAAATCTTTGGATGTGTGTGCTATGCACATATTCCAAAGGAAAGAGACAAACTTGATGAAGTAAGTAAAAAATGTATCTTTGTTGGATACAGTTCTAAATCTAAAGGTTACCAGACTTTTTCAGCTTGAAGCAAAATCAAGTGATCATAAGAAAGATGTTATTTTCAATGAAAAAAAATTGCTTGGGATTGGAAGCAAAAGAAAGTTGAAGAAAATATTATTTCCTCTGAAGAAATTCATGATGCTCAAAATAAAGAAATGAGGTTGAAGGTTCACACAAACTTCTTCAAATATAAGTTCATTTTTAACTTCAAGTTCAAGTCCATCTTCAAGTTCTACTCTATAAAAATGAGAAGGTTAAGTGACATTTATGCTTCTTGTAATTTCTGCATGATTGAGCATGAAACTTATGAAAATGCTATGCGTGAAGAAGTCTGGAGCAAGGCAATGCAAAAAGAAATCAATATGATTAAGAAGAACAAAACTTGGGAATTAGTGAAGAAATCAAGTGATAAGGAAGTCATTGGCTTGAAGTGGATCTACAAAACAAAACACAATCCAGATGGCACCATTCAAAGATATAAAGCAAGATTAGTAGCAAAGGGATACTCTCAATTATCTGGTATTGATTATTAAGAAACTTTTGCACTGTTGCTAGACATGATATAATTAGAACTCTTATTGTTATAGCAGCACATAAAAGTTGAAAATTACATCAACTAGACGTAAAGTCAGCATTCTTGAATGAAGTATTGAAAAAAGAAATTTATATTGAACAACCTCAAGGCTTCATCATCAAACGTCAGAAAATAAGGTATACAAGTTGAAGAAAGCATTATATGGGCTGAAGCAAGCACCCAGAGCATGGTACTCTCAAATTGACACCTACTTCAATGAAAAAGGTTTTCTAAGAAGTCCAAGTGAACCAACACTTTATGTAAAGAAGCAAGGTAATGATATTCTCATTCTCTCTTTATGTTGATGATTTAATTATTACTGATAACAATGAGAATATGATCTTGACTTTCAAAAGTGATATGATGAGAAGATATGAAATGAATAATATGGGTCTGCTTCATTATTTTTTAGGAATTGAAATCAGTCAAAGAAAAGATGGTATTTTTATCAGTCAAAAGAAGTATGTAGAAGACATTCTCAAGAAATTCAAAATGGAAAGTTGCAATAGTATGGAAACACCTTTTGTGGTAAATGAGAAGTTAATGAAAGAAGATGAAAGTGGTGAAGCCAATGTACAATTATATAGAAGCATTATTGAAAGCTTATTATATTAATAATTACAAAACAAGATATTATGTTTGCATCAAGTTTACTTTCCAGATTTATGCAAAAGCCAAGTAATATTCACTTTGGACAAACAAAAAGAGTCTTGAGGTACATCAAAGGTACTAAAGATTATGGAATCATGTATGAAAGAAACAAGAATGATATGGTGAAATTATTTGGGTTTTGTGATAGTGATTGGGCTGGAAGTATTGATGACATGAAAAGCATATCAGGTTATGTATTCTTTTATGGATCAGATATCATATCTTGGGCATCCAAGAAGAAAGATACAGTGGCATTATCATCTTCTAAAGCTGAATATGTTTCAACAAACTTTGGCAGCACAACAAATAATTTGGTTGAGAAGAATACTAGAAGATATGGCTGAGAAACAAGAAGAAGCTACTCTGCTATGTGACAATAAATCTACTATTTTTATGACAAAGAATCCTATATATCACAGCCGCACCAAACACATCAAAATCAAGTACCATTTCATTAGAGATATAGAAGAAAAAGAAATTGAAGTCAAGTATGTGAAGACTGAAGACCAAATTGCAGACATCTTCACTAAAACACTACCCAAGGAGAAATTTATTCACTTTAGAGATCTCATAGGTATCCAAGAACAACCATTAAAGGGAAGTGTTAAAATATAATGGTTATTAGTTTTTAAGTATTTTATTTTATTTAGTATGAGTTGGGTTTTTACATATGAGCCTATTTTATTATGTTTTGATGGGGTAGCCTTAGATGGATAAGATTATAAAAGGCATTATGTTTATCCGTAGAAACAAGAAACAATATTTATATGGTGATGTGCTTAATGAAACGATATAGATCTATTTTTTTTTGAGGGAAAACCTTCTTTTACCTTTAATTTTTCTTTCCAAAATAATGTGTTTGGAAATAATCCAAATAGCTTTAACGCATCGGTGTATCCCGACGCTTTTAAAAAGCATCGCGATTGCTTGATCATGCCAACGCTTTATAGCATCGGCATGATTAAAGTTTCCCTATGCTTAACAGCGTCAGGATATTCTGACGCTTTCAAACGCGTTGAGGCGTCGGCATGATTAAAGTTTCCTAGTGCTTAACAGCATCGAAATATTCCGACGCTTTCAAATGCATCGGAATTTTTGATCATGCCGATGCTTATGGGGGATTTCTGATTGCCCATGCTTAAAATCGTCGGCATATTTTGATGCTTTTTAAAAGTATTAACATTTTTTGTTTCCACTTCAGCTGTCTTGATGCGTGAAAGAGTGTTTTAAGTGTCTGTATATCTGGATGCTTTTAAAAAGCATCGGCATTTTTCATTTCTACTCAGGCTGTCTCGATTCGAAAGATATTTTTCAATGGTTCCTAGCGTTAAAAAATAATATTTTTAACATCAAAATAGCAAAAATTTTGTTATAGTGATGGGTTCTGCATCTTCTCTTCCCCGGTTTTTATATTTAAAATCAATGTGCTTTAACGGGTCATATCACGCATTTTCTTTGTTTCCATTTCTCCCACCACGAAAAGACAAGTGGGTTAATCTATTTTCTTCTTAAAAAATGAAGTCTTCGGAGGCCATATTGTTTTAACTTTTCTTTACAATATTTTAAAATGAGGAATACGTACCTAGAAGGTCACCCATCCAATGCTATATATCCACGCAGGTACTTGGATGCTGGAACGATCACATCCCTCTCAGATGGCAACTGCTCGGGAGAACAATTCATGGAGCTATAATTTTTTGCAACGCCTAGTTTGACTTATTGTTCTTCAGCCATTTTGTATGGCGGAGAGAGAAGAAAAACTATGCGTTAGGTTATGCGGACGTAGGTGATGGTCAGGCGTAATGTCATATATATATTCCGACAATTAATGCATTTAAATGAAATAGACAACTTGGGTGATGCTTAGGTGTAACGTGATTTATATGTCGACAAATGCATTTAAATGAAAGAGACAACGAATTAGCACGTTTTCAGAATTTTGTTAGAATCTTAATGCAAGTAATCATGGAAGGTAAACAAAGCTTCCTGTAACTATCTTGATTTCTAATCTACATTTTTATCGTCCACTTGTCAGGAAATCTTATCCATCATTTAATTTGGTGTGTGCGCGCTAAAAAAAATCTGCCCCACTTGATACAACATTCCATGTGCCCTTACTCCTTAGACCTTAAAATTATGAATGGAAGGTGAAGGGATTGTCATTGACTATAGATCCTAAGCATATACGGATTGTCATTGTCTAGAGATAACGGACTTGTACATCAATTTAAAAAAAAAAAAAAAACGGAGAGGATATGGATAAGGAGGTACTGCAGCGACATTTCAGTGTAAGAATTAAGAATAGTCTGGTCCTACAAGTCATGAGATGAACTGACAAGGATAATAGTCGAAAGTTGCTAATACCAGAAACTAGGGTTCTTAATTTGTGTAGGAAAGACAGTGATACGAACTTGTATCGAGCGTGGAAAGCAAAGAACACAGTGTATGTGAATCAGCTTTGAGCTTACAGTCCATGAGAGAAGAGACTTGGGAGTCACTAAAACTAACAATAGAAATGGTACAATATATAACAAGTTGATCTCAGCATAGTTTAGAATCCAAGTCAAACCCCATGCAGATCGAATTCTCTCAAGAAGCACTAGGAAGCATAGGCGTCTAAACATTAATTTAACAAAATCAAAACAAGTAAACAAACGAACATGAATCTAAATGGAGGATTTTACAAAGATCAAATAAAATAGAGTTAAATTCTAAGATTAAATTTGTAACAATGCAGGACTTTACCTTAAAAATCTAATCAAAAGTTGTTATTTGGACTCCTGTATATATATGAATCTAAAATCTTCTTGGTATAATAAGTATAGGACCAAACACTCACCCTCGTAGGTCCTTACAAAATCAATGGCAACTTCAACTACCTCAAGGATGAGATAATTTACATATTCATATTAACTTCATGATTAAATGAGTTTCTCTCATGGTTTGAACATGATATCTAATTATCTATAGTGTGGCTTGCAAAGTTCCTTTCCTTTACAAAATGGAGCTATAAAATCACTTGCAGTAAAAATTGAAGGATAGGACTTCATCAAATGGGTTGGATTAACTCGTGATCCAAACCTATCTTGATCAGATTAAATCCAATTCAATCTATATCTAAAAATTTATGAGTTAAATTGGATTTGAAAATTAAATTCAATATAAATTCAAGTCTGAGCCTTATATATTTTGATCAGACCTGATCCGAACTCAATTCATCGAACCCATAAATATTAATTAGGTAAATCTTATTTTCTTTCACCCTAATTATTTTTATCAATTCATTAAATGAACTTTTATTCAAACTAATTTTCTTTTTCATCTTAACAATTGAATCTCCTCTCTTTTTTCACTTAATTATATCAAAATATTTATATTTAATTATTTATTCAGATGAATTTTTATTTATAATATCTTTAAGTATATCAATAAATATTTTAATTTATAAACTTAAGAATAATCATTTAATTAGATAGAATTAATAGTTTTTGAATAAAATTTAAGTTTAAATTGGCTATTTTTAATCTTATTTATTTTTTATAAATTTATATTTGATTATGAATTATTAAATTTTAGTTATAAATTAATAGTTAGATGCTTGACTTAAATATAAATATACTTTTTTTAATCTTATCCTAAACCTTAATATTTTAGGTTAAACCTGCATCATACTCAACTCTGAATAGACCAACTAACTTTTGTTAATTTCATAGATCCGATCTAACCCAATCGACTTAAGAAATGAGTTGAGTTCGGATCTAAAATTATGAGCTGAATACAAAAATGGATTGGATCATGATCAAGAACGTTCTAAATCGGCATAAACTATTTGCAGCCTAGTGTACGTAGGAATAACTAATATACATGTGTGGAGACAAACACAGTAGTTGTTATCGGTTTAATGTATGATCCCTGAGTGATGGTTGCAGTCCAACGCAGGTTGGTTGCTATGATCCTTCAAACCAACTTTTTAACTATGGACGGCACTACGTACCTTGGCTTTTCCATGAAATGGAATATACTGCGAACCTCTATATATCTGCATACCTCTACTTTACTTTTGGAAACTCAGTATGAGAGAGAGAGAGAGAGTGATTCAGCTTTTAATTTGGAACAAAGTTTGCCAGCAGAGATCGATGCCACAGCTCGCATGAGAGCAGTATGGCTTTCAATTCCTTCGTTTTGTTGGAACACAAATTTGTCCACTTCAAGGAGATAACCAAATCTGAATATAATACTTCCAACAATACTTATATCTTAAACAATCATAATTAATTCGCTATCTCCATGTTTAGTTTAGTTTAGTGAAGCATAGAATTTTATGGGTACATAGATTAAGAAGAGCTGACGGATCAGACTACCTAATCTAGCAGAATCCGGCGCGAATAAAGGAACGATGCCCACCACTAGCCACCCACCCATGATCTGCATCTATAAATAACGCTCTCGATCACCACCCCAGCTAGCCTCCTCATCCATCAAACAGCTAGGCTTCGATCGTGTGTTGCAGCAACGAGAATGGGGTTCTCAAAGCTCGCATTGACTCTGGCTATATTGAGTACCATTTGCCTTTCCACATCCCATCTCGCCCACTCCCAGAGTTTCTCAAATCAGTGCCTCCACCTCCACAACGCCGCCCGAAGGAGAGTGCACGTGCGTCCCCTGAGATGGAGCCGGCCTCTTGCAGTCATTGCTCAGAGGTACGTTAGACAGCATGTCGGGAACTGCAGGCCTATTCCCCCCCCTCCCCCTCCCTACGGCTGGAACATTTACATCGGCAGACTTGGCACCTGCTCTGCTGCGGTGGCCTCATGGGTGAGCGAGAAGCCGTACTACAACTGCCCCTCCAACACTTGTGCTGCAGGGAGGACATGCACCCACTACACGCAGGTGGTGTGGAGCAAGTCCAAGCAGCTCGGTTGCGGACTCGCGAGGTGCAGGAATGGTAACTACATCATTGCGTGCGCCTACAACCCCAAAGGCAACATTCCAGGACAGCGGCCATACTGGCCTTGCAGACCTAAGGAAGAATTGGAGGCTGTGGAAGGTGCCGTCGAGGAGCTTGTTGAGGAGACACTGGAGGAGGCCGTGGAAGAAACATTAACGGAGGAGGTGCTGGCTGAGGAGGAGGAAGAGGTTGCGGACGTGCCGGAGGAGAATAATGTTATCGCCGAAGTCGTGTGATATAACCCCCCAGTACTGTACGTGTCCCCTTTCTCTCTTTTGCTTGTTCAGCGAAGCTCGATCGCTAGCTGTGCTTGCATTATTAGTACGTAGCTCACCCATCTCGATGGGTTGAAGCGTGTGGTTGTCGTACGTACGTTGTGTTTGTGATATAAAATCCCTGGTAGCTAGCACATAGCCGGGATTGTGTCTATGTTTTTTATGTCAAATAAATGAAAGGGGAGTTTATGGGTGCTTATGCGCGCGCGAGTGGGCTTATTTTCATGCATGGTCTCGTAAGCCTACGTACAAACTTGTATATATCCACGTACGTTACGTATTTTTTAATTTCAAGCATAAGAACTTCTGTACGTAGGGTTCCCTGCGCTAGTAAAATTTTAGGAGCATTTGCACTAGCACATATGCCACTAATCCGAAAATTTTACGTAGGGATCACGGACAAATTAAAGGCACAATGCGCAGTTTTGATGAGCTGGCATGCTCCACATCTCTGGCCAGTTTTAATGTGCTGCATTGTGTAGGACCTGGGATGTATATGATCTCTGTCATGGCTCCGAGATCGATCTAGGAAAATATATTATAACATTTTAATTAACCGATGTGCATAACTTAAACGTGTATAATAAATATCGTTGTTGGATTGAATGATTGGAGGCGAGTCCATATAGAATAATACGGATGGAGTGTAGACTTAATTATCAGACCTATGGCCAACCTTAATTATAGCAAATTGGCTTACTCATAGTATTAATTGAAGAGATGATGCGTCTGTCTCACAACTAACGAGTCCTAGACAACTAACGAGTCCTAGAATAAACGTTATCGCAACTAATCTTACTCCAGCCGTACTTTCCAACATGAGACAACTAACGACTCCTAGACGCTTCCTCTTGTCCCCAGTAATCGAAGTAGCAAGTAGGAGATGTTAGCTGGCACCAGTTTCTATCTAGATTTTGTGCACAAGGAAGCAGTTTAAATCACATTAAGATGCGTTATCCTGCGGATTGAGGTTTCACTGCAAGAAAAACGATTTTTTTATAGAAAAAGATAAAGAAATCATAAGGAAAACCTTTCTCTACGGTTTTTATCGAAGGTAAAAGCTGAAAAAAATCATAGACAAAAGTGCATCGAAAAAGCCTTTGCCTATAATTTTTAAAAATTATAGGCAAAGAGCATACCTTTTTCCTAATATTTTTTTCATAAAGAAAAGTTCATATTTCGTAGGAAAAGAGTGACCAGAATTTAAAATTTAAATTTAAATTTTAAAATTTTTTTCCTACAAAAATAAAAAAATCTTAGAAAAAAATCAAAAAAAATTATCCACATTTTTCCGTACGATAATTCTTAAAATCATAGAAAAAAATTGGCTAATAATAATTTTGAATGATTTCTTTCACTACGAGAAACACCAAAATAATAGGAAAAAATAAAAAAAATTTATTCACATCTTTTCGTACCAAATTCTTAAAATCATAGGGAAAAGTTGGCTAATAATAATTTTGAAATTTCTTTCCCTACTAAAAATCCTAAAATCTTAAAAAAAATAAAAAAAAATTATCCACATCTTTCCCTACGAAATTTCTTAAAATTGTAGGAAACAATATTAAGATAATTTTTTTAATTATTATTTTTAACTATTTTTACCTGCAAGAATAAATTAAATTGTAGAAAAAAATAATAAATAAATATTTTTTTTCCTACAAAATATGTTTAAAATCATAGAAAAAAAGTTATATTTATTATATTTTAAATTGTTTAATATTTAAAAATTATATTTCTATTTTAAATTACTATTCCTTCTTTTGTGTGCAGTTCTTCAAGCCCCAAGCCTGAACAGCTAGTCTGCACATTTAAATGTTAACTAAAGTAGAATACGGTTATTTAATTTTAAGAGTATCACTTGAGATGCAAAATTCAAAGAATTTCATCAAATATAAGAGAATTGGATGATGATTCAAAAGAGTCAAAAAGATTTCAGATACATATATGCCTCTTTATATTTTACTTTTCTCTAGCAACAAAAATAGATATTGTACTATAGATGGACTAAACCAAAGTGAAAAATATCTGATATGTACATTTCCATCCCTTTAAAATCGGAAAACAAGGGGCTTCTTCGATCATGTCCACTTCATCCTCTCCTCTCACTGCAAGCCACTTTTGTCGTTCATACTGACGGACTCTGTCTCAAGCATGATTGTAGTTGTCTTCGCTTCATCCACCATTCAAGTGCAAGCAGAGAGATTATAGATAAACCATGTTTTCTAATTTTAAATGGTTTTCATTAGTAAGTCAAAGAAAGTAAACAGATAAACCATGAAAATTTAAATCATCACAGCAAGCATACATCTGAGACTAAAGAGATCATGTAACCTTGATTGTAAAAGATTAACTACGTTAAAAAATAGGATTACGTGCACCAGATGAAAAGAAAATCTAATGGAAATTAAAAAAAACTTAGAAAAGCGTGGTATAAAATCAATGAAGGCAAAAAAAACCAATAGGCTGTTCCCCATGGCAGCCTGCCCATTATGATTTCTAGACATGAATCCCTTCCAATCAAACTCATCATATCTCGTTTTTGGGATGTTGTCAAATTATGCGCACAGTTTTTCGTTGGACATGTTTCAACAAATTTGAAGCCGCTGTCAGAGTAAATAACAGCTCCAGTTAACCTAAAGCTAATATCAGTAAAATTTTCTATGACAAAGGCTTCATAAAAATGAAAAAATAAAACTTAAATCCATGTAAGCTCAAATTTGTTTTCATTTTTTATATACTATAGTAATTCAGTAGCTGAAACTTGATGTTTGGGGATCTTGTTGTGGCACCAGCATTTATTGCTTGTTTGCACAATTTCATTGAATCTCACTCAGTTGTAATCCTTCTTACACGGGACTTCACCTGATAAAAGCCGCCCCTTCAATGAAGTACCATTACATTTTCACTCGTGAATGCTAGTTTGATTGTCATTAGTTTCATGCAGTTTAAGTATTATCAGGAAATACTTTATCTGTTGTTTGCCTTAGAGTTAATCTAAAACCTAATGGAAACAGTTGTATATTGATCACAAATAGTTCTATATTGTATAATATGCTTTACTTAACTTGGCTTAAATTTGACCAAATAATAATTTTATTTTCAAAAATAACAATTATAATTATTTGGAGGAAAGAGATATGTTGTTTTTGCATTATGAATATTAAAATTCTGACCTTGACTTTCATATGTACATGATTTTTTGGTTAGGGCTCCCAAATTTCTTTTGGTTGTCAAAACCATGTCTTAGCCATTTATTCTTAACCAACCTTAGATCCTGTATGGCAATTTACTTTAGCCAACTTATCACCAACTTATTTTATAAGTTTTTAGTAAAATGTTAATTCCACAGTTCTTATGTTTTATGGTGCCTGCATTAATCATGCTAACATTTCAATCCTAAAGACATATAGCAAAAAAAAAAATCTTTGGCAAAAAAATTAAATGAAAATTTAAGAAAAAACAAGAATAGAAAACTAACAAACCTCAACAAGCAAGTCAATTAGAATGCCCCGCATGCTTTGTGTGATATCCCGCTGCACTGTTTCCATGAAATTGGAACAAGGTCTTTTGAGTGAGCTGAAGAAATTAATAAAGTTTCAAAGTCAAGTAACAGGCAACATATCAAGTAAATAAAAAACTGCATAATGGGAGCATTTGCATTCAAATATTTGTAGATCAAGGCCTGCTGTTCCAGTTCCACCCACTGAGAGGGAGTGAAGGGGCCCTTGACTCCTCCCAAAACCCAATGCATGCTCACATCTAAACTTCCAGAAACCAATCCTAAGAAGAGGAAAGGCAAACGATTAGGAAGTACCGAAACCATAGTGATGCGGATAAATCACCTGTATTGAGTGATGGGCATGCTGAGGTTTGTCGTGGGCTTCCAAGTGGGATGGAGGGGTCGTCTCCGATGGAGGGGTCGTCTCCCTTCTTCAGAACCCTGCAAGAAGTCTCCGGCCGATGCTCCCGGCGAGGACCCTCCGATGCTCAAGTTAGTCAACTTATCGCTCAGTTCTGTAGTAGTGAGAAAAGAATTGAGAGACAGAGAGCGATAGATAGGGAGAGAGAGAGAAATCCCCTTGCATTGAGCTCGGGTCATCCTCTTATACCTATTTGGAGGGTCCCGTTTACCTCATTCTGTTGGAACCATTGAATCTTCCTTATTAAGATAAGTTTCTTTGAACGGCGAGTGGTTAAGCCGTTGCTGGATGAGGGCCGCTTGTAGCGGTAACTGCCGATCGTGGCAGTACTTGCTCGTGATTTCAGTGAGCGAGGTACACGGCAATAGACCAGAATCTCGGGATCCGTTGCCTGAGGCGGGTCATTGTGTATGCGAAAAAGGCACCTAGGACCGGAGCCGTTGCTGGAGGTCGAAGCCAAAGGCCGGAGCCGAAGGCCGTCGCTGGAGGCCAAAGCCGAAGGCCGAAGCCAAATGCCATCGCTGGAGGCCGGAGCCGAAGGCCGGAGACGAAGACTGTCGCTGCAGGCCGGAGCCGAAGGCCATCGCTGGAGGCCGGAGCTGAAAGCTGCAGACAAAGGCCATCGCTGGAGGCCGGAGCTGAAGGCCGGAGCTGAAGGCCATTGCTGGAGGCTGGAGCCGAAGGCCGAAGGCGAAGGCCGTCGCTGGAGGCCGGAGCCAAAGGCCGTTGCTGGAGGCCAGAGCCGAAGGCCGGAGACGAAGGCCGTCGCTGGAGGCCAGAGCCGAAGGCTGGAGACAAAGGCCGTCACTGGAGGCCGGAGCCGAAGGCCGTTGCTGGAGGCCGGAGCCAAAGGCCATCGCTGGAGGCCGGAGCCGAAGGCCGGAGACGAAGGCCGTCGTTGGAGGCCGGAGCCAAAGGCCGGAGACGAAGGCCGTCGCTGGAGGCCGGAGCGAAAGGCCGGAGACGAAGGCCGTCGCTGGAGGCCGGAGCCAAAGGCCGTCACTGGAGGCCGGAGCCAAAGGCCAGAGCTAAAGGACATCACTAGAGGCCGGAGCCGAAGGCCGAAGACGAAGGCCGTCGTTGGAGGCCGGAGCCGAAGGCCATCGCTGAAGGCCGGAGCCAAAGTTCCTTTTCTGGGTTTTGCTGTCACATCATTATCTTCGGGAATCGTGCAAAAGATAATACCACCCAGGGGAGACGGTAAGCTGTATCAACCATTGTTGCTGCCAGATCACCGGCCTCGAGCGTCCGCGAGCGTCCATCCTCCAGCAAGCTCCTCGCACCTGTGGCCTGCAAACAAGTTCCGGGGGCCAGAAATTCCGGCGGGGACCCTCCGATGCTCAAGTCAGTGCTCTGGGCAACAGCCGTGAGCTTGAGGAAGCTCGAAAGAGAAAGAGAGAGAGGCTCAGAGACAGGAGCTCTCCCTGTGAACGTTTAGGAGTGTTATGAGTGTGTTACCTCCTCGGGGTCTCTCTTACCCTTGTTTTAGATACCTGGAGTCTATGGGCCTGGGGCGTGATCACCCGTCAGAACATTAATTGACAGCAGCACAGTGGAGCTTACCTTCGTATGACGTGTCAAGCTGTAGGCCGTGTCCTATCAGAGTAGGCAGTCGCAGGGCATGGCCGATCGTTACGGCGCTTGCCAAACATGTCCCCTACGTCACCTTTTTGGTTGTCCTATGCGGACAGTGATGGATGATAAAGTTAGTCATGTGGGTCCCAAGGTACAGCCGTTGGGGGAGAAGGATGATGTTGAGTTGAAGCCAACTGTCCATCGTAGAGTGTTGAGTATGGAGTGCTTGCGTGGCCCTGCTCATGCCCTNAGAGCAATTGGATGTGCGTGGCTTTATGAGGCCATAAACGCTACCGTGGCCGAAGGGCCCTTTGGAGGCCAAAGGGGGCTCCGTCGGTTTCCTTCCTTCACGGTTCTCTAATGGCGTTGGATCAGCCACATCAGATGCCCCCTCGCCCCTAAGACGAAACGGGTCCACCCCAGCAAGGCGAAAGGGGCGTTACCTCCCAAGTGGATGATCCTTGCTTGACTTTAGGCCTTTAACTTTTGACATGAAGTTTGGATGTGGGTCTCTGTCCACATGCTGTTGAGGCAAAGAGCCAATGATGCCGCAATGATGCTCCTGAGACAGAGGGAGCCGTTGCCGCGAAGGCAGAGATAAGCTGCTGGGACTGTAATAAGGCCATTGAGGCTAAAACAAGATGGCCGAAGCATAAATAAAACCACAGGGCTGAAATAAAATTGCCTATGTGTGTTTGTGTGCTGGTCCGGAAGGTGACTCAAGTGGGTACAGGCTGTTAGGGATTTGAACCGACTCGGGGCGTATGCTATCCAGGCCGAGTGGTATCCGTTAGCCACCATACCGTCGAGCTACTCCGAAACCACCTTGGGGGTTTCGTGGCTGGCCCGAGGGGTGACTTGAGGTCGCTGGAATCATAGGTCTTGAACCACCGCGGGGTTTCGCGGCCGGCCCGGGGGTAACCTTTTGATCACAGGACCGTCAAGAGCCTTTGAACCCTGGAGGGTGACCTGAAAGTTGAGAGTCGTCAGGTGCCTTTTGTAATGAGCTGGCCTCGAGCTTTTTGTGCTGAGCTGGGGTCGAGCTTAGAGTGTCGGCACTTGGGGTCGACCGAGGTCTTACCTGTTGGACCCGGGCTTATGGTGCCGGCGCTTGGGGTCGACCGAGGCCTTCCCTGCTGGATCCGGGCTTATGGTGCCGGCGCTTGGGATCGACTGAGGCCTTCCCTGCTGGACCCGGGCTTATGGTGCCGGCGCTTGGGGTCGACCGAGGTCTTCCCTACTGGACCCGGGCTTAAGGTGCCGGCGCTTGGAATCGACCGAGGTCTTCCCTGCTGGACCCGGGATTAAGGTGCCGGCGCTTGGGGTCGACCGAGGTCTTCTCTACTGGACCCGGGCTTAAGGTGCCGGCGTTGGGGTCGACCGAGGTCTTCCCTGCTGAACCCGGGCTTAAGGTGTCGGTGCTTGGGGTCGACCGAGGTCTTCCCTGCTGAACCGGGCTTATGGTGCCGGCGCTTGGGGTCGACCGAGGTCTTCCCTGCTGAACCCGGGCTTAAGGTGCCAGCGCTTGGGGCCGACCGAGGTCTTCCCTGCTGAACTCGGCTTAGGGTGCCGGCGCTTGGGGTCGACCGAGGCCTTCCCTGCTGGACCCGGGCTTGAGGTGCCGGCGCTTGGAGTCGACCGAGGTCTTCCCTGCTAGACCGGGCTTAAGGTACCGGCGCTTGGGGTCGACCAAGGTCTTCCCTGCTGGACCGAGGCTTAAGGTTCCGGTGCTTGGGGTCGACCAAGGTCTTCCCTGCTGGACCCGGGCTTAAGGTGCCGGCGCTTGGGATCGACCGAGGTCTTCCCTGCTGAACCCGGGCTTATGGTGTCGGCGCTTGGGGTCGACCGAGGTCTTCCCTGCTGGACCCGGGCTTATGGACGCCAAAGTGAGGTTGGTCTTGGATGTTGATGTAAGGTAAATCTTCCCTGCATTGCATTTTTAAGTATTAATGAAAGAAAACTGTCTTAAGTGCAATATACTTAGCTCTTGTAGCACCCATGTTTTTCCTTTTGTGGATTTGAGCACTTCTGCTCGCTGGTGGTCTGTCCCCCAGGGAGTCATGTTAGTCGGATTGTAAGTGTCTTTGCCCTTACTTGGGCCTTCCCTCACATTGGAGGCCAAGACGAAATGCCTGTGGCCGGGAAGAAGCTGGAAACTGGGACAAAGCTGGAGTTCGTTGAGGAAAGCCTCGACAGTTGGCGGTCATTGAAGATGAATTGCTGGGAGAGTCCATCGAGGGCGTTGCTAAGAATAAAATGGTCGGAGGAGTTGCTAGGAGGACTCTTTGCCTAGCTTTTTTTTTTAAGAGATTGATTGCCCTCGGTGCTGAAGTAGTCAAAGCCTTTTGTCCTTATATTCCTCCTTGCATTAATTACAACAACACCTCTCGGCTTGCCACCATCAGAAGTTAAAATGCCCATAAATGCTTGAGGTGACGGATAATGTCTCAAGTTCATCCCTTTTGGAAATTATTCTGCTACCCATGTTGCAGTCCACCTCTGGCTGATTGCTAAGCCTTTGAGTGAGCTCTTCCAGCTGCCGGTGTTGTTCATCCAGATGCTTCCTCATCTTATGATTAAGGTCCTCCTCAGATGACTCGAAAGACTAACAGAAGGCAGGAGATCGGTGGCGCTCAGGTGAAGCTTGACGGTGATAAGCTTCTCTGTGATGAGATTTTCCACGAGCGGATCACTAGCCAACAGGTGCAGCTATCATGGGTGACGTGAGAGGCTTGGGGTGCTGCTAAGTGGCCCCCGAGCGTTGCTTCTACAGTTCATGAACTGCTGCTTTCAAAGCTTGATCTTGTTGATTGAGGATGGCCAGCTGGTTAATCAGAGCAGCTGAAGTTGATGGTGAAGGAGGGAAGGGAGAGAGAGAGACTAGTCTTTTATCGCTCAGTGCGATGTGGATGCCCCCCAGCACGATTGGTAAGAACCTCTGGCATGTGCATCATTACCATATATATCTTAGAGGGGACGGAGACTTATAGCTCAAGGAGACAGAGCTTTCTTTCCTTCAGCGCGTCCCTCCTTCCTGGCGTGCCAATCTGTTGACGCCAAATCACCGGCCTCAAGCATCCGTTCGCCTCCTCCAGCGAGCTCCTCGCGCCTGCGGGCCTGCAAACAAGTCTCGGGGCCCAGAGATTCCGGCGGAGACCCTCCGACGCTCAAGTCAGTGCTCTGGCAACAGCCATGAGCTTGAGGAAGCTCGAAAGAGAAAGAAAGAGGCTCCGAGAGAGGAGCTCTCCTGAAGAGATTTTCGGGGTGTAATGAATGTCTTACCTGGTCGAGGTCCCTCTTACCCTTTTTATAGATGCCTGGAACCCGTGGGCTTGGGGCATGATCACCTGTCAGAGCATTAATTGATGGCAGTACAGTGGAGCTTACCTCCATGTGACGTGTCGCGCTGCAGGCCGTATCCTATCAGAGTTGGTGGCTGCAGGGCGTGGCCGATCGTTACGGCGCTTGCCAGACGTGTCCCCTACGTCACCTTTTTGGTTGTCTATCCCTCGTAGAGCATTTGATCATAGAGTGCTTGTGTGGCACCGTTCATGCCCTTAGATGGGCTCCACAAAAGACCGAGGGTGATCACTTGCATGGTACTGTTCACTTGCATGGCACTGTTCATGGCTCAGGGAGCTTGGCAGATGCATGTCCGAGGCTAAGCAGGAATTGAGGCCAAGAGGAGCAACGTGGTAACCATAGATGCCTTTAAATAAGGGGGTGAATAAGGCAATAAATGCCTTAGAGTAATGAATGCACGTGGCCTTAAGTGCCTTGGAGGTGTCGGTGTCGGCCTTGGAGGTGTCGGGTGTTGGCCTTGGAGGCGTCGACCTGGGAGGCGTTGGCCTGGGAGGTGCCGGATGTCGGCCTTGGAGGCGTCGGGTGTCGGCCTTAGAGGCATCGGCCTGGGAGGTGCCGGGTGTCGGCCTTGGAGGCGTCGGGTGTCGACCTTGGAGGCGTCGGCCTGGGAGGCGTCGGCCTGGGAGGTACCGGGTGTCGGCCTTGGAGCTGTCGGCCATGGAGGTGTCGGCCATGGAGCTGTCAGCCATGGAGCTATCAGCCATGGAGGTGTCGGCCTTGGAGGTGTCGGCCATGGAGGTGTCGGCCTTGGAGCTGTCGGTCATGGAGCTGTCGGCCTTGGAGCTATCGGCCATGGAGCTGTCGGCCTTGGAGCTGTCGGCCATGGAGCTGTCGGCCTTAGAGCAATTGGATGTGCGTGGCTTTATGAGGCCATAAACGCTACCATGGCCGAAGGGCCCTTTGGAGGCCAAAGGGGGGCTCCGTCGGTTTCCTTCCTTCACGGTTCTCTAACGGCGTTGGATCAGCCACATCATTTAGCATGCAAATCATTGATGATATCACCCATAGGTGTTACTCATTTGTTAGATTCTAGAGCCGTCTTTGATAGTCCTAGAGTCAGCTCCTGACAGACTCAAATCGACTCGAACAGATCTCGAGTCGACTCGAACACGGGTTGTCCGAAAAGTTAAATTTATGCCCATAGAGAGGTCGACTCTAGCTTTTTTGAGAGTCGGCTCAAGTTCATCGGGAGTCGACTCGAACTGATGCAGGAGTCGACTTGAGTTGAATGCCAAATTTGTAAGTCTTTGTATAATTGACCGAATCGACTTGAGCTGCTGTTGGAGTTGACTCGAGCTTGTCGTAGAAATGAGGTCTCTCTGTCTTTCTGACCGAGTCGACTCGAGCTCCTGTAGGAGTTGACTCGAGTCCATGCCAAAAGTGCCAGAGCGTGCCGGAACGTCCTAGAGTCGGCTCCATGACTGTAAAAGTTGACTCAAAGAGCTGAAACTGATACTTAGAGCGAGACTCAAGACCAAGCTCAATTTTTTTTGGATTTTGATTGATTAATTATATAAATATCTGAAACACTTAATCAAAATCATTAGTAACATAAGGAATATACTCATGGTTTTTGTTATTCATCAAAATCAATATTTGGGTCAACAGATGGATGAAACCTAACTTATATAGCTTGAGAGTCTTTTTGAGGCTAAAGTGAGTGAGTGAGAGAACAAAGATGGTGAGCTAGAATAACTTAAGGCTATTTTCTCCACCGGTAAAGTTTTCCTATTTATAAAGCTTCAAGAGATAGTGACAGAGGATTGGTATAAGCAAAAGCATTATCTTCTCTTATCCTTGTCCTAACCAACATCTTCATCATAACTATAAGTTGAAGTTAAGTTTAAATTAAATTTCATCTTCCACAACTCTCTTGGCAAATTAAACTCTCTAACAAGTTGAGGACTTAGGTTCAGGTTTTGAGTCTGGCCACATGGGTGTCCAATATTTGTGTATTTGTATGTGTGTGTTCATTTTATGTGTTTAATTTCTTCGCCGCTAAACACACATATCTAAATGTACATAAGACCATTTCATACTGTAATTAACTCAATATAAAAGACATCATGGGTGGAAACAATTATTCAAAATGAAGATGTTGATGGTTGTTGCAAGGATCCATTAGAGCAAATGAGCAGCAAGAAAGAGCTTCATCAATAAGCATCTAGAAGTATCTGGACTTGTGAATAATACTGACCGGAGATCATTGAGCATTTGTGCTAATTGTTGGAAGGCTAATTAGTCCTTCCAGTTTTGAATCCGCACCTAATAGATGAAAGCATCTTTTGTCTCTATCCTTGGATATTCCTAAAAAAAGTATAAAAGAGATGGCTGATGAAGGCTCAAGAGTACCTTGTCGATTGAATAAATTCTTCTCATGCAAGAATTGTTGGGAAAAAATAATTATAAGCAGAGAAATTCGAGAGATGGTTGGAGAAGGAAGGGATATAAAATTTTTAAAAAATTATATAATTAAATCATTTAAAAAGATGATTTATATATCTCCAAAATCTTGAGATAATATGCTCTGGAGCCCGCTCTAATCTTCTTCCATTTCTTTCTTTTTTTCTTCAATATTTATTCTACAGAGGATAGATCATCTTCAAGTATCCTCTTCAAGTTTAGTTAACAGTTTCTTCCATATTATTATTAAAATGTCTTCTGCATATCTTGGTGCAATGCCTCTCTACCAATGCATTCTCAATATCCCATGGTTAACCATGGTTAACCAATCCCTTTGGATTCTCTGCTATCCAAAGGTTAGGATCGATTTGGTGCACAAGAATAGCCCTCTAAAGTTAAAATTAGAATCAATAATTCGGATTCTAAGTATTTGTTTGGATGGAATTAAAGTCAGATTCCAATTCTATTTACCATTCAAATCATGTATCAAAGATATTTGAAATCCAAATCTTCGCTCAAAATTACAAATCCATTCTAGTGAGTTATGACCCAACGCATCCTCGTCTCACTCTCTTTTCATCTGACAATCCTTTTTCTTCTTCACACCCTATGACTCTTTATAATTACAATGTCGACAGATGTGAGTTGCTTACCGTATTAGTATTTCTGGTCATTTCTTACTTTCAGTGAGTTTTGATAGGATCTATATGATATTTTTGATAAAACTATTTTTTTTCTTTTTTCTCATAATAAGTTTGATTTTGCAGATATTTTCTATAATGTTTAATATATTTTCGACATACTCATCTAAAATTTTAACCTCTCCAAACTTCTTATTTTGACTTTAATTATTATGTGAACCAAATGGATGGAATGAATTAATAATTTTAATCCCAATAAAATTTGATTCCAATTATAATGCTGAATCAAACGGCACCTTAGTAGTTAATCATTCATCATAACATATATCTTAGTTCTTTAAGATAAGAAAATTTAAGGACACAAGAAAGCTTTACATGAGAAATAACGCCCATATCCACCAAGCAAAGATCTATCAATGCCAGTAGCCGGGTAGATGGATTGATTTTCCAGCTCTATAATTTAATATGAATATTAATCATGATTGTACTTGATCTTGTTTTCCTTCTTTAATTTGTCTATGAATACTAATCATAATCTAGTCTGGGTCTTAATTCATTCTCTATAGGCACTTAATTAACATTGTTTCTTAAATCGTTTTAAGGGCCAAATAGCTTATCCCATGATCAGGTCTCAATTCAGCAATTGCCAGACTATAACATCTAGTTAGTCTTCGATAAAGAAGACATTGGGCTACAAATGGGGACTGAAGTGGGTGAAGCTTGAGCTAGGCCCAACACATCAACTAATGGGTTTGTGTGATATACCCCAAGTTGTTGTTGAAGGAAAAGTCTTGTTGCACCGTGCTCGACGATTAGCGCGCGGCATGTATGAATGTTCACGGCAAAGATGAAAAAGGCATTGCTGCCTTTGATGTGCACGCGGGTTGCCTTTGGCGTGCAAGCGCACTACGCACCAATCGCTGAGCGCGATGCGTGCGATTTGTACTGCATTCGATGCATAAAGCTTTTTTTATTGGTGAAAAGTGTTAAATCTAAAAGCCCATCTGGATCAAATTGGGATATATTGGGAAGAGCACTAGATTTTACGTGGAAAACCCTAACTGTAAGAGGAAAAACTATGGGATCAAGTCCAATGAACTTTCATTATGAATAATAATAGAATTACATAGTATATGTTGAACTAAAAGATATCTCAATGGTACAATGACATCAACAAAGATAATTTTTAGTTCACAGGAATATCAACATTGCCAATAAGACAAGCATCAAGAACAACAACAACAATAGGAGCAATCTCAACCAACAATGATTTTATGAAAACCGAAGAAATTTGAGACAGAAAACACCCAATCAAGACTAATAGCATGAAAGAGCATTTCATCGGAATAAACATACTAAAATTTAATGGCAATCAGAGATCAGATCGACATTGATCATCCAGCCCCCTCTCACTCTTGCCCTTTTTTCAGATGCCTTCTTCTTCGGCTTCCGCTGAGCAACAAAACCCATTGAAATGATTCTAGGCTTTATGCTTGGGTTGGACCTCAAGTGAGAACAGACAAGCCCAATAGGATCAATTATGACCCAACCCAACCTTAAATATTTGGGATTGGATGGAGTCTAGGTTGATTGGATGTGCAATGTGAGTCAACATTTATAATTTTAGATAGCTAAAAAAATATTACAAATGGCAATCAAATGCAGTCATTAAAAGCTTTTGAATAAAATTAAAGCTATGCAACTTAAAATGACTTTTACTCAAATAAATCTTTAATGTGATTGAACCTCCTTAACATACAAGTTTGCAAACAATGAATTATGGAGAATAATAATTGATAATAAGAAAGAGTGGATGGTGGAAGGAGGATGAAGGCTATGTGACAGCAATACAACAACCACCGGTCATCTTATGGTTTATTGGTTCTGAATAGATCATTGGTTTTGAATAGAGTAGAAGGAAGCAGATTTATGTAGTCAACCCCATGTAGTTGAAAAAAGGCTTAGATGAGTTAAGTTGAGTTGAGTTGTATTCTTTGAAGGGGCACTTGCAGATAGAAGGCAAGCCATAGACCTTTTGGGCTAGATGAAGAACAGTTCTTGTTTCCAAAAAAGAATCAAAAAGTCTTGCTGCACCATTCTTCGGTGCAGCAAACGTACATTGGTCATACGAATTAGCTGCCCGCACATGCTGACGTGCATGCAGTGACTCAATGAGTCTCGTTGCGCATCGCATGCACATCGATATGTATGGGCAATCAATCCATACGGTCAAGCAAGTCTTTTCCAAAAAGAATTAGAGAAAGCCTTAGGATCATCTTGTTCTTTCAATGTACAAGCAACTAGGGAAGGAAGACAATTGCAGAGTCTTCTTCTAAGAAATCGTCCCTATAATCTGTGATGGAAAGAATAATCTAAGACCTTTTTGATATTTAGGGGAGCTTATGCTCAGAGAAGCATCAGCATTTTGCTTCATAACTTTGTATCCTTTTTAATCTAAGTCCAACTTGCATTTGTGTGTCACGAACGATCAGAAATTGGTATAGTATGGCCGACCAAATTAGCGCATATGTTTTATTTAAGAAAAGAAGTCTTGATTAAGGGTGTCTTCCACCGATACTGCCGGCCAATTATTAAAAGGCATAAAGTGCAAATTAATTTAGCTAAGAGTTCAGCACTTAATTCAATAGTAATTGGCACTATATCATTGGGACTTCATCTCATTTCTATCCTTCTGACCCAACTTCAAAAGAACTCTTTCATGTTAGGTTAGCCGCAGCTTGAACATTCGTAGGCTTATCATCGAGAGGGACTCCATTACGTTGTTCGATGGCTTCAACAGGATCTGGGTAACCCCCATTCTACCAACCCTCTAATTAGCGACATTCGGTCTATACTTTGTCAGGTTGATAATGTTCAGATTCGGCATATTTACCAAAAAGTTAACTCAGCGGCTGATTGGATAGCTGCCCGGATCGCCCACCACTCCGATCCTTGGTATTGGTTACCGGATGACTCCTATCTGATGGTGCTCTCTCAAATTTTATACTCTGATATTTCGGACTTGACTCATCCTATAATGATGTGATCGTCCGTTTGTACCAAAAAAAAAAAAAAAAGAAAAGAAAAAAAAAAGAGAACTCTTTCAAATACTTTATAAAAATATATCCAAATTTCTCAAATAACTAGTTCACTCTAATCCCTCTCATCTTAAGCTTTTGCATTTAGAGTACCAACCAATGAAGCTTCTTTTTTTTTTTTTTTTTTTTTTTGTATATTTGTGTTGACTTGAGGATTGAAGGATTCCTCAAATACAATTTTTGGACCTTTTTTATTCCCTTTTTTTTTCTTCTAAGCGTGCAAAAGTTAACCAAAGAATATGCTTTGCCAGTCTAAACCATGATCCATTTCTATGGTTGCTATGTGAAAATTAATTTTTGACAATAAAAGAGTATCATTTTTAAACAAAGATTTATGAATTCATATAATTAATAACCTATCCGATGATAGATATGAACTTTAGTTTGATGATTATAACTTTCAAGCACACCTACCACAACAACCCTACAAAAATGGTGCAGTTGAATGGTTGCCATTGGTGTGAAGTGTTGTCCTATAGTAGTGTCGGCCACAATAAGGCACCTTTGAGTTCATGCACGTGCCCATGGAAGAAGGGACGTGGACCAAACAAAGCGATGGAACTTGTCTCGTTAGGGGGTTACAAGCTTTTCACGTGATCTAGCTCTTGTGCCTCACTGTATCTTAGGATCCAAGTTTACGGCCCCCAATTGAATGCGATTGATTGCACCGTTTTGGCTTGGGGAGTGGAACTTGATACGTTGCTTTCAATGTGGCTACGACCAATATTGTGATCTTTTTGGACTACTCTTTCATGTGATCAAACTTTTCGTGCATGGTAGAGACAACGCAATGTCGGCTTTGTTAAGCCATTGAGAATGAATCCATGATCCATCCTTTATATTTTGGATGGATTTCTCATCTCATATAATTATAATCTAAAGCAAAAGCTTGGATTAACATAACTCCAAATTCAGAACTTTATTTGAGCTTGAAAAAATGCCTTTTAATTAATATAGTCTATTTATTTTTCAAATAAGGATTTCTTTCATTCATGTCCTCTGATCTCATGAGAGAATACGACCAAATCAAGCTTTTTTATCAACAATCATACAACATAAGTGCTCTTTGGCAAAGTTTCAGAAGGCTGATTGCATAGCAAACTTTAGAACAACAACAACAACTAGACTTAATAATTTTAGATTAAAAGTCTTAATTCCAAACTAAGCATAGCAAACTTTCCAACTAAGAATTCATCATAGGAAAAATCCTAATACTGGCCTCTCCACATGAGTTCACACTAGAAGTGGACCTTGGATGCTCGAATCATGGTACTTGATGAATTTAGACTACTTCAACGCAGCCACAAACAGACAAGAACTGTGCCTCTCCTTTATTGTAGGGCTAGGCCTAGTTGTTGCCTAGCCTTGATGTTATGGCTTAACTAGAAAATCGATTGATGATAAGCACAAAATGTTATTAGAATTTCTCCTAAAAAGAAAGTCATGTCGGCATACACTCACCATTCCACTTTATGACATCAGATCTTATCCAGTTATTTTGGAGGGGTTGATTTGCCCTCTCTTTATTTCTTAGACTGAAACATATTTACAGCTGATGTTTGCATCCATTCCTCCAGTTCAATTAATCACCCACCATGGTCCAACTATGATCAGGTGATTGAACAAGGGAGAAGAAAGCATAACTGGTTACTTACATTTGTTGGGTCATCCACTACTGATTAGTGGGTTCCATTTGAGTTGGCATGAACCACAAGCTTTCCCTCTAAATAAAGGCCTTGGATCTTGAGGAATTTCTCTAACTTTTTTTTGATAAAAATTAAGATTTTTTCCCTTTTTTTGTGACAATTGTTAAAATTACCTTGGAGATATATCTGAATGAAGTGGTCAGGACATGGAGTAATTTTTATACATTAAAAGTTTTTATCTATTGGGAAAAGAAAAGATTTATTTGTCTACTTGTTTACTTCTTTGTTTTCATTTTAGAAATTTTTCTTTTTGTTGCCAAAAAAAAAATGTCATATGAAAGTTATCCAACGGTTAGTGCTTAAGATAGTGTTTGAATAGGAAATAAGAGGGAATATCCCCTCTTGTTCTCAAAAGTCATAACTATAAAGGATAGCTAGGAATAAAGTTAATCAGAGGGATAATCGATGGTTAACCATGAGTTATTCCCTCAATTTATTCCTTAAAAAATGCAGGAATAGCTGGTTATCCCTCCAAATAAGAGTAAAAAAATGTTATTCTATGGATTTACCTTTTTGCATTTGATATGATCAATGGGATAGCCAAGGGATATCCTTAGGGATAGCCAGGGGATAAACTCTATCCGTACACTTATCCATGGATAATATTTTTTCTATCAAATACTACCTAAATGTCATAAAAAGTTATTAAGAAAAGGTAAACTAAAATAAAACTTGATAATAAATGTATTATTTTAATCAAAATTGTCAAAGAACCATTATTGAGTCTATTATGGCATTCGTTTTAAAAAGAGAAGAAGAGAGGTAGTTTTAAGTTGGCCGCTCATCGTTCCATTTAGGAAAAGAAAAGAAAGGAAAAAAGTTTATCCATCTCTTTCAACATCTTTCTTAAAACTAAATAATTAGTAATACAAGATTATTTAAAAGTAGTCGCTTGTCTTTCTCGTTCTGAACTTATCCATTATTCTTCAATCAAGCTGTCTTAGATTCTCCACCGACAGCCTCAAAGCTCGATTACCATGAAATTGGATGTCTTTATCCCATGATTAGTTTGATTTTGATTGATCAATGCTCCTGTTTCTTTTATCACTTTTTTATTCTTTTCTTCTAAGTTGAGGCCATGGATTCCACATTCGCATCCTTATCTCTTTCTCCCACTTATGTCTCAATCTAATTCTCCATCTTCTCATCCCTGACAATTGAGAGTGTGGGAAAAAAGAAAAAATTGGCCATGAGACATTTCCTTAGTGCACCATTAAGGATTATTTTCCGCTTAAGATTAAGATTTTCTTCGAGGTTTTAAGATAATGTTCTTTTTCACTATTTTTCTAGAAAAATAGGTTCAGATTAGAGTCATTAAAGTAGTAGAAGATGTTTAGTTGACAGTAATCACCTTAGTAAATTATCATACAAATTATCTATTTAATAATTAATATAATCATTCAGATAATAAGAAATTATGATAATCTGATTTTCACCCGAAAGATAATTTGTTATATAAAATTACCAAGATCTGATTATCTTGACTTTTATATAAATAAAATATTTAGTATTATTAAATATTTAATGGATACTTAGTACGTATATTTAAATATTTAATATAATATATAATATAATATAATAATATTAAATCTAATATTAATATAAATTTTTTTATTTTAAATATTATTATATATTTATATAATAATTATTGATATTTATGACCTTCTTGCATGTTAAATTATTATATTTAAATAATTTATAATATAAGTTAATATTATTTATATTATAAATATTATTTAATATTTAAATATATATAATAAATGTTTATAATATTTTTAAAATAATTTTAGAAAAAAAATTCTTTTTAGTAGAACACTTTATATTCTAGCTAAAAAAGATGTCCACTTAAGAAACGAATATATTTATAATAAAATATAAATAGAAATTAATATATATATTATATACTAAATTTCATATTTTGTAAATTCAAGTTAACATTACCAAGATAAATCAAATATTGTAATTTTATATTTTTTATAATTTAATTGCTAAATAATATCAAAAATGTAAAATTTTTGAAAATATTATATTATCATAAATTAAACATAAGCTAAAGATTTGTTTTAATCACTTTTATTACTTTTAACCAGTTGAGCTAGTTTTTTTAATACAGAAAAGGAAGGGGATTAAATCCATGTGTAGCTCCCCGAAAGGCTTCCTTCCCATCAGATAATGTTCGATTCGGATAGCTTAAATTTGCGCATATCCTTCCCACCTGGCGGTAAGTACATTAATATGACACACTTGACACCTCATTCACCCATTTTTACGGGCTCACAGTTTAACTATGATTAATCAAGTCATCCACGAAATCAATCCTCGAACCCGCTCCAACCATGAGGGGAGCAACGCCCGAACCAACTAGGCTACCGCTTGGGCGGTAACCAGTTGAGCTAGTTACCAGCAAGTTAGCTTTAGTCCCTTATTGACTAGCTTTTAGATCTTTCTCATCTCATCTCTCCTTGACTCTCTCTCTCTCTCTCTCTCTCTCTCTCTCTTAGTCTCTCTCTCATTCTTTGGCTGCCCTTGTCTCTTACCCTATTTTCTGTTACTTCTCCCTCTCATCGCCATGCTCCCCTCCGATTGTCCTCATCAGAGTTTTAAATACAACTCAGCAATTTCAAGTATGACAAGCATGGATTCAGAGTTTAGACATGTGATACCCCAAATTTAGTCATATATTGATGAGAAAGAGATGTGTTATGTGCTTATAACTCATGTCCAATTGCTATCCATTAACTTCCACTCAAATTTTTGGACCAATGGTTTCGATCCGCTAACGAAGTTAATTGGACTAGCAAGTGGGCTTTAGACGTTACAAACAGTATCAGAGCCATCAATGACCTGACTCGGATAGATTCTAGTTAGCTTGTGGCGTGTGACGAGGACATCGCATTATAAAGTGGAAAGATTATGATACCCCAAATTTAGTTCCATATTGGATGGGAAAGAGAAGTGTTACGTGCTTATAATTCAAGTCCACTTGTTATCCATTAACTTTCACTCGAGTTTTTTGGTCAGTGTATATATATATATATATATGGACTTTTAAAAACTTCAAGGTAGTGTTTGGTTCCCAAAAAGCTATTCCTGGATAAGTGTATAGGATAGCATTTATTCAGTGGATAGCTGAAAGGATAATCACCTTTTTA
>UESW01003682.1:29842-48752 GCA_900491605.1 Calamus simplicifolius | reverse complement strand
TCAGGGCTTGGATCGATCGCAACCATCAGATCGTCGCCGATCGGACCGATCGCCATGGTCCGAGATCGGTCATGGCCGATCGGGATCACGGCTTCGATCGCATCCGTCGGATCGTTGCTGATCTCGAACTGATTGCAATGGTCAGGGATCGGTCGTGCCGATTGGGATCACGGCTTCGATCGATCGCAACCATCGGATCGATCGTGACGGTCCGAGATTGTTCATCGCCGACCGGGATCAATCAGGGCTTGGATCGATCGCAACCGTCAGATCGTCGGCGATCGAACCGATCGCCATGGTCCGAGATCGGTCGTGGCCGATCGGGATCAGGGCTTGGATCAATCGCAATCGTCGGATCGTTGCCGATCGAACCGATCGCCACGGTTCGAGATCGGTCATGGCCGATTGGGATCACGGCTTGGATCGATCGCAGCCGTCGGATTGTCAACAATCGGATCGATCTCCATGGTCTGAGATCGATCGTGGCCGATCGGGATCAGGGCTTGGATTGATCGCAACTGTCGGATCGTTAGTGATCTCGAACCGATCGCAACGGTTCGGGATCGGTCGTGGCCGATCGGGATTAGGGCTTGGATCGACGCAACCGTCGGATCGTCAGCGATCTCGGACCGATCGCAATGGTCCAGGATCGGTCGTGGCCAATCGGGATCAGGGCTTGGATCGATCGCAACCGTCGGATCATCGCTGATCGGACCGATCGCCACGGTTTGAGATCGGTCGTGGCCGATCGAGATCACGGCTTCGATCGATCGCAACGTCTGATCGTCGCCGATCGTGGACTGATTGCAACGGTCCGGGATCGGTCGTGGCAAATCGGGATCACAGCTTGGATCGATCGCAACTGTCAGATCATCGCCTATCAGATCGATCGCAACGGTTCGAGATCGTTCATCGCTGACCAGGATCTATCAGGGCTTGGATCGATCGCAACCGTCAGATCGCGCTGATTGAACCGATCGCCATGGTCCGAGATCGATCATGGCCGATCGGGATGATGGCTTGGATCGATCGCAACCGTCGGATCGTCAGCGATCTCGGACCGATCGCAACTGTCAGATCATCGTCGATCGGACCGATCGCCACGGTCCAAGATCGGTCGTGCCGATCGGGATTAGGGCTGGGATCGATGGCAACCATAGGATCATCGCCGATTGGATCGATCACCATGGTCCGAGATCGGTCGTGGACGATCAGGATCAGGGCTTGGATCGATAGCAACCATCGGATCGTCGCCGATTGGACCAATCGCCACGGTTCGATATCGGTCGTGCCGATCAGAATCACGGTTTGGATCGATCGCAACCGTCGGATCGTCGACGATCAGACCGATCACCACGGTCCAAGATCGGTCATGGCCGATCACGATCAGGGCTTGGATCGATCGCAACCGTCAGATCGTCAGCGATCTCGGACCGATCGCAACGGTCCGGGATCGGTCGTGGCCGATCGGGATCAGGGTTTGGATCGCAACCATCGGATCATCACCGATCGGTCTGATCACCACGGTCCGAGATCGATCGTGGATGATCGGGATCAGGCTTGGATCGATCGCAACCATCGGATCATCGCCGATTGGACCGATCGCCATGGTCCGAGATCGGTCGTGGCCGATCGGGATGACGGCTTGGATCGATCGCAACCATCGGATCATCAGCGATCTCGGACCGATCGCAATGGTTTCGGATCGGTCGTGGCCGATCGGGATCAGGGCTTGGATCGATCGCAACCGTCAGATCGTCGCCGATCGGACCGATCGCCACGGTCCGAGATCGATCGTGGCCGATCGGGATCAGGGCTGGGGATCGATGGAAACCGTCGGATCCTCACCGATTGGACCGATCGCCGTGGTCCAAGATCGGTCATGGACGATCGGGATCTGGGCTTGGATCGATCGCAATCGTCGGATCGTCGTCGATTGGACCGATCGCCACGGTCCGATATCGGTCATGGTCGATCGGGATCACGGCTTGGATCGATCGTAACCATCAGATCGTCGGCGATCGGATCGATCGCCACGGTCCGAGATCGGTCATGGTCGATCGGGATCAGGGCTTGGATCGATCGCAACCATTGGATTGTCAGTGATCTCGGACTGATCGCAATGGTCCGGGATCGGTCGTTGCCGATCGGGATCAGGGCTTGGATCGATCTCAACCATCGGATCATCGCCGATCGGTCTGATCACCACGGTCCGAGATCGGTCGTGGACAATCGGGATCAGGGCTTGGATCGATCACAACCGTCGGATCGTCGCCGATTGGACCGATCGCCACGGTCCGAGATCGATCATGGCCGATCGGGATCATGGCTTGGATCGATCGCAACCGTCGGATCGTCAGCGATCTCGAACCGATTGCAATGGTCCAAGATCGGTCGTGGCTGATCGGGATCAGGGCTTGGATCGATCGCAACCATCGAATCATCACCGATCAGACCGATCGCAACAATCCGGGATCGATCGTGGCCGATCGGGATCAGGGCTTGGATCGATCGCAACCGTCGGATCGTCGCCGATCGGACCGATCGCCACGGTCCGAGATCGGTCGTGGCCGATCGGGATCAGGGCTTCGATCGATCACAACCGTCAGATCGTCGTCGCTCTCAGACAGATTGCAATGGTCCGAGATCGGTCGCGGCCGATCAGGATCACGGCTTGGATCGATAGCACCGTCGGATCATCGCCGATCGATCCGATCGGTCGATACAATTTCTAAGAAAATAAAAATAATTTTCCTAGATAAAATAATTTTTAATATTGCGATGCATTTATTGCGTCGCAATATTTTTATAAAAAATAATAGTAAAAAAAAATTTAAAAAAACATTGCGACGCAATATGTGTGTCGCAATTAATTTCATAAAATATAATTTTTATCAGTTATAATTATTAAAAAAATATTGCGACGCATTAGCGACACATTTCCTAAAAAATAATTTTTCAAAGAATTTTTTTTTTAATATTGCGATGCATGTATTGCATCGCAATTTTTTTAGAAAAATAAATGTAATTAAAAATTTTTAAAAAAAACATTGTGACGCATTATTTGCATTGCAATTATTTTTAGAAAATATAAATTTTATCAGTTATAAATATTTAAAAAATATTGCGACGCATTTGCGGTGCAATTTTCTAGAAAATAAAAATAATTTTCTCAGAGAAAATAATTTTTAATATTGCGACGCATTTATTGCGTTGCAATGTTTTTAAGAAAAATAAATGTATAAAAAAATTAAAAAAAATATTGCAACGCAATATATGCATCGCAATTATTTTTAGAAAATATAATTTTTATCAGTTATAATATTTAAAAAATATTGCGACGCATTTGCAACGTAATTTCCTAGAACATAAAATTAATTTTCCCAGAGAAAATAATTTTTAATATTGCGACGCATTTATTGCATCGCAATATTTTTAAGAAAAAATAAATGTAATAAAAAAAATTAAAACAAATATTGCGATGCAATATATGTGTTGCAATTATTTTCAAAAAATAAAATTTTTATCAGTTATAGATATTTAAAAAATATTGCGATGCATTTACGATGTAATTTCACAGAAAATAAAAATTATTTTCCCTTCAGACATGGCGCCAAGTTAGCGACTCATTAGCGATGCAATAAGTTGCGTCGCTAAATTTTGCATAAAATAATAGAAAAGCCAATTTAGCGATGGATTAGCAATGCATTATTGTGTCGCTAATCCATAATAAAATTAAAAAAAATAGCGAGTGATTAGCGATGCATAAATTGCGTCGCTAATCACCACTATATAACGCTTGGTCGGGCCGGCCCCCCCTTCCCTTCTCTTCTTCTTCCTATTTCTAACCTAGCCGCCACGTCATTCCGCTCCTCCGGTTCCCCCCGTCATCTCCCCTGGCGGTTGTTCCCTTCTCTTCTTCGACGGCGTCCCCTTGTGACCGAGGTAAGCCCCCGTCTTCTCCGGCCATGGCCGCTGCCGTGGCCGTCTTCTCCAGCCACGGCCGCTGCCGTGGCCGGCCGTGGCCTGGCCACGGTGGCCAGGCCACCCAAAAAAAAATTTACATTTTTGGGGAGGTTTTCCCCACCCCTCCGCTTTGTCTTCTCTGGCCACGGCCACGGCCATGGTGGCCAAACCAAAAAAAAAAAAATTAACAGCTATTTAGGTCAACTAATTTAGCTCATTAACCATAACTCTTTAGATTAGGTAATTTCAAAATTGTAGTCGTAGCTTTTCATTTCTTTATAGCAGTTTATGCAATAATATTTGTGCATTTGTAGTTATTTACAATTATTATGTCTTGATTATTTACATTCTATTACGTAATTCAATGATGCATTAAATTAAGTAATGCTAGATAGAAAGTCATGTTGTATTATTATTTAATTTTCAGCAATAAATTAGTAGTTTCAATGATTTATATTTTAGTCTTCACAAACATTTATATTCGACATAATAATCTTAAGAAGTCAGTGACTATATATATAAAAACACTATTCCTATATATGTATAATTGACAAGAAGTTAGAATAACAAGCATAAGTTCGATTGTTTTTGGATTTCCATATTATTAATCACAGCACTATAACCTTTAGACCCGTTTGAGAATTTGTAAGACTTAGTCTTGCAAATTCTCAAATTGTCGTGGTGGACAGTTTGAGAATATTTTTTGCGATATGTTAGTCTGCTATTAATCATCGTTGGGTGAGATTGCGGTTTGTATTTGCTCATACGTTCTCCTGGTGTGGCATATATGCCACACATTTAGGAGAACATATGGGGAAATGCTGCTGAAATTTCAACGTAACCGATCGATGATAATTAATAGCAGAATAACATATCACAAAAAATATTCTTGAATGGGATAGGGCCTTACCTTTTAGACATGGAGTGAAGGTAGAATTATTTAGGACACTTGAATGCTTGTGAAGTCTCATGATTAAATGGACTACCTTGCGGCCCGACCCGAACTCAAGCCCTAGCATTATCCTAGCATGAACCTGTGCCTCGGTCCTTGCTAGCACGCCAAGGATCATAGCCGTGGCCGGGCCTTGCAGGGTAGGGACCTTAGTTGTCTAAAAAAAAATGGTTTAGTTAAATTATTTAAATGGTTGTTATTAACCTAAGTTGTGTAAAAGAAATAATTTAGTTATATATTTAGTAATACTAATATAGTTTTATAATGTAGTTTCCTTTAATGGTTTACCAGAAATTGTATAAGTCGGTCAAAAATGAACAGGGCTCGCTCGTGGATGTATGCAAGGATAAAAGATGGCTTGCTTAATCTAGATTTTCTGAATGGATTGGAAGAATTTATCGCATTTGCATGTAGCCAACCTGAATGGATGGATGAGCCTAGGATTATGTGCCCATGCAACTATCACAGGTGTCACAATAAAGCCTACAGAGATGTCGAAACTGTTAAGGTGCATCTGTGTAAAAAGGGGTTTGTTCCTGATTAAGATGTTTGGTACTGTCATGGTGAACCAGAGGAAATTCCAGCAGTTGTTACAAGCCAACAAGTGTCAATTCTCATTGATGAACCATTTGTGAATCTAAACATATATGAAGAAATGGTGATGAATGCATAGGGTAATGAATTCAATCATAATACATTTATGGAAGAACCAAATCCAGATGCACAGCAATTTTATGATATGTTGCGTGCTGCAAATCAAGAATTGTATCCTGGTTGTGAGGGTCATTCACAGTTGTCTACGGCTGCTCGCTTCTCTGGAAGTCATTGACAGAGCTCAGCTTGTTCTTCAAGGAGTTGTCTACCACAGTCATTACTTCTGCATCCATGGCAAGGCTTGAGGAGGAAATTCCAATTATTTTATGCAAGATGGAGCGAATATTTCCTCCCAGTTTTTTTGACTCAATGGAGCATTTACTGTTTCACTTGCCATACGAAGCGAGCATAGCTGGTCCCGTGCAGTATCGCTGGATGTATCCTTTCGAGAGGTAAATATATACATCATTAAGACATATTGACATTTCAAATATTATTTCATTGCGAGAAAATTGGTTAATTTTTTGTCTCAACTTTACATATAGGTACCTTAAGAAGTTAAAAAATAATGTGCGTAATAAGGCAAGGGTTGAAGGTTCTATATGCAATGCACACTTGGTCGAAGAAGTTTCAGCTTTTGCCTCGCATTACTTTGAGGGTCACATCCAGACGAGAAGCCAAAATCTTGGTCGTAACGATGATGTATGTGTGGACGAAGGAGAACCTAATGACGGTAGAATATCAATTTTTAAAGGTATCAGCCGTTCATTTGGGGGGCAGAAGTCAAGAAATCTTAGCGATATGGAGTATAATGCAGCACATTATTATATCCTAATGAACTGTAGAGAAGTCGATCCATATATTGAGTAAGTGTATACTTCAATGCTTAATTGGACTTCTAATTTAAATTACAATATACCATAATATTTAATTGCTAACATCAATTTTTAATCCTTATCATCTCATAAGGATGTATTGTGATAGACAACGACAGATGAATCCCGACATCAGTCAAGTTGCAATTGGACAGAAGTTAGAAACGGAGTTCGCTTACTGGTTTTATGAATTTGTGAGTAGTATCACTCAATCAATTTCAGTAATGGCTTTAATTTTTTGAATTGGTTGTGAATAGCTTATTAATTTATAGGTAAACGGTCCATGGTCTCCAACCGATAATATTTTCATTAAATGTCTATCGCAATGGCCATTGAAGACCGTAACAACCTCTACTGGCTATTTTGTTAATGGGTATAAATTTCAGATTGAACGATTAGCAGCTTCAAGAGGCACGCAGAACTGGGGCATGTGTGTAAAGGAGAAAGTGTTGGAGCAAATATGCAGGATTATTACGAAAAGTTAGTAGAGGTGGTTGAAGTTGAATATCCCGATTGGCCTATGAAATAAACCGTATTGTTTCGTTGTGATTGGTTCGATCCGACAGTTCCTGTGGGCAAAAGGGTTCATAACGACTACAATTTGGTTGAAGTGAACCATCGACGAAGATTGCAGAAATATGACCTATTCATCCTTGCATCCCAAGCTCAGTAAGTGTTTTACTGCGGATATCCAAGTTTGCGCAACGACAAGCGAGATTGGTGGGCTATTTCTAAAATCGTCCCACGTTCAACAATCTTATTAGAGGAGAGTTCATCAAGTCAATCAGCGAGTGCCCTGCATTTCAAGAGGATGAGATGGAAATGCATGCAATTGAGGATGACACAAGGGCTCCTGAAACATCACTTAGAGATCCAAATGGTGATGTCCAAGAAATTGCGGATGCAAATGTTGGTTTCCTTCCGATGATAATGAAACTGAATCGCAGTCCGATACGACATCGGATGTTGAACCAACATTTCACGAAATAAATGACACCGATTAAACATAGAGGTTTTTTTAAATTAAACTTTATTTTATAAGTGATAAATTTTTACATAGTCAATCATTAATCGTAATTTAATTGCATGAATCTTTAGTATTTTCAGTATGACGGGCAGAGGTAGATCTACCGATGACATACAGAGTGAGCAGGGATGTAGCTCTGCTGCATCAGATCACATGAGCTTTGGAGATGAAGAGTTTGGATCTCCACACATTGCACAACCTTCGATCTCTCCAGCAGTCGGCGGTGATCCTGCATTGATATTACCATCCAGCCGATCGGCACATACCTCCGAGAGTTCTTCCACCATCGGCCGCACCGTACTTCGACTTGATGCTCATGGGCTGTAAGTATATACTAATTAAAAATATATGTTTATGTTTTTAAGTCAATTACTTATAAACATGCATTTTTTTAACAAATTTATTGAGCAGCATCATGTATCCAGCCACATCAGCGCCGTATTTCAGAGGCGTGCAGATCCCAGTGGCTACGATTGGCGCCACGTATCTCCAGCCACGAGGAAGTTTTATTTTTTGAGTTTTAGGTAAACTTATTAAATTCAATTTATCACTGATATAAAATTTCTTAATCTTAATAAATTCTGAAACTAACTATTTATTTTAATGCAGAAAAAGTTTACGTGGGACCTTGCCAGCCATGATGCCATTAGGGCAGCATGGGAGGCTCTTATGGGACACCGATACTCCGACATGCTTCATCGTTGGAGGTCATCGGGTCAGCGTCCTGCGCATGTGCCAGAGGGTATTTGGCACGAGTGGCAGCAGGCCTGGTAGTCCGATGGCTGGCGCAGGAGGTCGCATCAGCCAGCACGAACCGCGATCCGAGAAGGGCGGTCCTGGCATGGGTCTCTCCCGTCATACTTCGGGCTCCATTTCGATTCAGGAGCACAGACGTCGTATGGTAAGAAAACATAAATAATTTAATTACTAATTTAGTTATTTACAAATATTTGTATTAATATCAATTTTTTTATTGTTATAGTCTGAGCAGGAGGGCGGAGATCCTGGTGAGTTTCGTCTATTCAGGGCGACACACACCAGGAGGGACGGTTCCTGGGTCGACACGCGATCACGGGAGGTTGCGGTAAGAAATTAGCTTTACGTAGTATCTGTTTAATTTCTAAAATTTTATTTCGAGAAATTTATTAACTCATTTATTGTTGATTTTATAATTCAAAGACACGAGTCGAGGAGCTTCGCTCCCAGGCATCGCAGGTCGACTCCACTGATGGGGAGACGCCCGTCGAACTCTCAGCAGAGGAGAGTCGGCGTGTGTTTTTGGAGGCTGTTGGTGCCCAGCCGCGAGACCGCAGGGTCTATGGTCTGGGCACTAGAGCTTCTACATATTTTCCTCATCAGGCCTTCCAGCTCGCGATTTTCTGGTGATATTCCTGCCGAGCGTTTAGACGACATTCGGAGATCTATTGCAGAGGAGGTTCGGCAGGATGTTCGTCAGGAGGTTCGGCAGGAGGTCGAGCACGAGTTTGAGCAGCGTATGCGAGGCCGGGATCAGGAGCTTGCAGACGTGCGAGATCAGATGCATCATTTGCAGGATATGGTTAGCCCTTGTCGCAGGGTCTCCAGCCTCCACGTGATCGCTCAGATTTTGATGTATTTTTTTTTTCTTTTTATATGTTGTACATAAAAACTTCAAAATTTTAATAAATTAATTATTTTTAAAAATTGAATGATTATTTTTTGGATCATATGAGTGAAGAATGTTTCTATCAATATTTAAATGTAATAAAATTGTATTAACCATTTTAATTATAATATTTTTTTTTAAAAAAATTAATTACGACGCATTAGCGACTGAAATTGCATCGCTAATATTTTCAAAATTTTATTATTAATATTGTGATGCAATGACCTGGCATCGCAATAATTTAAAAAAATTTAATAGCGACGCATTAGCGACTCAAATTGCGTCGCTATTATATCTAAAATATTATTATTAAATATTGCGACGCAAAGACCTTGCGTCGCAATATTTTAAAAAAATTTCTTGGCGACGCATTAGCGACTCAAATTGCATCGCTATTATATCAAAAATATTATTATTAAATATTGCGATGCAATTTAATGCATCGCAATATTGTGACGCAATTGAATGCATCGCAATATTTAATAATAATTTTAAATATTAAAAAATTAGTTTTAAATTTAGCGACGCATTTGGATGCGTCGCAATCGCAGAGAGTCGCAATATTGTGATGCAATTGCGACAAATGGAGATTTCGACGGACATCTGAGCGACGCCGTCATTGCGTCGCTATTGCGTCGCAATAGCATGTTTAGCGATACAATTGCAACGCATTTGGGCGTTGCAATATTTTTTTCCCCTTGTAGTGTACTTCTATTGATGAAAGTCATTCATGAAGAAATAAAATGATATTGTACGAGTGACTTTGATTTAGAATCAATGTGATTACAAGCTTAAGTGTTGATGCAGTTACTTGATTAAATTACTAGACGTGAAACCCTGTAAAGAGCTTGTTAATATGTTGGTACGTACCATATGCCTACTCAAGTAGACTAGTGCATGTCTTCTTAGATATCAAAGTGCACCTTGGTAACTACCAAGCGAACAAAAGGTCAATCTTTAATATACGATCTTAAAAAATAATCTATCAACCGGTGTCCTTATCTTAATCAAATATCACTTCTTTGAACGCGCTGCGCAACATGTATATATATATATATATATATATATATATATATATATATATATATATCCGTTATTCATGTCTATCTTTAATATACGATCTTAAAAAAATAAACTATATATCAACTTGCGATTGCTGGCATCTTATCTTGATCGAATTACAGGCCTGCTATGACTTTGAACCGAAACAAAACATGGATCGCACTGCGCATCGGTTACAAAACCAGTAAATGTCAGTTTTGGCTTAAGCCGGACTTTGTCCCATGATGACCATCTCCAACCGAGTCATTAATGGAGTCTTAATTTGTTTCTAACTCTGACATTAGAAAACGAGTTCGAAACCTTCCCCAAAGGCCAAACCTCGTTATATAAGGCATGGCAACCCAGAAAGATGGCTCCAACGCAAGAAGAAAGTCGTGATGCTGTTGACGAATAATCTTAGAGCTGTCTGCGGATGCCATCTTAGAGATCCTTGCGTGCTTGCCGATGCGTGTGTTGGAAATGGTATATAAGATAAAAATGGGGGCTCGCCTTTCCATTTGGGATCGAACTCTGGGCCTCATCTTGTAGCTTTTCATGGCAGTGCCAACACATAAAAATGGGGGCTCGCCTTTTCAATTTCCATATGATAGCCCCAAAATTTTCATAAATATTAACCTAAAAAAGATGAGATGAAGGTTGGAATTAGAGTTAGAAAATAAAACTGTCATTATAATCCAATAAATAAGCTACCGCTTCCAAACGATTGACATAATTAAAGATTCTTTTTAATAGATTTCATAACAAAAAAAAAAGCAAGAAGCTATATCCGATAACAAAAAAATAAAACAGCAGAAGAGATTTTCAGATACGGTTGAAGACATCCATCCTTCACTACTTTCATCTAAGAGATCATAAAAGAACCCTTAAAAACACAAAGTGCATCTCAGGCTTTTCTTCTCTTTCCAAATCCCTCGACTTTCAAACAAATAAATAATCCGGATATAGGCTACTCAAATTTCAAAATTTCAAAATCTCCATATAGTTTTCCAAAATGTGCATATTGGCTCCTCAAATTTTCAAAAGCAAGACACGAAATCAAAGAATGTCGGACCATGCAATGAAACCAATAACACACCAACAATCTAGTGTTTAATCAATAAACGTAGTTCACGACAATTAAAATTAGAATTCACATAAGAACTTATTGTATATATAAAATTGGAATGAGATTTTTACATTCCTTTTGCCGTTCTTCTTCAGCCGTTCTTCTTCAGCGATAATTTCGAGTCCTTGAGACAACCTTGCATCCGAGAGTAAATTTATATGGGCATATACGGTGAGTGATATACGGCTCTCATACGATATATGCGATGGGTTTACGAAGTGGTTTCGGATAGCCCCTTGAATTTGAGCTTTTTGTTTTGAGGGTTTGCGAAGTGGTTTTGGGTAGCCCTTCAAATTTGAGCCTCTAGTTTTGAGATACATGCGATGAGTTTACGAAGTGGTTTTGGGTAGCCCCTGGAATTTAAGCCTCTGGTTTTGAGTAGCCCCTCGGATTTGAGTATCTGGTTTTGAGATAGATGCGATGGGTTTGCGAAGTGGTGTCGGATAGCCCCTCGAATTTAAGCCTCTGGTTTTGAGATACATGCTATGGGTTTGCGAAGTGGTTTCGAGTAGCCTCTCCAATCTGATCCTCTGGTTTTATTTTGTTCAAAACATTGTGCCTCTGGTTTAAGAGAAGTGATAAACATCATGGGCAATATCCGACTATCACGCCATGTATGCGATGGGTTTTCAAGTTTTTTTTTTGTTCTAATTTTTTTTTAAATATATTCATTGAGTCATCGTTTTAAAAATAAATAAATAGACGCCTCTAGTTTTGTTTGTTGAAAGATTTTCTTTTTTTAAGATATTAGTCGAGCCTATCGTTTCAAAAAATGGATAGACATCATTTGGTGACATGCGTTTTTAAGAATGGATTAGATATTTATTTCTGATAGCTTTATTTGGACGCCTCTAGTTTTGTTTTTTTTAATTTTTTTTTTTTTTAAGATATTGATATCACGCGTTGTGTGCGATGCCTCGTTTTGGATGCACCTAGTTTGGACGCCTCTAGTTTTATTTTCTTTTAAAGATTTTTTTTTAAAATGTGTTGAGCCTATTGTTTTAAAAAAAAATGATAGATATTATCGGCATATTCGGTGATATCCGGTTGTCACGCGATGTGTGCAATCGGTTTTTAAATTATTTCTGGTCACCTTGATTGAGCGCCTCTAGTTTTGTTTTATTTAATTTTTTTAAAAGTTTTTCCTTTTCTAACGTGACAAACTCAAACTCAAACTCAAACTCAACCCGAATCGGGAGGAAAAAAATCTTTAAATAATCAAAACCAGGGGCGTCAAAACGGAGGCTACCAAAATCCTAGACTCCATTGGATTTTACCGAAAGTCAATATAAATATGCCCTGAACCTGAGGCTAGGTTCAATCTCTTGGTTTTCTTCAAGGCTCCAAATCACCGCCGGAGAAGAAGAGCAAGAGAAAGAAGGTAAAAATCTCTTTCATTTAGCGCTCTTTGGAGTTGTGATGTGCCGTCTACTTTGAAATCTTTGTGGCCACGATTTGTTTTGTTGATTAGAAATTAGGTTTCAGACTATGATCGATTTCATTAGAGAGTTCGATTTTCTTTGATTTTTTTACCTTGCTTTTTTTTATTTGAGTAGCGTACATGCGGATTTGTTAGGAACAAAATATTCCAGGACTTTTTGTTGTTTGTTATGTCTATTTTGTTCTCGAGTTTTGGAAGCCGAGAGATTCGAAAAAGAGAAGAAAAGTTGATATGATGCAACGCCGTAAGATTTAACTCTTTTTGTTCTTTCTTTTGATCGGTGTAGCTTTTTTGAACTTCAACTCTTCATTCGGCAATGTGCAAATTTGCCTCTCGATCAACTTTGATCAGATAGTTCCTGGTTGCAGAGATTCTCCAGTTTATTCCTTTCTGATTAAAAAAGTTCCATGTGTTTCAGGATTCAAATTGAAATAATATGAATGGGGAAGATGTAAGCTCCTTTGTCTTTATGGTTGAAAATTTAAGGGCTATCCCATGGAAAGGCAAACCCCCATTTTTATTTGATGGCACTGCCGTCAATAGCTACAAGTTGAGGTCCAGAGTTCGATCCCAAATAGAATCCATCAGGAGAGGTAAGTTATGGTATTCAATGAGTTCTTTGTTATGGTTTTAGTGTTCCTACAAAGCTGGAAATTGACTCATCTACTATCTCTTCATGCTCAAAATTTGTAGCTTCTTTTGGTTGGTAAACATTCAATTAAGTTGTTTTTGATGCAACAGGTGCTCAACTTCTGTTACATTAATTAGATATCTGTCAAAGCTTACATGATTAGCTGTACGATTCGAAGCAATTTGATTCTAAATTAATATCTGATAAATGCATCTCCATCTAGCTGCTTATTTGGTCATGTTGAGCATTAGATCCAGTTGGATCATCAAGAAGTGAAGAATCATAAGATTTCCCTCCCCCCCCCCTCCCCCCCCTATTTTCTAAAATAGCACCTTCTCATGAGAGACCTCTGACAGCAAAATTTAACAGTTGGGAGATTTATAAATTGGCAGTTTGTTTAAGTTGGTAAAATTTATAAATGTACTGTTGGCAAAACTTAACAGTTGTGAGACTTATAAATGAAGTAGAACTTGTCCAAAACTTAAACAGAAAAAAGGTCTAAATTTCTTTCCTTGTTTTTTTTTTTTTTTGCTCTCTGGTTTGTTTATCGACTACCATTATCTGGATTAGAATGAACAGTTGTGGGACTTATAAATGGATGGTTGTGATTAGTTAATAGGTAGTGATGGATGCTGAGGTCGTTAGCTGCTTTTAGTTGGTGATGTTTCTTAGTGTTGATACAAGAGACCTGAGTTGTAGTCCCTCCCTTTACTGCACCCCCCCTCCTTCCCATCTTTCCCAAAAAAAAAAAAATTAACATGCCAAAAAAAGAAAAAGAAGAAGGAAATAGAAGTCATGATGGATGCTATGACAAAGAAAGTAATATAGCTAGCATGGAAATATTTTTTTTGTAACTTGAATGAAGTTCTCTTTTACTCCAAGGATCTTTGGAACTTAAATCATTGTTGCCTCCATTGCATGGGATATACTAGGTACAAGTACTAAAAAAATAAATGGTAGATTTGAGCCTCTGCAATAATATTTTAGAGATATTTTATGTAAAACAAATAAACTCCGCCAAGGCCGGTCCCAAGCCCGAATAAAGGAGCGTTGCGCTGGTAGCTAATAGCTAGCATAAAACTCCGTCAGATTTTCTAAAACATGAATTCACTAAATTAAACTATGTGGAGGAAGCATATTCATGTAGCCGACCCCATGTAGTTGAGAAAATGCATAACTTGAGTTGAGCTGAGTTGAGATATTTTATGTGAAATGATCCATTTATCTTTTGGTTGATGGACCACTTTTGCTTCTATCAAGAACCTTACGTGAAGGTAGAAAATCATGTGAGCCTAGTAGGAAGAGGCATTTTTTTTTTCATATGAGCCCTAACAAAAGCAAATGCCAGCCATCCAATGTAGAATGATACTATAGAAATAATTTAAGTCAATGATACTTGGACATGTGACATAGTTTCAATTGTTTGAGCATCCAGAAATATCTCACACAAAATAGACGGGAGGGTAGGTCTATTTGTTGTGTATGTTTGTGTAAATATGTATTGATTTGTCTACAGTAGTTAATAAGTTGGATCTTTTGCTCTTTTAGTTCACAAAATTTAAAAAAAGTTAGCTAATTGATAAGTAACTCTAACTAACCTGCATAAAGAATTGCGAAAAGTACATGTAATGATGACATAATTTAGTAGTGTGAAGTGTCGAGGAGTGTCATGAAGTTGTTAAGGCTCCAACATGTCAAAAAGCCTAAAATTCAAAATGTAAGGGTAACTCTTGTTTTAATGCATTATCTCAACTCAACTCAGCTCATCTAAGCCCCTTTTTCCAACTACATGTGGTCGGCTACATGAATCTGCTTCCTCTCTCTGCTTTATTAAGGACTAAGTCTAGATTCTTGTTTTAGGGAATCTAATGGAGTTTTACATTGGCCGTCAGTTATCTAGCGCAACCCTTCTCCTTTACCCAGGCTTGGGACCGGTCTTGGCATTACAAATATAATTATTCTTCATTTACTCTAATGATCTCAGATAAAAGCAAATATATTCTTTAGCAGACTAAATATAATAATGCCATAAAGGAAATTTATTCTTCCATTTAGTACTATAAATTGTCACTAATAACTCATTGCTCAATTATGTTTTGAATGCTAGGACACTAATTAGCCACGCTACCTTTGTGGCAGGTCCCAAGATTTCCCATATCTGAGCGCATGTGTAATGTGCTCCCTTCAATTATCCTATTGGAACTATTTGTATAACATGGATGCTATAAGAAGCTATCATCCATCTCAGTGCTCAACAAATTTGTATTGATCACCAGTGAAGCCTTATATTTTCGGCAATGGAGTGAAACAAACTTGTGTTGGATGGTCTCCTCCATCCTTGATCACAAAAGCTAAGTGGAGGAAAACTTGATCTAAGAAACCTACAAGGCTGCTCTTTGCGTGTATAGTCTTCTTTTACATAATAAACAAGAAGTTGGAAAGCCTCTTTCCTTTTGACCATTTATTATTTTTAGTATCTTGATCACTTACCACTTATACTTCTCTCCACATGCAGAAAATGTGCTATGTAAGGTTTATACTAATATGTAGTAGTTTTAAACATATCAGAATATTCAGTATGTGGCCAAATCATTATTACAAACATTACAAAAACTAAGTTATCTACAACTTGTTAAAATATCAAAGAATTTCAAATGTTCTTGATTCATCATTGTTGCCATCTTTTTGCTGACTTTGATGGTGTCATGAATGGGTCAACCTGCTACAAAGTGAGACAAATGGAAAATGATTTATTTGTTTAGAATAAGATTGGTCTCTTGTTCTGTTTGTATACTTGAATGATCAGGATCGGACTGTTATTTTTGGTCATTTATCATTTGATGAGTACTGCGGTATGTTTGTCTTGTGTGATTGCAAAATTTTCTTTCTTCTTGACTAAATTTATTTTAAATAGAAAATCTGATCATATCTATCGATGACAGCAAGAATTTTGTGTGGCCTAAGAATTGCTGCTTGTCTTGGGTTGCAATGTTCTAAGGAGAAAGCAGATGCTATACAACATTATTCTTCCTTGATAATAACCCTTGAAAAGGTACTTGCAAAAGGATTAGTGATTAGCCAAAGGCTATTCCTCTTATTTGTCATGTTTACATTCTTTCTTTAACATATGTCATTTTTTCTTTCTTTAGACAAGACTGCCGATTGAGTTAAATTTATGTTTGAATACAGGGCTGCTGAGTCTTCCATTTGTTTCCTTCAGAAGTTCAGACTTCTTGAAATCTTGCTTCCTTTTCAAGTGACTGAAAATGCAGTTAGGTCAAAATTTATGTTGTAATCCATCTATAAATTTTTAGTTGTAACTCAAATTATTTGGGCTTCAAACAGCATATCTTGTGGATCAAACCAAGAAGCTATCTGATAAAAGCTCTGTTATGCTGATGGTAAGATGCTTTCCCAGGCAATATAACAAAAGTGAAGGTTTCTCTTCTGAATTATATTTTTCATGATTCAGTTCTAGTACTTTTGATATTCTAGATTACTGTTTGGAGTTTGGACTAAGGTTGATTGCACCAAATCATACCGGCATGGTATGGAGGTTTGATTTTATGGACTGGACTGCTGAACTTATAGGTTCATATTGCCAAGTTTTTAGCGATACTATTCTTAGAAATAAGAAATATATTAAAGTTGTATCTCAGAGTGGGTTGCATACCGTACTGTATCATATTGAACCCATAATATATCTATCAATATGGGTTTGAGTACTGGATTTACAAACGTTTAGATACTCTTTTAGTTCCCAAAATGGGAAAAAGGTTTGCTAATTGATAAGTTACTTTAAATAACTTGCATAAACAATTGCCAAAAGTAGACATGTAATGATGACATTATAATTTAATAGTGTGAAGTGTCGAGGAGTGCGAGGAAGTTGTCAAAGCTCTAACATGTCAAAAAGCCTAAAATTTGAAATGTCGGGGTAACTTTAGTTTTAATGCATTATACATATAATTATTCTTCATTAGTCTAATGATCTTATATAAAGCAAAACATTCTTTAGCAAATTATAAATAATAAAGCCATAAAGGAAATTTTTTCTTTCGTTCGGTCCAATAAATTGTAACTGATAGCATATTGCTCAATTGTGTTTGGAATGCTAGGGCACTGGTTAGCCACACTAGCTTTGTGGCAAGTCCCAACATTTCCAATATTTGAGCACACCCGTAATGTGCTCCTTTCAATTATCTGAACTATTTGTAAGACATGGATGCCAAGAGAAGCCATCATCCATCTTAGTGCTCAATGAATCTGTGTTGATCACCAGCAGAAGCCTTCTATTTTCATTGGCAATGGAGTGAAACAAACTTGTGTTGGTGGTCTGCTCCATCCTTGATCACCAAAGTTAATTGGAGAAAAACTTGATCCATGAAACCAAGAAGGCTCCTGGCTTGTATAGTCTTTTAGATAATAAACAAGAAGTTGGAAAGCCTCTTTCCTTTTGACCATTTATTTTTTTTATATTGATAACTTGCTACTTATACCCCTCTCTCCACATGCAGAAAATGTGCTACGATAGGTTTATACCAACAGTAGGTAATATTTTTAAACATATCAGGATATTCAGTGAAGTATTGTAAGTCGTGTAATTTCCACTAAGTGTATCATTGGCCAAATCATTCTTACAAACATTACAAAAAACTAAGTTATCTACAACTTGTTAAAATATCTAAGAATTTCAAATGTGTTCGTGATTCATTGTTGTTGACATCATTTTGCCATAATGTATGACATTGAGGGTGTCATGAATGGGTCAACCTCTTACAAAATGAGACAAATAAAAAATTATTTGGGACTGAAATTAATATTCTTTCTTCTTTCATCATTAATATATTGAGTACATGTATCCATTGCTTATATTCAAAGTTCAAACCAAAAAGCAATAAACCATCAGACGTATGTTTCACGCAGGATTTCAATCATATCTTATTGGTGGGTATGTAAGGGACCTGCTCATCAAGAGAACTCCGAAAGATTTTGATGTGATTCTTGCTGCTAGACTTGAACAGGTTTTCAAGCCCTTGTTTATTTAGTGATATTGCTGATGTAATATGCTATTTATTTTTTTAAGAAAAAAGAGTTGGACCATTACCTTTTCTTGTGCAGATCAGAGGGCTTTTTAATAGAACTCAAATCATTGGGTGCAATTTCCTGATCTGCCTTGTTCATTAGAAAAGCTCCATCATCAAGGTTTGTGCATCTTCTGACATTGCAAAACTTTCTTATTTTTATTGTTTTAGAACCGCATTTAGTTGCAATTTGGATTCTTGTTGTGCTAGGTTTGCAGCTTTGAAACCAGACACAAAAATGTCAAAGAAAGACAAATGTCTACCAATTTTGTTGGGAAAGACTTGATTTGCTAGAAAATTGCATAGAAAGAGATTTCACTATTAATGGGTAATTCATGTGATGTGCTATTAGTTTACGTGGAATAAGTTTGCCTTCCAAATATATTTTACATGCTTATTTAAGTCTGTAGATTGTTATCTGATAACCATAGTTAATTTATGGTTTGTTGTTGATAGCAAACTGATTTGTTATGATGTTGATATATATTTTTAAACAGGTTACTGTTTGAGCCCTTGGAGCATCATCTA
>UESW01003682.1:0-28202 GCA_900491605.1 Calamus simplicifolius | reverse complement strand
GGGCTGCTGAGTCTTCCATTTGTTTCCTTTAGAAGTTCAGACTTCTTGAAATCTTGCTTCCTTTTCAAGTGACTGAAAATGCTGTTAGGTCAAAATTTACTCAGTTTTGTACTCTATAAAATTTTCAGTTATAACAAAAATTAATTTGGGCTTCAAACAGCATATCTTGTGGATCAAACCAAGAAGCAATCTAATGAAAGTTTTGTTATGCTGATGGCATGAAGGCAAGATGCTTTGTCTTGAGCAATATAATGAAAGTGAAGGTTTCTTGTCTAAATTATATTTGACTTGTCATGAATTAAATGATTCAGTTCTAGTCCTTTGGATATTCTGGATTACTGTTTGGAGGTTGGACCAAGGTTTATTGCACCAAAATGTACCAGCCTGAACCATATCAAAAAGTATGGAGGTTCGATTTTATTTGAATTAAACTGCTGAACTTAGAGGCTCATATTGCCATGTTTTTAGAAGTACTATTGTTCGGAGTAAGAAATATTTAACTTCTATTTCAGTATGGTTTGCGTACAGTATAATATTAAACCCATAATATTCATACAGTTCTTAGTATTGATTTTAGAAATGTTGATTTGGGCTGGCGCAGTAATTAGATTCTATTTTGTATTATATCAATATCTGTCAAATAATTTGAAGAAGTTAGCAACATCATGATACTATTATCAATTTGCTTTCAACTAAGATGGATGTCATGGTTTTAAATATTGGTACTAAATCTCATTTCATTTTTCATAGAAATGGTACAATAATCAAATGATAAAAATATGGATTATATGAACTAAATATGACATATTTCAAAAGGAAAAACTATTGGTATCAACCAGTATGGCTGGTACTCATTGATATGACTTGGTGCAAATTATCAACATTTCGATACTCAATGCCAATTTGAATGATACAATACTACAATGCTGATCATACCTTTGTTTTTTCAGCCATTTTTGACATGATCATGGACAGTGCTTTAGTTTCATGCAAAGAAATAATTATTGGAGTTACTTTGTGATGAATTCGCCTTTGAAATGTCATAGGTAAGAAACTCAAGAAATTATTTCAGAAATTAGAAGATAATTAAAACGTTAGCTATATAAGAATAGTTACTATTTTAATAGCTTTTCAAATTTAAAAGCTAAACTACAATTCTTTTCTATAATAACTTAGGATTTCACTTAAAAACATTAGTCAAGAAGATGTTACTTGAGCTCTTTATCATGTATAGGTGCTTAAGAACTATTTATATGATAATGAACACTTGCCAACACGAGCTCTTATTTAAATCTTAATGTTGTTACAACTTAAGTATCCAAATTTAAATTCAATCAATTTAATCATAATTATAAACACCACAATCAATCTAGTTTACATAAGCTAGCTAGGTGGATTCTAACACTATTTGTAATAATCCAAAATTTCACCAAGGATTATTTGATCTCTTCCTATTTGAATATCTAAGATCAAATTAGTGCATAGTTGATATGAAACTAAATATCTACTTCTCACTGGTTACTTCGTGACTCTTGGCCTTAATTCAACTCTCTCAGCTCTAAGGTTGTTTAAAAGTTTGGGCAGCAGAAGGTAGAAAGAAAGAAGGCTGATGTTCTCTTTATTAAATGGTTAAATGTGTTAGGTGTCTAGCCACCATAACAAACAACTAGTTGTCTGCTATTGCTTATCATGAAAGTATGAGATGGTAGATAATGAGAAGCATGAGCCAACTGCAAAGCATGAGGTTGGTATAAGCAAGAGACTGTATTTAAGCATGAGTGGCAGAAATTTACATGTAGTATGATATTACAGCTCGCTTTTGAATATTTGCGGTCTTAAGCTTTTGAATATCATACATAAAGGCTCATTAGTAATTTCTTTTTATTACTTGATGCCTATTAAATATTTCCAAGGATATCCAATCCAAAAGTCTTCATTTCCAAAAGAATCACATTCATGCACATTGCTAAATTTGACAACATATGATTGGATTCACTACAAGAAAAATTCATTTAAGCGATGCCAAAATGCATCGCTAAATGGATTTAGTGATGCATTAGCGACACATTTTGGCCGTCTTTGTAAATTTCATTACAAATAGCAATCCGTCGCTAAATAGCAATACCTAGCGACAATAAAATGCATCACTATTTAGCGACAAAACATACGTTGTCGTAATTTAGCGACGCATTAGCGGCTTCAAATTGCGTCGCAATATTGTAACTAATTGCATCACCGAATTGCGACGCAATTTGCGTCGCAATATTGTGAAACAAATAAATGCATCGCAATATTGCGAAACAAATAAATGCGTCGCAAAATTGCGATGCATATAAATGCATTGCAATATTGCGAGGCAAATTGCGTCGCAAAATTATGAATTTAATTTTTTAAAGAAATTACGATGAAAATTTTTATCGCAATAGCATCGCAAATTATTATTTTTAAATAAATTTAAAATGTTATAAATTAAAACTCTTAATACAATTTCATTGCATTCAAATATTGATCGAAACATTCGTCACAAAATTTTCAATAATATATAAAATTTAATATATTAATAATTTAAAATTTTGATATACAAAACATAAATAGTAAAAAAAAAATACATCAAGAATCAACTATTATGATCACGGAATGCTGCGGAGGCTGGAATGAACCCTACGACATTTGGCGAACCAAATCTTGCATCTGACGCATCTGCTCTCTCATGTCTGCAAGCTCCTACCGAACCTCCTGCCGAACTTTTTGCCGAACCTCCTCTGTAATAGATCTCGAATGTCGTCTAAACGATCGGAAGGAATATCTCCTGGAGCCGAAAAATATCTAGAAGCTTTAGTGCCCAGATCGTAGACCCTACAGTCTTACGGCTGGGCACCAACAACTTCCAAAACACATGTCGACTCTCCTATGGTGAGAGTTCGATGGGCGGCCCCTCATCAGTGGAGTTGACCTGCGATGCCTGGGACTGAAGCTCATCGACTCGTGCCTTTGAATTATAGAATCAACGATAAATGAATCATTATATGAACCTAAATAAAAGTTTAAAAATTAAACAGATACAATATAAGACCAGAAGGCCTTAAAGACCTGGAACCCAACGAAGACCTTGAGGATGGGGAGATCGACCATGGCTCTGTTCTGGCCGACAATGCTGCGCCCCCAACCGACGTTGCTCTGGCCGAGAACTGAAGATCCACCTGCGGTGTTGGCTTTTTCTTTACTTTTTCCTGTTTAACAATGTACTCAAGTCCGACTATGGTCGCATTTTGTAAGAGCTTTGATGATCAATGAAAATAAAGTATCCTTTGAAATTTGTGTTGAAATTACTAATTCTTTCCTTTTCTTTTGTTCAACGTTATCGATACTTAGCTTCTCAAGCGCTCGTCCAATGTAATCTTCGGCGCCCATAGGAGTTGCATAGAATCACACCAACCCGATCAAAACGGGGTCTGTTATAGTTTAGCTGGAAATGTTTTGGGATCAATATGCGCTGATTCCCGACCGCCATCGTCGGGTTGCTGATGAGCCGTAAGTATCGAGCTGGCCTCGAATAGTCTTGCGACTCCGAGCCTTTGGCATTATTTTGCTGAGGGGCTTTATAGTGTTGCATTGCCGACATGCTTTAGGTGCCATTCCGCCGACGGGCATTTAATGTTGTCTTGTGGGAGCAACCCAAGACCGAGCCAGGGAGCCTTTTAACCCTGAAGGGCGATCTGAGGGTGTCGCAATCAGGCTCAGGATCCTTTCAACCCCAAAGGATAACCTGAGGGTGCTGTGACCAGGCTCAGGGTCTTTTCAACCCCGAAGGGTGACCTGAGGGTGTTGTGGCCAGGCTCAGGGTCCTTTCAACCCCGAAGGGTGACCTGAGGGTGCTATGACCAGGCTCAGGTCCTTTCAACCCAGAAGGTTGACCTGAGGGTGTTGTGATCAGGCTCATGGTCCTTTCAACCCCGAAGGGTGACCTGAGGATGCTGTGACCAGGTTCAGGCTCTGCTAGAGTCTGGCTTCTGCATCGACACTAGAGTCAGGCTTTGGCGTCGATGCTGGAGTCGGGCTTTGGCACCGACATGGGAGTCATGCTTTTGTGCTGACGCTGGAATCGGGCTTTGGCGCCGATGCAGGAGTCGGGCTTCGGTGCCGACGTTAGAGTCGAGCTTTTGCCACATTGTCATAGAACAGTGAGGCAATGTGAAGTAATGCATAAAAGTGTATTTTTATTTCAATAAGATTGAAGGATGAGGTATTCAAACCTATGAACATTCAGTCGAGTACATCACTGATAGTACCAGCAAAGGTTGTCGTAACTTCAAGTTCAAGGGAGCGGTCTCCCGTTGAGCTCCTCGATTCGATAAGCTCCTCGGTGAAGGGCCTCCATGACCCGGTAGGGCCCCTCCCAGTTGGGTGATAACTTTCCTCCCTCCGTTGGCCTTGAGACCTCGGCCTTTCAGAGGACCAAGTCTCCAGGATGGAACACCCGAGGTCTAACGCGGGCGTTGTAATACCTTGCTGCTTTCTGACGATAAGCGGCCATCCTGACCTGCGCTTAATCATGTGTCTCCTCGATGAGGTCCAAGTTGGCCCTCAGTTGGGCTGAGTTGTCCTCCTCATTGTAGGCTTCCACCCGAGGACTGGGGACCCCGATTTCCACTGGAATGATGGCCTCAGACCTGAAGACAAGACTGAATGGAGTTTCACCGGTTGGAGTCCTCAGAGTTGTATGGTAGGCCCATAGGACATAGAAAAGTTCTTCCACCCATCTCCCTTTGAAGTCATCGAGCCGTTTCCGAAGCCCCTGAAGGATAGTATGGTTGGTTACCTCTGCCACCCCGTTGGTCTGTGGGTGACCGACAGAGGTGAATCTTTGGTTGATTCCTAAGTCAATACAAAATTTTCTAAAGGGGGCATTATCGAACTGTCGGCCGTTGTCTGTGATGAGAGTGTTGGGGAGTCCAAAACGACAAATTATAGACTTCCAGAAGAAGGTTCTCACTCTTGCTTCGGTTATTTTGGCTAGAGCTTCAGCCTCTACCCATTTGGTGAAATGGTCGATAGCAACCAGCAAAAACTTTCGCTGACCGGAGGCAAGGGAAATGGTCCCAAAATGTCCATCCCCCACTGGGCAAAGGGCCACGGAGCAGAGATGGGACTCAGATGAGAAGTGGGCTGCCGCTGGACATTGGCGTGTCGTTGGCAACTGTCACACTTTCGTACTAATTCGGCCGCGTCTTCCCGCATGGTGAGCCAATAATAGCCTTGACGGAGGGCTTTATATGCCAGCGCTCTGCCCCCCAGATGGTTCCTGCATGCGCCTTCGTGAATCTCGCGGAGGATGTAGTCGGCCTCGACGAGACCGACACACTTGAGAGGGATACGAGAAGGACCTCCGGTATTGGCATCCATCCATTATTAGAAATTTGGAGGCTCGCCATTTGAGGAGTTTGGCCTCGGTGGGGTCATCGGGAAGGATACCGTCGGCGAGATACCGGACATAGGCATCCATCCAGGTCGGCTCTTGGCCAATGGGCAATGCTTCCTCCTTGGTCTCGATGCTTGGGTCTTCCAAATATTCCACATACGTCCTTCCCAGGGATTCGTGACCGTCGTGGCCAACCGGGACAGCGCATTGGCTCTAGCGTTCTCCTCCCGGGGAATATAGCTGATACAGAAATGAGCAAAGAGGAGAGACTATGATTGGACCTTGCTCAGGTATCGGGACATGATGGGGTCCCAAGCTTCATACTCCCCAGTGATTTGCCTTGAGACGAGTTGGAAGTCGGTGTATGCTCTGAGATGCTCTACTTTAAGTTCTTTGGCAAGCCTCATCCCGGCCAACAAGGCTTCATACTCGGCTTGATTGTTTGTGGTAGGGAAGAGAAAGCGGAGAGCATACTCTATTGTTACACCGTCGGGGCTGGCAAGAATGAGTCGGCGCCGCTTCCTTGGGAGTTTGAGGCCCCATCCACGTGAAGAATCCAATCCCTCCTTGGATCAGTGGTCGCGCCTCTAGGGACTTCGTTGGGGGCTCCCTAACCTGCTCATCGGTCCAAGTGCATTCGACCAGGAAATCCGCCAAGACCTGAGATTTCATAGCCGACCTCGGTTTGAAGGTCAGATCAAATTCTCCCAACTTGTGTGCCCACTTTGCCAGCCAACCGAAGTGTCAGGGCAAGATAAGATCGTCCTCAGAGGCTGGTCCATCAACACCACGATTGAGTGGGCTTGAAAGTAAGGTCTGAGACATTGAGCCGACACTATTAGTGGAAATAATTTTTTTGATTTTGGTGTACCTGGTCTCGGCATCATGAAGCACTTTACTGGTGTAATACACCGGCCTCTGCATTCCTTCAGGTCTATTCGGACGAGGACAAAACTGATTGCCTCCTACGAAGTGGCTAGATACAAAAAGAGATCCTCCCCCTCCACAGGTTTCGACAATAGCGGTGGAGTCGACAAGAAATTCTTCAGTTCCTCGAAGGTCCTTTGACAGTCAACCATCCACTCGAAGCCGTTGATTTTTCATAAGGCCTTGAAGAAGGGAAGGCATCGCTCGGCCGATCTGGACAGAAAACGACTCAGAGCTGCCAGCCTTCGGTCAGACGCTGGATTTCCTTTTTATTCACCGACGGCCTCATGTCTAGGATAGCTTGAATCTTATCCGGGTTTGCCTCTATTCCTCATTGCGTCACCATGAATCCCAGGAACTTGCCCGCTGCGACTCCGAAGGCACACTTCTGGGGGTTCAGCCTTATCCGAAACCGACTAAGATTGCTGAAGATCTCCATCAGGTCAGATTCGCGGCTCGGACGCTTTTGGTCAACATGTCATCTACGTATACCTCCATATTGCGCCCGATCTGACTTTCGAAGACTTTATTCAGCAGCCTCTAATAGGTAGCCCCAGCATTTTTCAGTCTGAAGGGCATGACTTTATAGCAGTAGATTCCTTTCTCGGTCACAAATGATGTACCTCCTCATCTAATGGCTCCATTCTGATCTGGTTGTACCCCGAGAAGGCATCCAGGAAACTAAAAGTCTCATGGCTAGAGGTGGCATCCACTAACTGGTCGATCCTAGGGAGCGGAAAGCTATCCTTGGGGCAGGCCTTATTGAGGTCGGTGAAGTCGATGCACATCCTCCAGCTTCCATTGGCTTTCCGAACCATCACCACATTAGCCAACCAGTGGGGTAATGGACCTCCCGAATGTGGTCAGCGGCGATCAGTTTGTGGATCTCCTCGTCGATGGCTTTCTGTCGCTCAGGGGCAAAGCTCCTCTTCTTTCGCCGGACCGCCCTACAGTTGTATTTAATGTTAAGTTTGTGAGTGATTACCTCTGCTGGTATACCTGGCATGTCGGTCTGCGACCATGCGAAGATGTCGGAGTTGGCTCAGAGGAAACGAGGAGTCGGTTCCTCACCTCCTCAGGAAGAAAGGATCCGATTTGGATGGTTCTCGTTGAGTCCTCTCCTAGGGAAAAGTCAATAGATGCCCCGCCGGTTCTCCCCTCTTCTCAGCTTCTCTCAGGTCTATCAACTCAGGAGTCGGTGAATTGTTGGCCGACTGAGGACTAGGGGCCGTGTAGTAGTAGAGGGGCATCGGACTCCTTTCCCTCCGCATCTCCCCGATCCCATGACGGGTGGAAAACCACACAAGTAATCTCTTCGTCGAGATAATGCATCCAATAGATTTAGGCCCGGCCTCCCGAGAATGGCATTGTATGCCAAAGGGACTCTTACCATAGGAACTTCATGAAGATCAAGCTTTGGCAGGGTGGGGTCCCCGTGATGGAAAGAGTAATCTCTCCCTCAACTTTCACTGAGTCTCTGGTGAAGCCTACGAGAGGTGTCATCACTGGCCGAAGGGAGTCCGAAGGCAAGTTCATACAAACAAATGCTTCATACGTCAAAATATCATCTGAGCTTCCACTATCAACTAATATTCTTTTTAGAGGATGTTTAGCAATCGTCATAGACACGATGATGTTTTCATCATTTGGGTTATTTACCCCCTCTAAATCTTTTTCGGAAAAAGGGATTACAGGACTATCTCTCTCCCCCCGAGGTCTTTTTGAAGTGCCACCCGCTCCCCAGGAGACCATCGCCACGTCTTCTTGATCGGGGCGTTGTTGACATTGGCTTGCTGAGCCGGTGGTGCCGACGGGCCCGGCGTTGTTGGATTCCCTCTCCGGACAAATTGACCAAGATGACCTTGCTGAATGAGCTCCTCTATAGCCTTATTTAGCTGTTGGCAGTCTTCTGTGTCGTGGTCGTGATCTCGGTGAAAACGACAATATAGATTTTTGTTGTGGGGAACTCCAGGCTTCAGGGGTGCAGGGCGCTTGAGATAGGATTCACCCTTGATTTCCATAAGAATGTGGGATATCAGGGCTAATAGAGGGGTGTAACGCTCACCTATAGGGGCAAAAGTCCATGGCCGATGAGGCGGCTTGGGCTTCTTTGCATGAGACCCACCAGACTCTGATCGGGCTTGCTTTTTGCTGGGGCCTTCATCAGTTTCCATCGAGAGGAGTCGGCCTCATCAGCGCGAATGTATTTCTGAGCTCGACTCAGCAACTCCGCATACGAACTCGGGGGCTTCTTGTCCAATGAGTACGTGAAGCGGGAAGGACAGAGTCCACGCTTCAAGGCCAAAGTGGCCAACGAGTCATCGAGATGATAAACCTCCATCGCTGCCTCTTTGAAGCGGGCAATGAAGTCCCGAAGAGTCTCTCCACTCTTCTACCGGATTGTAAAAGGCTATCGGCTACCCGAGGGATCCTTTGGCTTGCATCGAAGTGGGCGAGAAAAGCTTTCTCCAACTGTCAAAATGAGCTGATACTGTGGGGAGGTAAACGGGAGTACTAAGCCCTTGCAGCCTTTCGTAGAGTGGCTAGAAAGGCGATGCATAAAAGAGCATCGGATGCCCCCTAGACCTTCATGTGCACCTTATAACTTTCCAGATGGTCCAAGGGGTCGATAGTGCCATCATAGGGATCTAGCTAAGGAAGGCGGAATCGGAAAGGGATAGGTTCTTCCATGATCCGCCTAGTCAGAGGAGGGCGGCTGTCATACTTCACCTTCAATTGATATGTCAGTCATCGGCTGAGCTCCTCCAAGCGCCGGTAGCGCTCCTCCAGTCGCTTCTCTGCATGAAGGTGGATCCTCTCGCCAATGGACTCTTCCCCTGATGAAGTAGAGAGAGGACCGGGAGAGGGATGGTGTCGACGGGCAACACCCTTCCCTGGGGCCTTGTCCCGGATCGCCGGGGAGAGGGATTGTCGGAAGATCTCCTCCCCGTAGGGGCATCCTAAAGGCGGTGAGCCTCCCATCATGGGTGTCGCCCACGGGTGGACTGTTGACTGTGCTGTGCCGTAACTTCTCCCAAAGACTGAGGTTGCGGCAGAGGTTGAGCGGCTGCCGATTGTTATTGAAGTTCATGGATCACTACTGCAAGGGACCGCACCTCCTGAGCGAGGGCGGTGATCCTATCACCTTGGTGTGGTGATGAAGGATGAACTGGCGGGAGGGCCTTCGGCTGCTCGGCCCTCACCTGCTGCTCCCTAGCCAGGCTAGTGGAAGCTTCTTGAGCACAGGTTACCACCATTTCTTCTTCTGGTTAGGAGGAATGGAGGGTCGTAAATTGGGAGCTTACTGGTTTGCGTCTGTTACTTTCTTCTCTACGCGCTGCCCCGCCCCCTACCTGGAGTGCCAATCTGTTGCTACCAAATCACTTGTGAGGAGTGTTGGGTGAATTGAGATCTTCACAGGCCTTTAGAACATGGTGAGGTCGCCTTCTTCTTCTAAAAGCCTGCAAAAAGTCTCAGACCGGTGGTTCCGGTGGGGACCCTCTGACGCTCAAGTTAGTGACTTGGAGAACAGGGATCTGAATGAAAGAGTAGGGATTGAGTCCCCCTCCTTGAGGGTTGGGGCCTTTATATACCTGTTCGTAGGATCCCTCTTACCCTTCGTTCATAACAGTCGGATCCTTTTTTGAATGGTTGTTGATTTCCGGTCCTCAACGTGCCACAAAGGATGGGTAGTGGGGCTGGACGTGGATGGCCACACCCGTAGTTAGTGGTGCTAGGGGGAGGCACGTTCATTGCACACGTTGCCAGGCATGTTCGTGGCAGAGTAACCCACCATTCTTAGGGAAGTGGGCCATGCAGCTTGGTCGAGGGGGCACTATGAGATCGATGGATAACTGAGTTGCTCCTAGGGCCGAGGAGAACCGATGCCGAAGCTGATGCCGAAGCCGACGCTGACGCCGAGATGGGCCGAGGCCGATGCCGAGGTCGAAATGGCCGCGGCCGATGCAAAGGCCGATGCCGAGGCCGAGATGGTCCGAGGCCGACGTCAAGGTCGATGCCGAGGCCGAGATGGGCCAAGGCTGACGTTGAGGCCGAAATGGGCCACGGTCGACGCAGAGGCTGACGTCAAGGCCGAAATGGGCCGCAACCGATGCAGAGGCCAACGCCGATGCCGAGATGGGCCGAGGACGATGCCAAGGCTGAGATGGGCCTAGGCCGACGAGGCCGAGATGGGCCGCGGCCAAGCCGAGGCCGAGATGGGCCGAGGCCGACGCCAAGGCTGAGATGGGCCGAGGCCAGGATGAGCCCAATGCCAAAGGGTTGGAATGCGCTAGACCGTGACGTCTGGTTCGTGGTCCCTTCATCTTGTGGGTCATGTGGCCTAATCAGCACATCATTTACAATTTTTATTTTTTGTTTCATTTAACATGTTGGACACTTGACACACTTCATACATGTTAATTTTTGGCAATTCTGGATGATAACAAATCAATTAGCAAACCTTTTAGTTTTTTTTTTTTTTTTGAGCTAGAGGAGCAAATGTCAAAGTGTTTGGACCCTGAAGGAGGTTACTGTAGCTGAGGAGTTTGGGCAATTACTATTTTCGCTCTTTCAGGACAAGCATCTCGAAATCCATCTCCACAAAAATCCATCTTCGAAACCTCCCACCTGCCACCTGAACTAATGAAAGAAATGGTTTGCTAAAGAAAATGGTGCTTGGGGTTCAGATGACCCTCAACACCAGACACCAAAGGTGGAAGAGGTGATATCCAAGATGGCAATATAGTCAATCATTAAAACCAAGTTATCAACTACTATAGGCATAAATAAAAAAATATTAAATTTACTCAAACATATACAAGAAAATTACATATGCTAGCAACTAATTTGTATAAAATACTTCTGGAAACTCAAACAGATGAAAAGATATCATACGTCTGAATAAAGCTGTCTAGATTAAGTTAAATTGTTTCTGTAGTATTATTCTAAGCCTGAGTGTGGACCATTGTTTGCATGGGGGCTCTTATGAAAAAATTGTCTTTGAAACATTATAGAAAATGCCCAAATCTACAATTTTCTTGTTTAGTATCTACACCCATTATATATCCCATGCACTGAGGGCAGCAAAAATTTAGTCCTAAAGTCCTAAGAAAAGTATTCATGTTACAACTAAATATGCAAGCTTATGAATAGCTGTATAGAAGAAGGATAGCCCGAACAATGACCAACGGATATAGAATCCCAGAGAACAAAGGACAGAGGTGATGAATCTTAAGGACAAGCACATGCAAGTTTCAGTTGGGCAGTAACAAACATATGCAAGTTCCTTATGCACTAATTTTCCGCTGCATATAAGCCCTGTTGTCGTTAGCAATCTATTATATATGCGTATAATGAGAAGTCTTCAAGTTCAACAAGCCAGAAGAACTCATCAAGGGAGAGAGAGTCAATTAATCTAAGCAGAGGTGTTTTCTCTGCAATGTCATGTTTCCAAGCTAGGCCTCTGTTTGCTCTATCCATTTCTTCTCACTCATCTTTTTTCTAAATCAAACCTACTCATGCTACTTATTTTAATACATGCATGTCTGATTCATCTCTAGATCATGCATGGTAGAATATAAATATACATATCCATATATTACACAAATATGAAAAGATTATGGTGCAGACACCATCCCTCATCAGATTAGTTATGATGGTAAGCTTGAAAAAGACTACCAGTCGAGTAAATGGACACGCATACTAAAATCTGTAGAAAGCAAGCATCGGCTAATAAACTATAGCACTTGCCACAAATAGAAACTAATCCATATACAAATGATAGGGGGGATGAGTAAGTGTTCAAAAATAACTCACTTTGTTGAACCCAGCTTAAGGATGTAGGAACCCACCCCTGCTCATCCATGTTCTGCTGCCGCAAGTAAATGTCTTTGCACAAATTTTTAGAACTGGATGAAAAAGAAAAAAGAAAAAAATACTAGCTTAACAAACCTTCCACAAAAAAAAAAAAGAAATACTAGCTTAACAAACCTTCCATTAGTCACTGGAAAGATTACACTTATGGACTAACGAATCACCCGAAGTAGTAATTTATTTGTTTCAGTAACATTGCATGCTGAGGATCCATTGCCAAGAAAAACATTACAAGGGGCACTGCTAGATGAGCAATAAAAGGCAAACCCCTGAGAGCCTCAGAGGTGGTGGGGGTGCCGCGACATAATACACAGAAGGAATATCTAATAAAAGCACCAAGGCCGTAGTTAAAATCAACACCATACAATAGGATAAGCCCCCAACTAACCATGGAGAATGCATCAAACTCACCAGGGTAGCCGATAGGATTCCCATAAGGTCAGACCGATGGAGGTGGGCCGATGAACGGTGGTGCCAAGGTCCTCCACATCGGCATCCTCTGCGGCCTGCCCGATGCGCTCGACCCTGCCCACCACAATGCCATCACTACCCACCTCTGCCGTGAGTTCTGCTATGTTCCCATCCTCCTCCCCCCCGACCCCCACACCCACTTCTACCATGGCTTATGTAAGCACTACCTCTGGCCCCTACTCCACTACCTCCTCGCCCTCAGTCCCTTGTCCATCGATGGCCTATATTTTGATGGAAACCCTAGGTGACACGACCTCCACCCAAGCCACAATCTCCTATGCTTGACTGCCCTTCCCCCCTTCTCTTCTCGCTCCCCCAAGTCTAAAACCTAAGATATAGAATCAAGAATGAGAAAAGAAGAAGAAACCCTACCAAATTCAAATTTGGTCGGCTGATTGGCGAAGTAAAATCATGAAGGTCTGCAAGGAGGCTTGAGCATCAAAGGAAAACCATGAAGGGAGATCCTGAGTGAAATCGTGGAATGAAATATGAGTTTGGGTATCGAGGGTTTTTTTAGGAAAAAAAATAGACAAATTTTAAGCTTTATATTAAACTACATCTTAATTAAAAATGTAGTCTTTTTATATTATAAGATAATATAAGACTACGTTTTTAATTATAGATGTCTTTTAATTTGAGAAAAATTATGAAAACATAGTCTAAAATATTAGACTATATTTTTTTACTAAAAGTGTAGTCTTTTTTCTAAAACCTACTGTAGTCTATTTAACTTTTTGTAGTAGTAAGTCTTCTTTTTGAACTAAAATAGCAAATAGCAAATGTCAAAGTGTTTGGACCCCGAAGGAGGTTGCTGCAGCTGAGGGACAATTTGGTGCAATCACTGTCCCTCCATGAAGAAAAGCATCTTGGAATCCATCTCCATAGGAATCCATCTCCGAAACCTGAACTAATGAAAGAAGTGGTTCGGAGACTAAAGAAAATGACGCCTAGGGTTGAGAAGACCCTCAACACCAGACATGAAAGGTGGAAGAGGTGATATATGAGATGGCAATATCTATCGATCATTAAAACCAATTTATCGACTACTATAGACATAAACCAAAACATATTAAATTTACACAAACATATAAAAGAAAATTACATATGCTTGTATGAAATATTTTTGGAAACTCAAACAGATGAAAAGATCACACGTCTAAGTAAAGTTGTCTAGATTAAGTTAAATTGTTTCTGTAGTATTATTCTAAGCTTGATTGTGTACAAATGCTTGCATGGGGGCTCTTATGAAAAAAATGTCTCTGAAACATTACAGCAGATGCCCATAATATCCCATGCAGTGGGGGCAGCAAAAGTTCAGTCCCAAAGTCCTAGTAAAATTATTCACGTTACAACTAAATATCCAAGCTCATTGTATTACTTTCTTTTAGTTGGGAAAAAGGCTTAGTTGAGTTGAGTTGAGTTTATTGTATTACTTTCTTTGCCATAGCATCCATTATGACTTCTGTTTTGTTTTCCTTTTTTTTTTCTTTGGGATCAGCAGTATCTACCAATAATTCATTAAAAGCACGAATTGGGGTAAAAGAAGAACTTGAACTCAGATATCTTGTATGAACACCAAAAGGCATTACCAACTCAAACCAGCTGGCAGCCTCAGCATCCCTTACTAATTTATCCATATTCTAATTCAGATCATGGCAGTCAACAAAAGGAGGGCACATAATCAATCAAATTCAACTCAATTGAATGGTTACCAACTAAAAGAAGACATAAACTTCAACCATGAAAAGATAGTAAAGAGTCAACCAGCTTTACGGGCACAATAAAACCATGATAAGCACTTGTTGGATACCAAAACTTACCCATCCAGATGGATGCCATTTCCTTCATCCCCATTATCCCCAATTTCCTCATCATCTTCAACATCCACATCAGCACCCAAGTTGCCATGCCCTTTGTGGTCCACCTCATCCTCCTCTACTTCTTCATCTACTTCCTCGTCACCATCTGCATCCTCATCTTGACTCTCATCATCCATAAGTCCTACAGGTTTGCTCTCATCATAGTCTATAGCATAGTCTGCCCCCTGGTTATCATACTCATCTCCCGATGCTTGACCATTTTCATCATATTGGGAACCTTCACTGTTGTCATCATCTTCTATGTATGCCCTTATGGTTTCCTTTAGACCCCACTCTTCTCCACCTGAGCTTCTTGGAGACTCCTCAACACCATCCTGCTTGACACTATTGCTCATGTTGTTAAAATTGCCAAAAAGGGTCTCCTTTCGAACTGCTGGTATCCTGCTCTCAGATCTTTGGCGTGGCCTAACAGTGCGACGACCATGCCTATGTCCCCCTCATCCATGTGTCCTGCCACTTCTTGTATACTTCCTGGTGGTTTTCCCAAAACTACTAATACCTTCATTCCTGAACTCTACTCTGGTGGAGTTTCCATTCCCCCTTGACCCTCTTCCTCCACGACCACGATTCTTTCCACCCCGACCATGGCTCCCTCATCCATGACCTCTGCGTCCACTCCCCAGATCAAGCCATTTGACCACTCTCTGGTAATCAAATTGGTTTGCAGTATCTGTTGGATACTCTTGAATGTTTTTGACAACAGCATACCTAGATGGAAATTTCAGCAAGAAAAAAATGCTGCATCATCCAATGGGGCTAAAATATGCTAAATTCACCACAACATGGATAGACATCGATCATGGGCATATTCGGCTATCACGCATGATGAGGGGTAAAAATATCATTGCATTAATGTTCGTGCAATCCAAGACATCGGGCTAAGGCTAGCTCATACACCCTGTCGCATAACTGTCACATCCGAAAGGCAGCAATGAGTAGGCTACCCCCTTCAAACTGCTTTCGTGTAACAGTTGTCCGAGCTATTATTATACCTCGGCTGAGCGAGCTATTATTAGTTGGCCGAACTATTATTATACCTTGGCTGATCGAGCTACTATCATATCCCCACAGGTCGAGCTATCGCCACCGAACCATCCTATGCTTTGGTAGGCTGAGCCTCGTTATACCTCGGATAGCCGAGCCATTCTGTGTCTCAAGAAGGCCGAATTATCTCATACATCGGTAAATTGAGTCTCATCATACTTCGGCAGATTCAGCCATCTTCTATACCTCAGCCCGACCGAGGTACTCAAGCGCCTCTACAGAATACACTTAAAGTAACAAGATTTCAAATAGGAAATAATGCCTACGCTACCAGAAATGGCTTAGAGCCTATGTAGTCACTGAATCTTGAAGTGTCGTCTGCTCTTTCTGGCCGTTGATCCTCTAACCAACCGGATACGGATCTTACCGGCCCAGTAACAACCTAATTCTGACCATTGATCCTCTAACTAACCAGATACGGATCCTACCGGCCCTGTAACAGCCTGATTCAAATCAGTTTCAAATCCCAACAACCTTCAAACCCCCTGTGACGCGTCCAAGGAATCAGGTGATCACCTATAAATATCACAGCCTCAGATCCCTTCATGTATGGCATTTTACACACTCAAGACACCTCTCTTTCACTCACTCTCACTCTCAAAAAAATTCTATTAGAGCTCAGACAGAGCTCCTAGCACCAACCTTAGAGGAACTCTTCCTCAGGGATCCTTCTCCCCATTGTCTACTTGCTGTGAATCTCCACTGACTTGGGCGTTGGAGGGTCTTCCGCAGAGGGCACCCCCCAAACCGCCCTCTGCTCGAGGATTGTTTTGTAGGTCCCAGCCAGGAGTCGAGCCCAGATTCGAAGCCCAACAGCACCCAAGTCGGAGAACGGATTTCTGCGGCAACAACGTATATTGTGTGCGGTGAGTTTTTGAAGTTGTTTCTCGTAGCCCTGTTTGGATGAGCCTCTAGTTTTATTTTTTAAAATATTTGTTTTAAGATATTTGTTTCTGGTAGCTTCATTTGGATGCCTCTAGTTTTGTTTTGTTTTTTTTAAGATATTGATATCACGCGTTGTGTGCGATGCCTCATTTTGGATGCACCTCATTTGGATGCCTCTACTTTTATTTTCTTTTTAAAGATTTTTTTTAAATATTCGGTGATATCAGGCTATTACGCGATGTATGCAATGGGTTTTTTAAATTATTTCTGGTTGCCTTGATTGAGCTCATCTAGTTTTGTTTTATTTAATTTTTTTTAAGATATTGGTTGAGCTTACTGTTTCAGAAAATGGATAGATAAAAAAAAAACCCTATTTTTTAAAGTCATTTGGTGTTTATCTACATGGCAGTATGATATAGCCAAAGATCAATATAAATATGCCCTAAATCTAATACTGGGTTCGGTCGCTTTGTTTTCTTAAAGGCTTCAAATTATCGTCGAAGAAGCAGAGTAAGAGGAAGAAGGAGAAAAGCAAGATTTCAAAGCATGAACTTTTTTTTATTTCAAATCCATTTTTTTTAAAAAAAATATATACTTTAAAAGTACTGAAAAGGTTCAGTATGCAAGATTCCAAGAGAGGATACTTGCCTATGTCTCATAGTATTACACTTAGCAAATCTCAGTGTCCTAACACAAAAGATGAGTGAGAGCGCATGCGTAAGATTCCTTATGCTTGAGTAATAGGATCTATCATGTATGCTATGTTGTGCACTAGACCAGATGTCTTTTATGCTTTAAGCATAACGAGTAGATACCAGTCAGATCCCGGTGAGAGTCACTGGACGGCTGTCAAGAACATTCTTAAGTATCTGAGAAGATCTAAAGATGTGTTCTTGGTGTATGGAGGATTGTAAGATGATCTGGTTGTAAGTGGTTACACAGATGCAAGCTTTCAATCTGACAAAGATTATTTCCGATCGCAGTCAGGATATGTGTTTTATTTAAATGGTGGTGCTGTTAGCTGGAAAAGTTCAAAGCAAAGCACTGTTGCTGATTCTATAACTGAAGCTGAATACATAGCAGCATCTGATGCAGCAAAGGAAGTAGTTTGGATCAAGAAGTTCATTACTGACCTTGGAGTGGTTCCTAGCATCACAAATCCTGTTGATGTTCATTGTGATAATAATGGTGCTATCGCACAAGCAAAGGAACCTAGGTCACATCAGCGATCCAAACACATTCTTATGCATTATCATCTCATTCGAGAAATCATTGAGAGAGGTGACGTAAAAATATGCAGAGTTCCAACGGATGACAATGTTGCTGATCCATTGACTAAGCCTCTACCACAAGCAAAGCATAATCGTCATGCTAGGTTCATAGGTATTAGATACATTGATGAGTGGGCCTAGTGCAAGTGGGAGATTGTTAGTAATAGTGCCGCCTATTGTATGGACATGGTATTTTGAATATTTATGAGCATTTACTATTATCATAATTTGCATGTTTATTATATAATAATATCCTTGAATAATATTATTAATTATTCTAAATGTCCCTAATCGGTTATTATTGTGGGAATAACAATAAATTAATATTAGTATGAAATTTGATTGATATTCATGGGATGAATATGTGTATGAGATACAAATCAAATTTATATGTATTTGTTGAGAACAAATATTGGACAAGACCCACCTTGAGAATAATACATGGATCAAAGTCATAAGTTAATCTCTAGTAGTTGTGTCATTAAATCCTTAGACCTGAGATTGCTATAGTTCTTAACATGAGGAATATTATGTTTTGACATAATCAAACGTTATCATTAACCGGATGATTATAAAGATTATGCTTGAACATAATACGAATCATGTAGTGAGATATGAGTGATTAAGATGGAATTTGTCCCTCTTATTATAAGAGAGATATCTCTGGGCCCCTCGATGATTGAGACTGAGAAATGCATGGCCATGCTCAAATGAATTGATGGAAATCAATATCATTTGTTTAGTCAGTCTAATTGGGTTTCAAGAAATTAAAGATAGAGCGATATAAGGTTGACTTTTTCCATGCCTTATATTCTATCAAGATATCATGTGACAAAAGGATTATGTCATTAGCTACTTTAAGGTTGTCTCAAAACATGAGCTTTTCATTTAACTTGGGTAGTCATAATGTCTTGCTAGAGGCCGCTTATGACTTGTAAGATCAAAATGTGATTTAGGCCTACTGTCAATGTTAATTGAACCTATAGGGTCGCACACTTAGAATGGATAATAATGGTTACAGTTTGTTACTCTCTATAGTAATTTAAAATGATGATATTATTTTAAATTACAAATAATAATTAGTTGTCATTTAGATTCGAGTTTAATTTTAAGAAAATTTAAATTCATAATTTAAATTATGATAAGTAATTAATTTGTTATATTTTCTTATTGGATAAGGAAATAATCCATAAATGTTTTTGGTTAAAAAAATATAAATTCCTTATTTGGTAAGGACAATGATTTAAATTGTCATTATTTAAAAGGAGTTTTAAATAAATATTAATTAAAATCCTAGTTAACCAAAAACCCCATAGCAGAATTATATATATATATATATATATGATATATACGTTTTAATATCTATTGGGGCATTTGAAAGGTCGTGTCTATTTGGGCATTTCAAGGGTCATGTCTTTTGCCTTAAAAATAGATAAACATAGAGTCGGAAATAATGGTTCGTTTTTATGAAAAATGGACTTGTTGAACTAGCATTCATAAACAGAGAATTGAAAACAATGGTTCGTTTTTGTGAAAAATGGACTTGTTGAACTAGCATTCAAAAACTATTTTGGTGTCCGTTCGTGTGTGGATATTTGTAGAGGGTGGTCGTCTTTCTGAAGGCAGCACCTTTGAAGATCCGAGCAAATCTAACATAAGAACAGACGGATTATATACTGATCAACAAAAGGTAATATTTTTTGTTTATCCTTGTTTCGTTTTTATGAAACTCATGTGATCCTTGGTGGGTTATGGAATAGATTTATTTTGTTTCTGCTGCCATTTTATTCCAATTAGATTGGGATTTTTCATTCCGTAATCCAACATATTATTGGTAGTGCATTCATTATGATTTTTTATTTCTATTGTATACCAAATGTAATGCTCCATGATCACTAGTAATATTTGATTATTAAAACATCTCATATCAAATAGGATAATGTTGGATCACCAATAATTCTATCACTGATGATCCTATAATTACTAATCTTATGACCAAGAAAAATCATCATGGTAATTAACCAAATGGCCTTAAAGGATAAGAGTTGGAAAATGGTGAAAGTTTTTCTCTTCATTCTTTTCATCCTTCACTAATATTAGCGTTATGTAAGCATCATTTCAGCATTAAGACAATCCATCAAGTCACCATTAATAGCCATAAAAATTATACTTGATTGAATAAATTGTATGAGTTAACATATTCAATTAAGAAAAAAATTATAAGGACTCAATTGAAATCCCAAAATAAGTTCATGTACTTCTGGTATAATCTCCTCCCCCCTCCCTCACCTTCCTAATCCTATTGCTTTTGGTCTTGTTTAGTTTTCAAAGTTTATATGGATATCTACTAGCATCGAAATTTTATATTGATTTTTCTTAATAAATAAATTGGATTTCTATAGGTTGCTAGAATATATTGTTGCACTACATACTCATATTTTCTTTTTGGAGAATATATCATCCACTAGTTTGATACTATATGGCCTAGTCCATGAGGCCAGACCTAATATAGAGTTAGGCCACTACAATTGGCCTTGGTCTATTTGAAATATTAGAAAAAGAGAAAAACATTTTGAATTTATAGTTTGTTTATTCAACCTTTGTTTTATACAAAACACACTTTTTATTTGAATTTGCATTAGTCATTTAATTTGAATTATATTTAGTCTATTTTTGCAAACATAAAAGTATGTAATCAATGATAATCAATAGTAAGTTTAAAATTTTATATTCTTTCGATCACTTGAGTGATATTAATTATCTTGTTTTTAAAATTATTTTAAGAAAATGAGCTTGCTGATGATAGATAAGGAAGCAATACCTACAAAAAGATGAGGGCCAGGGCCAGGCACTCATGAAGGTTTGCATCGAAAAAATAACATTTGTGTAAAGAAAAGAAACACATTTCTACATTTTCTTTTGCCCTATCTATCTTAGGATTTAAAGAAAATTTTAATTTATAATTTCATCATCGATGGATAAGTTGAGATGAGTCCCTAGGGTAAGAAGCAAGATGGAAAGGGAAGATGGGAGGAAAAGAGAACAAGCTTAAAATTGAAATTGAAGATAACATTAATCTCTTCTCTTGGTGTCTAGTTTAATTGATCATATGAGTTCAATAATCAAAACACCCATTACTAAATTAATGGTTTTGATTTGATCATTTTTTTAAAAAAAAATATAAAAGGGCAATGTAATCAGATAACATCACTAGGTTGTTGATTCATACTCCAACCCTCAGAAACACATGTTGCGGAAAATTTTCTATAGCAAAATGTCGTTTACACCCCTATTTTCTAATACTACGAACCTAACATTTTCTCCAAAATAAATAAAGAAATAGTCTTTTTTGAACAAAACGTAAGGGCCATGGGAAAGAGTCGTTCTATTGGCACCCCAACGATTACTCTCCACACCCACACTTACATAAAATTTAAATACCTAAAATACCCTAAGATGTAATTACTTATCTACCCTTGCTTATTTCTATCTACACCCACATGATCAAAACCCCTGATTTCATTTCAAACTTTTCTCCCAGGCACAGCCATCTCCCTTCCTCCTCCCTCTCTCAACAATTGTCTCTGAAATCAGGGTCTAGACAAGGTTTAAAGCTCTTATTTCAACAATGGAGAAGCAACTAGTAATCTGGGAAGGCGACGGTGACGATAAGGTTCGTTTTTGAAATCTGAATCGTCTTTTTTTTTTTTTCCCGGAACGCGTTCCGTTCGGCCTACCAGGGCCGAACGAAATAGTTTTGTTCGGCCAGGTCTGGCCGAACATAAACAATATGTTCGGCTTAACCTGGCCGAACAGATGCATTCTGTTCGGCCCTGGTAGGCCGAACATATTGTTTGTGTTCGGCCAGCCCTGGCCGAACAAAACTATTCCGTTCGGCCAGCCCTGGCCGAACAAATCTATTCCGTTCGGCCAGCTCTGGCCGAACAAATCTATTCCGTTCGGCCATTCTTAGCTGAACGAAACCATTATGTTCCAAATATAAATTTAACATAATATTTTATCCTTGTAGGATGATGCGTCAACCGAATCAAGCAAAATTGGCTCAGATTGTGTTATGGATTACACAAATGAATTTACAACTTACGAAGTAAGATAATTTTGATTGCAATTGTTGCTGACTTGTTTTAATTGTATACTATACTTGCTAAACTATACTATTTATTGTGTAGATATTCAAGAGTAGAGAAGAATTGTGTAGTTGGTGTCGGGAAGCTGGGAGGAGGAATGGATTAGTTATTGTAATTAAAACATCTGATTCGGGAAGCAATGTTAGGAAACCAAGAATCAAGTTAGGTTGCGAAAGGAGCGGTAAGCACAAATGCACAAGCGGAAAGGAAAAGGAAAAGGGATCAAAGAAGAGGGCTAGTGGTACAAAGAAGTGTGGATGCCCATTTTTATTAAGAGGAAGGAAATTGGACACTGGGGATGATTGGATTTTGGAGGTTATTTGTGGAGTGCACAATCATCCGTCTGCGAAGCATTTCGAGGGACACTCATATGCTGGAAGATTATCTAGGGAGGAGACTTCATTGTTAGAGGATATGTCGAAAACTTTGGTTCGGCCAAAGGATATATTGTCCACATTGAAGCAAAGAGATGCCCACAATGTTACGACAATGAAGACGATCTACAATGCACGCCAGAGGTGTAAGGTTTTAGAGAAAGCAGGGAGATCACAGATGCAACATCTTCTTGGTCAATTAGCCGATGCTAAATATATTGAGTGGCATAGGAGTTGCGGTAGTACTGACGTGGTGCGTGACTTGTTTTGGGCACACCCTGGATGTATAGATTTGTTACGTGCATTTCCTCGTGTATTGATTATGGATTGCACATACAAGACGAATAGATATCGTCTTCCTCTGTTAGAGATTGTGGGGGTGACATCAACTAATCTCACATTTTCTGTTGCTTTTGCATACATGGACTCTGAGCGGGAAAATAACTATACATGGGCATTAGATAGATTGCGCAGTGTCATGGATGCTGATGTTTTGCCTGAGGTGATAATCACAGATAGAGATTTGGCTCTATTGAATGCAATTAAGAGGGTATTTCCTACATCTTCACATATGTTATGTAGATGGCATATTAGTAGGAATGTTCTGGCTCAATGCAAAAGATTATTTGAAACAAAGGAGAATGGGATATGTTTATAATGAGTTGGAATATACTGGTCCTGTCAGCCACAGAAGATGACTATAATGTTCGTTGGAGTGCACTTCAGAGAGATTTCAGTTCGTATCCAGATGCCTTGCGATATGTATCAGATACCTGGTTGAGCAAATACAGGGAAAGATTTGTCTCAGCATGGACGGACAATTATAGGCACTACGGGAATGTGACAACAAATAGGTATTTCAAGAAAAAGATTTCCCTTAGCAATTCATATATTATATTTTTATCTTTGATATATAACTTTGATCTAATTTTCTTACTTTACTAGGGCTGAAAGTGCACATGCAAGGCTTAAAAGACAGCTTGGTTCAAGCCAAGGTACTTTCGAGTCTTCTTGGACAAAAATAAATAGTTTGATTGAGCTACAGCACAGCGACATTAAAGCCTCATTCGAGAAGAGTTTGACGGTCGTGCAACACAACTTTAAGCCTGCTGAATTCAAAGAACTGCGAGGATTCATATCTATATGTGCATTAAATCATATCCTTGCCCAATCGAATTGGGCCAATTCAGCTGAGATTCATGAATCAGCTTGTGGGTGTGCTATTCGACGCACACATGGCTTACCATGTGCTCATGAGATTTTGCGGTATAGGATGAAAGGTCAGCCTATTCCCCTCGACTGCATAGATCCTCATTGGACGAAACTTGATATGCAGCCTGCTAAAAATGTGCAAAGTGTGAAGTTGACCTGTAAACCAGAGTTGAATATAATTGCTGAGAAATTTGAGCAGTTAGATGGGGCATCTCAATTGCAAATGTTAAAGAAATTAAGAGAGATTGCAAGTCCTGATAGTACATCTCTTGAAGAACCTGCGAAAAGGAAGATCGGTATACGTGGGCGGGCTTCATTGGAGGTTGATACTTCTACTCGCCGTGACCCTTCCGCCATTTGAGTTGGTTCTATCTGGACAGGATAGTTATTCACCTGGTTCGCAGCAAAATAAGGGATCCCAAGGATGCAGATGCAGAAGGTGCAGCCAAAGAAGAAGGTACGAAGCTTTTCTTTAATATAGCTTATCGTTATATTTTATATAATTCATATCATTCAATACGGGATGAAATGTTTGTAAATAAGATAAAAAATTTGGAATTGAAACTTTCATTTCATTTCATTTGCTTTGAATGTTACATATAACAAAATATTGACTTTGTAACAAGCAAAAGTAATACAAATCCATCCCAATCAATCCCCAGCCCGTCGTCGTCGACGCCTATACTGCTGTGTGGGTGCCCGACTAGATCCAGGAACATCAGGTCGTGCATGACTGGGTCCAGGCACATCAGGTGTCGCATGACTAGGTCCAGGCACATCAGGCTCAACAGTCGAGATGTGCTGACCCTGCAGAACATCACCATATGCGACATAACATCGTACATGTAGTCGGTCCCAAATGATGCAATCTCCACCCGACCCATATTTAGAGTGTTGGTACAAATGCTGATGGCATCCTCACAGCGCCGCCGGTAAACGTCAAGATCAACATCAACATCTTCAGTTCGTGCACGATCATATATGCTGGATCGGCTCTCTGGGGGGTGGACAACCAAGTGCGTGATACGAGAATACCAATCCATATATCCTGGAACACAGTCCGATGGTCGGACAACCGGATGGCTCCTACGACGTTGGCTCAGTACGTGATCCTCCCACTCCTCCCATAACTGATCCAAGAAGACATATGCAATACGGTACGATCCTGCTGTCGGTCCTCTACTGGCTCGCGCAGGGGCTAGTGGCGCGCGAGGGATCGTCTGTATCCGACCAAACTGTCGTAGAACCCTTTCAGGATGATAGGGTTCTACGACATCCATACACTTTAGGCATCCACTGAAGAATGCAATGTCTAGGAACGGACGATCAGCTCGCTGATGACGATGGGGATCCCAAATGACCTGCAACATATAAACAATACCCAGCTAGGTCATATATAGCAAATTAAAAAAACTTAAATATACAAGCGACACATCATGGTACATACCTGATCGGCCCTCAAAACGTCCAATGACTCACGAAGAACAACTAAATGGTCCATCGAGGTACGTGATGGAGTGCCAGGATGCCAACGCTGCACGCGGGGCCTCGCATCAGTATAATCAAGGGATGGATGAGGAGTGAGATCTGGAAAATGCTCATAAATCCAAGCCTGGAGCAGCGTCATGTATCCACTGATCTGTCTAACTGATGCCCTAGACGCAATCCCCAGCTGACGGTACAAGAAAGTCAAAGCAGCGGCACCCCAGGAATATGATCTCACTCTATCCAAATCCCTAAATAGAGCAAGATAAGCTATAGGCACCCTCGTTCCACTTTTATCAACAAAGAGTGTGCACCCTATCAAAAATAGCAAATACCCCCGCGCTGCACACTCTATCCTGTGATGACTATCTCTATCAGATACAGTGTGAAAATGACTCTTCAGCCACTCTAACCTAACAGACTGACCACGTACAGATAGAACCTCCTGACGCGCATCTGTATCTGACACACCCAATAGCTCAACAAGGATGTCCTCAGCTTCCCGATCGCTCATCCTCTCACATGACACTGAGGAACCCGTGACAGTAATCCCTAAGATGGCGGCTACATCGTCCAATGTAATAGTCATCTCGCCATAGGGTAGATGGAAGGTGTTCGTCTCGGGCTGCCATCTCTCTACAAAGCCGGAGACAAGAATCTTATCGGTGAACCGATAAGAGGAGTGCACTAGATCTATAAGGCCCGACTGCTCTATGATTGCCCTGAACTTCCTATTTGATTGCCTTGATTCCCACCACTGCCATTCAGCTACCTTGGCAGCATGGTTCATGCACTTCAGTGGAGCCCGTTCCTGTAATATAAATGCCATTAATAATTTATATCACAGCATCGTAATGATACATTAAAGAAAGTAAAATGCAATAGCAATTAAATAATACCTGTTGCCTCCAGATCGAGGCTGCTATATGTGTCCTGAAACTACTCAGGACAGACTCATCCTCTGGACCTCCTGGACATGGCCCGACAGCTTCACCTCAACGTCCATAGCGGGCATGTCCTCGTCTACGGCCTCAGCAGGGGGCGATGGTGCAGCAGGAACCTCGGCCTCAGCATGACCGGCACGACGTCTTCTGGCTGACGCCGTGGGTCTAAATCGCGAGGAACCAGCATCCATATCTGAAACTGAGTATCAGCATATACGTCAATCAAAATGCAATCAAGTAGACAAGTTATATGATGAAACTGAACAAAAATTCAGATTTACATTTATGAATTATAAGACTAAATTGATCAAGAATGAGAAGCCAATAAGTGCAATTGCCAAGCCAATAAGTGCAATTGCCAAAATTCAGTAGTGTTATGTGCAAGTGGGTTAATAAGTTTACTGTTAACGATCTGGGAGCTCCCATGCCTCCCATGCCGGATAACCCGCCGGAGAGGGAGCACCGGGCGGGAATGCCGCCGGCTCTCACAAAAAAAAAAAAAAAAAAAATTGCTTAACGGGGAAGGGAGACGGCGGGCCGCCGGCTCCCTTCCTCGTTCTCATGCCGGGCCGCCGCCGGCATGGGAGCTCCCATGCCGGGACAACCCGCCGGAGAGGGAGCTCCCGGCGGGAATGCCGCCGGCACTCACAAAACAAAAAAAAAAAAATTGCTTAACCAAAAAAAAAAAAAAAAAAAAAATTGCTTAACGGGAAGGGAGCCGGCGGCCCGCCGGCTCCCTTCCTCGTTCTCATGCCGGGCCGCCGCCGGCATGGGAGCTCCCATGCCGGACAACCCGCTCCGCCGGCATGGGAGGTAAGTAAAAAAAAAAAAAAAAAGGGACTTACCTCGCCTCGCCGGAGATCCGCCGGGAAGGAAGGGATGCTCCGCCGGGATTCGCCGGGAGGGTGGGAGGAGAAGCTCCGCCGGGAACAACGGTGGAGGGCGGGAGGGGGGGGGGGGGCGGCGCGGGTTGGGGTGTGCTGAGTGATTTTGAGGGGTGAAAGGGTGTGAGGGTATTTAGGGATTAAGAAAATATGGGTGGGTGTAGTGAGTAACAATGTGGGTGTACTTAGTAAATTTTTTTTTTTTTTAAATGCGGGTGCTGAGAGGTATTTGGTGGGCGCTAATAGAATTTCCCCATGGGAAAACCCGAGCCTCTGGTGCATCCAACCACGTGGAAGCAAGGGATCATGGGAAACTGGAGCCTCCGATGCATCTATCCACGTGGAAGCAAGGTATCACCGAATGCTGATATAAATTTATTCTTAGACTAGTTTCAAAGTCTAGGTTGAAAGAGGTTTAGGTGCCTTGACTCTCGAAGACTCCAAATCGCCGCTGGAGAAGACGAGCAAGAGGAAGGTAACAATCTATTTCATTCGGTGTTCTTTGTCCCTTGTTCTGATTTTATATATAAATAAGTTATGATGTGACATGTGACTCGAAATCTTTGTGGCCTCCTTTTATTGATTAAGAATTAGACATTGGTTTGATTGGTATTGTTCGATTTTCTTTGATTTCATACCCTACTTTTTAAAATTTGACGAGCCTATGTGTAGATTTTGGAAAACGAAATATTCTGAAACATTTTGTTGTTTGAATGTCAAGATTTTGTGGTTTATACGTGCAAGAATCAGCAGAAGTGCCATGATTTATTGTTGTATTTTGAAAGTCGAGAGATTAGGAAAAAGAGAAGAAAGCGTGAGATGTTGTAAGATCTCAATTACCCTTCTGTGGTTTTATAAGAATGTTATTTTGTTTTGTTTCTTCAACAGGCTATTCTTTCTTTTTGTTCTTTGTTTTCATCGGTGTAATTTTATTGAACCTTAACTCTTCATTTGGTGAGGTGCAAATTTGCTTCTTCGTCAGCTTTACAGATGATCAGATAATTCCTGGTTGCAGAGGTTCTCCAGTTCATCATATTAGGGTTTACTAATATTTTGATCTATATTTTTGTCCTACTTCTATTCCACCATAAATATTTTGTTTTTCTATTTTCTTTTAATGCAAATCTTCATTGCCTAAGTATTCTATTTTTTCTTTAAACAAAAAATCCCCTTGATGTGCTAATTTGGGAATCTCTTAGATGAAGGCAGCAAAGGATGGATGTCTCCAACGATACCTGAACATCTCATGTTATTGTTTATTTTTCTGTTAAATGATTAAGCATTCTTGGTTCTTGCTCTTTTGTAATGAAATCTGATAAAAAGGGTTTTCAATTATATCAATAGTTTGGAAACAGCTTATTGATCAGGTTATAATTAGTTTTAT
>UESW01003681.1:0-49065 GCA_900491605.1 Calamus simplicifolius | reverse complement strand
ACACCGGTGGTCAGGACAAAAAAAAAAAAAAAAACATGTCTGTTACGGGGGTGGGGAAAACCCCGCCTCCCCTTTTATCTTCCACGGCCACAGCCGTGGCCTGGCCACGGTGGCCAGGCAAAAAAAAAAACATGCATCGGCCGCACGTACTTCGATCTCTCCAGCAGTATTACCATCCAGCCGATCGGCACATACCTCCGAGAGTTCTTCCACCATCGGCCGCACGTACTTCGACTTGATGCTCAGGGGCTGTAAGTATATACTAATTAAAAATATATGTTTATGTTTTTAAGTCAATTACTTATAAACATGCATTTTTTTAACAGATTTATTGAGCAGCATCATGTATCCAGCCACATCAGCGCCGTATTTCAGAGGCGTGCAGATCCCAGTGGCTACGATTGGCGCCACGTATCTCCAGCCACGAGGGAGTTTTATTTTTCTGAGTTTCAGGTAAACTTATTAAATACAATTTATCACTGATATAAAATTTCTTAAACTTAATAAATTCAGAAACTAACTATTTATTTTAATGCAGAAAAAGTTTACGTGGGATCCTGCCAGCCATGATGCCATTAGGGCAGCATGGGAGGCTCTGACGGGACGCCGATACTCCGACATGCTTCATCGTTGGAGGTCATCGGGTCAGCGTCCTGCGCACGTGCCAGAGGGTATTTGGCACGAGTGGCAGCAGGCCTGGCAGTCCGATGGCTGGCGCAGGAGGTCCGCATCAGCCAGCACGAACCGCCGATCTGAGAAGGGCGGTCCTGGCACGGGTCTCTCCCGCCATACTTCGGGCTCCATTTCGATTCAGGAGCACAGACGGCGTATGGTAAGAAAACATAAATATTTTAATTACTATTTTAGTTATTTACAAATATTTGTATTAATATCATTTTTTTATTGTTATAGTCTGAGCAGGAGGGCGGAGATCCTGGTGAGTTTCGTCTATTCAGGGCGACACACACCAGGAGGGACGGTTCCTGGGTCGACACGCGATCACGGGAGGTTGCGGTAAGAAATTAGATTTATGTAGTATCTGTTTAATTTCTAAAATTTTATTTCAAGAAATTTATTAACTCATTTATTGTTGATTTCATAATTTAAAGACACGAGTCGAGGAGCTTCGCTCCCAGGCATCGCAGGTCGACTCTACTGATGGGGAGACGCCCGTCGAACTCTCAGCAGAGGAGAGTCGCGTGTGTTTTTGGAGGCTGTTGGTGCCCAGCCGCGAGACCGCAGGGTCTATGGTCTGGGCACTAGAGCTTCTACATATTTTCCCCATCAGGCCTCCAGCTCGCGAGTTTCTGGTGATCTTCCTCCCGAGCGTTTACACGACCTTCGCAGATCTATTGCAGAGGAGGTTCGCAGGAGGTCGAGCAGGATTTCGAGGATCGTATGCGAGGCCGGGATCAGGAGATTGCAGACATGCGAGATGAGATGCATTATTTGCGGATATGGTTAGCCGCTTGTCGCAGAGTCTCAGCCTCCACAGCCTCCACGTGATCGCTCAGATTCTTGATGTATTTTTTTTTTTTTATGTTGTACAAAAACTTCAAAATTTTAATATATAAATTATTTTTGAAATATGATTATTGTTTGGATTGAGTGAAAATGTTTCTATCAATATTTAGATTTAACGAAATTGTATTAACCGTTTTAATTTTTAAATTTTATTTTTTTAAAAAAAAATTTGCGATGCATTAGCGACTGAATTGCATCGCTAATATTTTTAAAATATTATTATTAAATATTGATGCAATGACCTGGCATCGCAATATTTAAAAAAAAAATTAGCGACGCATTAGCGACTCAAATTGCATCGCTATTAAATATTGCGACGCAACGACGTCGCAATATAAAAAATTTAATTAGCATTAGCGACTAAAATTGTCGCTTATATCTAAAATATTTTAATAAATATTGCGATGCAATGACCTGCGTCGCAATATTTTAAAAAAATTTATTTGCGACGCATTAGCGACTAAATTGCGTCGCTATTATATTTAAAATATTATTATTAAATATTGCGACGCAGCTAAATGCGTCGCAATATTGCGACGCAATTGAGTGCGTCGCAATATTTAATAATAATATTTAAATATTAAAATTATTTTAAATTTAGCGATGCATTTTGGTGCGTCGCAATATTGCGACGCATCTTTGCGTCGCAGAGAGTCGCTGTTTTGCGATGCAATTGCGACAAATTATGGTTGCGACGATATCTGAGCGACGCAGTCATTGCGTCGCTATTGCATCGCAATAGCATGTTAGCGATGCATTTGGGTGTCGCAATATTTTATTTTTCTTGTAGTGTCTGCAGAAATCCAATAAAAATTAATAAAACCAGCTTGATCTCGCACTATGTGTTTGTTCGCTCCTGTGCCTATGATCCAATCAGGGAGAGTATCAGCAACTAATGCATATGAACAAACATAGAGAGAGATTATTATGGAGCATACCTGCTTTGGTTCTATGCAGTCACGAGTAAAGTGGCCTTTTATACCATAATTGTAGCACTTAAGCTTTGCCACATTCTTTTTGCCCTTCGATTGGCTCTTTTTGGGCTTGGCTACCTTCTTTCCCTTGAAACTCTGTGTACTTTTTTTGTCACTAGATTTACTCCAGCTTCTACCTCAGGAACTCGAAGCCCCAGAGTGAGCCACATAAGCAAAGGAGTGGAAAGTCTCTATACGCTTGGGCTCTAGTTCAAGATGACGAGATATATCCTTAAAAGTCTTGATATGCTCACTATGAGTCGTCAAGAGTTTCATCTGACCCCACTAAGAGTCAGGCAGACCCCACTAAGAGTCAGGCAGTGAATGAATTACTGCAAGGACCTTCTGCTCATCAGTAAGATCAACCCCAGTTTGCTTTAGATCCCTAATTATGCCACCCATCACGTGAAGATATTCAGACATTAAATGGTTGTGATCTTTGATATGTTGCATAAATTTTAGATTCAAGGCATGAAGCCTTGTTGTTAAGGTCTGCCCAAATTGAATCTTGAGCTGGTTCCACATATCCCGAGCAGTTGAAAATGCTTCAAAATCTCCAATCAGGTCATTGTGCATGTAGCTCAACATAGTGAAGCATGCACAACGATCTTTTTTTAACCAGTTTTTATAGACTTTCTAATCCTGATGGTGCTGATCAGAGGTACTAGGCTTCGGTGGTGTCATACTTTGTGTTAGGGTTTCCAAGACTTCTATCTCATTTAGTAGACATTGGATCTTTCTATACCACATATTATAATTTTGTCCATCTAGTTTCTCACCTCTATCGAGAATAGCTACTCCTGATCGGAAGGCCATCACTGCATTCGGTCAAGCAAATTATGGATATTAGGCACATAATCAGTGTATATCTCTATCTAGAAAAATAATCAGATTTCAAATGTTTCTACTTATAAATATGATAAAAAAATTTCTAAGCTCATAATCATCACTCATTTAATAAAATAAAATATAGAATCCAATAATTTTTCATAGAGCACATCTATATTGTCCACAAAATTAACATTGGAACAAATTCACACAGCAAAGGCATGCTATATAAATTCATAGCAATTAACATAAATATCCCTCATGCACTAAGCATAAATATTTATGTCAGCAGCAACAACATGTAAAAATATGCATAAACCATATTTATACATTAAGCATAAATAATTATGCATCCAAAAAAATATTTACAAAAAAAATTTAGATAGTATGGCAATAAAAATATTTATGCACTAAGCATAAATAGCTATGCCACATTAAGAAAACTTTTTAAAAAATTTTCTATGATTTTTTCTAATTTTTCTATATTTTTTTATGATTTTTTCTATTTTTTGTAATTTTTTGCATTTTTTAGATTTTTTAAATCCAAAAAATTAAAAATAAATTAAATTCCTTGTTACATTTGATGTCAGCTAGGACCCAACATGTGAATGACTACACAGTCGCTATGTCAACATAGCGACACGTTAGCCTGCTATGTCATCAGAGACACATGGACAAGCACATGGATTACCACATCAACGAGACCCACTACCATGTCCACATTAGCATGCCACGTCACTCGAATACATGGACAAACACGCTAGCTACCACATCATCCGAACCCATACATGCGGCAGCTGACTGGTCTTGCCATCATCACAGAGCTGACATGGATGCCACATCAACATCAACCACCCCAATTTTTTAATTATTTTTTGTATTTTGAAATTGCCCCTGCTTTTTGTCAAATTTATGGGTGGTGCCACCCATAAACCCACTCCCTTCCCCTGCGCCGCATGTGCAGCAGCGGCGCGGAGCTATCCCGACCCTCCAGCGGCCGAGAATGGGCTTCGAGGTTGCCTTCGGCGTTGGGAGGAGGGCTACCAGCCACTAGAGAGGGTCCAGCGGTCCTGTGGCCCATCAGCATGCGGACGCCCGCCACCTATGCAGCGGCGGTTGTGGCATCCCTGGCCCTCCGATGGCCGGGGAAGGAGTTCGAGCAGCCAGCGAAGGCTATGTTGGCCACCATTCGGGGTCCAATGGACCCGAATGACTATTTGCCTTCCTCTCCTTCCTTTTTATCTTTTTTTCTTTGCTGTGGCACTCATGGTCGTAGCGAGAAGGCAGGTGGCGGTATACAGCTGCCGTAGCCTATTCCTCCTCCTCTTCTCTCTCGCTGGTCAACAATTGTAGGGTGGTGACAGCCAGTGAGGGCTCTGATATCATTTGTAGGCAGCCATGAGTGTCGTACGCACGGGGACTTACTGTTAGGGTCCCCGGTCAAGGACTCCAAAACATTCACCAACTCCTCCACGCGATCCGCTCCAACACCACAATCGATCCTTCCGAACCGTTTCTAGTAACACACGAGCGTGGTAATTAGGATCTAACACACAAGAAATGAAGGATGCCTCACTGTTATTATGAAGAACGTGGTCTCAGGATTATTAGTCCTTCGAACCACCAGAACACAAGAACACTCGTACAAGGGTTATTAGCCCAAGCAGGCCCAAACTTAAGAGGTTATCAGCCCCCAAGTTTACTGGCATAAACGTGCCTATGCCTGGCCAACATTCATAAGCTCTCTAAGCTTACAAAACACAACTCCCCCCTCTATTGCTCCTGAGGAGTGCTTATATAGGCATCCTCAGGAGCTTCCAAAATCCTACCAACCCAATCAAATCAAATCTAGATCAAATCTTCAAGATTCTAAGGAAACAATTCGAAACAATTCCTAGAATCAAGGAGATTTGACGATACATGTCTAAAACAACTTAACTGAAAAGGAAACTAATCTTCTAGAGTTTAGGAGAAACATCCTAAATCTATAAGATATGATTTATTCAATCACTCCCCATAAGAAAATCAATCTATGAAGATATCTCCATAATGCACTTGATCTCGCCGCCGTGCCGCCCTACACGGTGGCGCCGCCGCCATTCGCCTCCATGGGTGGTGATGCTCCTTCGACTCCCCAGGCCATACTCGTTACATCCCGCTCGGTCACCGCTAAGACTGGTGGTGCTTCGTCGCCGGAGGTGGCTGCTGTGGGTAGCCACTCTTGATCATCTGCTACTGGTTGGCTAGGCTGGTGGCCAAAGTCTTGCTGTGGCACTTTGTCAAGGCAAGTCTGGGTGCTGGCCCTGGGCTTGCCATGGCATGGCTGTGGTGCTTCGGCCGCACGCACTATAGGCATGTCATGTGCTTCGGCCGTGCGCGCTGTGAGCATGTCAGGGGCGCCCATAAGTTTCACTGGGGCCGCATCTCGCAACTTATCCTCTCCGTCGTGGCCGTGTAGGCCATGGTCTTCGCTTGGGATCCTTTCATTCCCCCTTCCATTAAGTGTACCCTTGTCCTCAAGGGTAAATTGTGGGAATAAGGCTATGTCATCATAATCCTCCCAGGTTGCTTCCTCTCTAGGTAGCCCTCTCCATTGCACCAATACTCTCAGATCTTCCTTCTAATCCTCCCACGTGGCACCATTTTGTATTCAAGAATCGTTGCGGGCTGTAGTAGCATTCTACCTTCCTCATCAAAGGAAGGCAATTCCTCTACAATCAAGCTAGGATCCCTAACTCGTCTCTTGAGGAGAGACACATGAAACACTGGATGAAGTCTTGAGGTTGGTGGTAATTCCAGCCGATACGCAACTTCTCCGACACGGGCAGCCACTTTAAATGGCCCATAGTACCTTTTCTCTAGCTTGTAGCTTGCCTTTTTCTTCATTGTCTTTTGGCCTTATGGTTGAAGCTTCAAGTACACAAAGTCCCCGGGCTCAAACCCTTCTAGCCTTCTCCTTTTATCATAATATTTCTTCATGCTCGATTGGGCCTTCTTAAGCTCCCTCTTTGCCTTGGCTAGTATCTCGTCTCTAGTGATCAAGGCTTCCTCCACTTCCACATTCTTAGCCGTACTCCTCTCATAAGCCACCAAGGTAGGAGGCTTCCTTCCATACACCACTTCAAATGGGCTAAGTGTGATGGAAGAGTGGTATGTTGTATTATACCAATATTCCGCCCATGACATGTAGTCCATCCACCTTGCTTGCTCATCATGGCAATAGCATCTCAAGTATTGTTCCAATGTACGGTTGACCACCTCTGTTTGGCCATCGGTCTGCGGATGGTATGAAGAACTTGTCTTCATTTTGCTCCCTTGCAGTGCAAACACTTCCTTCCAAAAGAAGCTCATGAACACCCGATCCCGGTCCGTAACAATGGTTCTAGGGAAACCATGGAGCTTCACCACGTTGTCCACAAAGGCCTTAGCCACACTCTTCATTGTAAATGGATGCTTAAGGGGTATGAAGTGAGCATACTTACTTAAGCGATCCACGACTACCAAGATCACTTGTACCCTTGACTTGCGGGCAAGCCCTCCACAAAATCCATGGACAAGTCTTCCCATATAGCTTTCGGTATGGGTAAGGGCTGCAAGAGACCCGTAGGGGCCTTCGTATCATGTTTGGTCTTTTGACACACGTCACATTCCTCCACCCACTTTTTCACACTTCTCTTTAGGCCCTCCAATAGAAGAAATGCTTGATCCTCATATAGGTCCTAAGCCATTCCGAATGACCACCTTCTTTGCTATGGTGGAAGTGAGTGAGAATCTCCTTCCTCAGGTTTGGTATGTCGGGCACATAGACATAGGACTTGTAGTAGATAAGCCCATCACGCCATTTGAATCCGGTCACCCCATTACATGGACTCTCAAGCTTCTCTATGATCTCTTGAGACCTTGCATCCAACTCCACGGCCTCTCTAAGCTTGTCCCATATCCTCCATTCAGCTCCACTCAAGGCCATATGTTCAGCCTCATCTTCATACAAAGTCCACATCATTGGACTTCCCTCCTTCCTTGACAACGCATCAGGCACCTTATTCTCTTTGCCGGGCTGATATATAATGTCATACTCGAATCCCATAAGCTTCACAAGAAACTTCTATTGCTCTGGCGTCACGATCTTTTGTTCTAGCAAGTGTCTTAATGCTTGTTGATCGGTCACTATAGTGAACTTTCTTCCCAAGAGGTAAGGTCTCCACACCTTCACCGCATGCACAACCGCCAACATTTCTCTTGCATAAGTGCTCCATGCTTTCTTCATTGGCCCTAATGCCTTGGAGATATAAGTTATGGGCCTCCTTTCTTGAGCTAGTACCGCCCCAATCCCTTCTCCACTTGCATCAGTATATACTTCAAATGGTTTCTTGAAGTCGGCAAGGCCAAGACGGGTGTCTTGGTCATGGCTCTCTTCAAGTTCTCAAAAGCTCTCCTTCCATCTTGGTCCACTCGAAGCCCTCCTTTTTTAGCATGGAGGTAAGTGGCTTGGCTATCAATCCATAGCCTTGCACGAACCTTCGATAGTAGCCCATCAAACCAAGGAATCCTCGTAGAGCCGACACATCCTTGGGTAAGGGCCAATCCACCATAGCTTCCACCTTCCGCTGGTCCACTTTTACTCCTTGCCCGATATGATGTGGCCAAGGTACTCCAGCTCTTCTTGCATAAAGGCGCATTTGGAAGCCTTGATGAAGAAGTGGTGCTCCTTCAAGATCATCAATACTTGCTCTAATTGCTCCAAGTGTTCCTTCACATTCTTCGAGTACACCAAGATGTCATCGAAGAATACTAATACAAACTTCCTCAAGAATGGCTTAAATATGGCATTCATAGCCGCTTAGAAAGTTGAGGGGACATTGCACAGCCCAAAAGGCATCACTAGGTACTCATAGTGGCCGGAATGAGTCCTAAATGCCGTCTTGTGGGTATCTTCCTCTTTCATCCGGATTTGATGGTATCCGGCCCTTAAATCCAGCTTGGTGAACACATGAGCCCCATACAACTCATCAAGCATCTCATCCACTATTGGTATGGGAAATCTATCCCTCACTGTTGCCTCATTCAATGCTCGGTAGTCGGTGCAAAAATGCCAACTTCCATCCTTCTTCCTCACAAGCAACACCGGTGATGAAAAGGGACTAGTGCTTGGTCGAATCAAGTCACTAGCCAACATCTCCTCCACTTGTTTTTCGATCTCACCCTTTTGAAAGTGAGGATACCGGTATGGTGGCACATTCACCGGTTTGCTCGCATTTCAGCACAATGCGATGATCAAATTCCCTACTTGGTGGTAATGAAGTAGGTACCTCCAATACTTCCTTGTGTCTTTCTAAAACCGTCTTCACACCTTGGGGCAGCTCCTCATTTCTATCACTAAGCTTCTCTTCTTGCCCTTCATCTCCTCGGTTTTGGCCCATCACTATGGCAAAGCAATGAGCCCTACCTTGCATAGTTTCTCAAACATATTGGCCTCGCAAGGCCTTGGCTCTTTTGATGCTAGAGCTGTCCACGTCTCTTCTTCCCTCCAAGCTTGAACTCCATAGTCATTTCTCATAGTCGGTGACGACCTTGCCAATGCCTCTTAGCCATGCATTGCCCAAGACAACATCTAGCCCCACCAATGAGAGTACGTGAAGATCAGCGCTATACGGACGCCTTGGACATTCATCTTCACGGTTCGCACTACCATCTCACACCTTAGCTTTTCCCCTTTTCCACCTTCACATGGAATGGCTCTACTTCTTTCCCATGCAATCCCACCTTAGAAAGGACGCGGGAATTGATGAAGTTGTGGGTAGACCCACTATCCACCAATAATGTCATTTCATGCTTGCCAACCCAAGCCATAAGTCGCATGGTTGAGGGCTTTTGTACGCCGGACATGGCATTGAGGCTCAACTCGGCTTCCTCACTTTCCTCATCACTAGAGGACTCCTCATGCCCGTGCTCTTCCTCACTTGTCTCCCCCAATTGCTCATCCTCTATCCCGATCATACACATGACCTTGGCTTTCTTGCATTGGTGATCACGGCTTCACTTTTCACCACATTTGAAGCATAAGCCCTTCTTTATGTACTCATCAAGCTCCTCACGAGTAAGCTTCTTGACTTCCTTCCCTTTGCTCCTTGAATCTCCCGTAGTCCCCTCCTTTCCTTTCCAATACCCCGTGGAATACAAGGGTTTATAAAACTTGTTAGCCACTTGGTCCTTGACGTGTCTTTTCTCGAAGTGATGACTTTCTTCAAGGATTTCAGCCATCCTCATTGCTTCTTGCAGCCTAGTGGGCTGCTTCAACTTGAGCTCCTTGGCAATCCATGGTTTTAGACCATCCACGAAAGTGCCGATAAGTGCCTCCTCAGACCAACCCCTCACCAAGGTTTGGAAGTTATCAAAATTCCTCCACATACGCATGCACCTTGCCATCTTGCTTGAGCTTAGCTAGCTGGCCATGATGGTTGATAATGGGCGAAGGCCCAAATTGCATAAGCAGCTCCCTCTCGAATGCCGTCCATCCGAGCCTTCTTCCTTCCTTCTCATATTGGGCCCGTATCCATCTCCACCATTTGCTTGCCTTCCCATCAAGGAAGAAACATACTGTGGCCACTCTCTCTGTCCTTGGTACTTCATATATATGAAAATAGTGGTCCACCTTATCGAGCCACTCATGAGGGTCACCACCATTGAACTTAGGGAAGTCAATTTTTGGTCTCCTTGGTCCTCGATTGTTAAACCGATTTCCATCATCATCTTCATAGTCACCTCCATGGTAATGTGGCCTTCTAGGTCCTCGGTGGTTAAACCGATTTCCTTCATCTTCATCATGATAGTGGTGGTCTCTTCTCGGTCTCTCATGTCTTCTAGCATCTTCATGGATCCGGCCATAGGGCATTTCTTCCCCATACCGACTCCACCGAATCTTTCCTCGTCCTTGCATGGTTATCAACATCACGGTCAGACTCCTCCTCTCGCAGCCACCTTTCCACTACCTCGTGCTCATTCTCCACACGCCCGCCCAATCTAAGAGGTTGCCTTGGTCTAGGCTCTCCCCTTGTGGACTTAGAAATGTGAGTTTCCCTCCCATCAACGAGTTGCTCCTCTTCCACCCTTGGGGTTTGTCCGCGATTGGCCCCATTCGCTCCTCCTCCAAGTCTTGCCAATATTGCTTGCAAGTCTCGTCTCATGCCTTCCACCGCCTTCATGTTCTCCTCCGTAGCATTAGTGACGGAAGTGATGGCTCCTTGCATGTGAGTCATGTTGGTGGTAGTCTCCGCCATTGCTCCTTCATCCAAAGAGTGGATGACTCCAAAGCTTCAAAGCAGTCTCGGTTGGATGGAAAAGTACTTGATCCGGCCTCCATTGGAATATGGGCTGCAACAACAAGTCCAACCTTGGGTTCTCTCCAAAATGAAGATCGAACCCCCTCCCACGAAGAACTTTGCACGAAAACTTCCGACCTTGGGTTCTCTAGAAGAAGATCGAACCCCCACCTCAAATAATAACTCCAACAAGAACAAACAACTTCTAACTATAACAATCTCAATGAAGAGAATCAAAGTAAGGTTTGCTCGTGATTACCCCGCTTGAAGCATAGAGATCTTCAAGCAACTCATCTCAATGAAAGCACCAATTTGTTAGGATCCCCGGTCAAGGACTCCAAAACATTCACCAACTCCTCCGCGCGATCCGCTCCAACACCACAATCGATCCTCCCGAACCGTTTCCAGTAACACACGAGCATGGTAATTAGGATCTAACACACAAGAAATGAAGGATGCCTCATTGTTATTACGAAGAACGTGGTCTCAGGATTATTAGTCCTTCGAACCACCAGAACACAAGAACACTCGTACAAGGGTTATTAGCCCAAGCAGGCCCAAACTTAAGAGGTTATCAGCCCCCAAGTTTACTGGCAAAAATATGCCTATGCCTGGCCAACATTCATAAGCTCTCTAAGCTTACAAAACATAACTCCCCCCTCTATTGCTCCTGAGGAGTGCTTGTATAGGCATCCTAGGAGCTTCCAAAATCCTACCAACCCAATCAAATCAAATCTAGATCAAATCTTCAAGATTCTAAGGAAACAATTCGAAACAATTCCTAGAATCAAGGAGATTTGATGATACATGCCTAAAACAACTTAACTGAAAAGGAAACTAATCTTCTAGAGTTTAGGAGAAACATCCTAAATCTAGAAGATATGATTTATTCAATCACTCCCCACAAGGAAATCAATCTCTGAAGATATCTCCATAATGCACTTGATCTCGCCACCGTCGCCGCCCTACACGGTGGCGCCGCCGCCATTCTCCTCCATGGGTGGTGATGCTCCTTCGACTCCCCAGGCCATGCTCGTTACATCCCGCTCGGTCACCGCTAAGACTGGTGGTGCTCCGTCACCGGAGGTGGCTACTGTGGGTAGCCACTTTTGATCATCTGCAACTGGTTGGCTAGGCTGGTGGCCAAAGTCTTACTGTGGCACTTTGTCAAGGCAAGTCTGGGTGCTGGCCCTGGGCTTGCCATGGCATGGCTGTGGTGCTTCGGCCGCGCGCGCTATGGGCATGTCATGTGCTTCGGCCGTGCGCGCTGCGGGCATGTCAGGGGCGCCCATAAGTGTCACTGGGCTGCATCTCGCAACTTATCCTCCCGTCGTAGCCGTGTAGGCCATGGTCTTCGCTTGGGATCCTTTCACTTACCTCGCTCATGGCGGCGCAGCGAAAGCGAAAGCAGCGGCCGGATCGTCAGTCGTCTGGGGCTACTAGAGTTCCCAATATGTCCACACCTCTGGGATGTGGTGTCGGAGAGGGAGAGGGTAGTGAGAGGAAGAACAAAGAGCAGAGAAAAAGAAGAAAGTTCTCTTCTGCTTCACTAGAGCTCGCTGAAGCTCTGCTCCCCCTCTTTATCACTCTAATCTAGGGAGACACACCCCATGTAAGAGGGCAAGCCATTCAATGCAAGCCATGTGAGGGGGCTGGGAGAGGTAGTGTCGTGGCATCTTGCAATTGACCAAGTCAGCCAGGTTGTCTCGTGGCATCCTGGCATTGACCAAGTCAGCCAAGCAACACCTTCAAATAAAAAAAAAGGATAAGAAAAGATGCAAGTTGGTAGCAATTTGGTGCCGAGTTTTGAACAAATCGAATCATAACAAAATAAGATCAACATTGAAATTTGCTTCAGTACATTTAGAAATTTTTAACAATTTTCTAAGACATTACTCAGCCATCAAATTAGTGAGGGGTAAATTAAGTAACATCAGGAAAATTCAAAAAAGAAGAAGAAAACAACCTATTCAAATGGTTTCAGAGTTTCGCTCTTTGAACAGAGCCAAATACGATGAACCAAGACAACCTATTACAGTAGTATGAGCCATCATAGGCAAAATGGAAATATTAGTAGAGAAAGAAGATAGCAACAACAAATTAAATAGGTAAGGAAATTACTACTAAACAGAAGCAAATAAGAATAACATGCTAAAGGAGTTAAAACACTTGTCCTTCTTTGGTAATGCTAGTGTTGTCATAAAGAGTGAATAACCTATAAATACATCAATCTCAATTATCGTAAGGAGGCACCATCTTATGCTTGCCACATAAAAAAATTAAGAAAAGGGTTTAAATGCTAATTATAATCAACTCATGTAATGTTAAATCTTGAATATAGTCCAAGTTCCCTATTATATCTTATGATGTGTGAACAATTTCAAATTTCACAAATATTTGAAGAGTTAATCTTGTTATGGAGAGGTTACTATAACTAGTTTGAGATCAAATCACTTACTTAAAGCATTCACTATTAATTTGGCTTTCTATTTTTACTCTAGCAATGCCGAGAATACTGGATCAAGTTTCATATTCAAGTTCGAGGTTCATTATTAGACGTAACATCTGATAAACGAAAAACCATGAAATCGAACCATCATGACATAATTAATATGCCGTATGAATATGATAGTAATTTCAAACCCATTTTATATAACGGAGAGAATATCTTGTAAACTATCATACACTTCAGAAACAAAAGAAAAAGATTTTTCTCACAGTTCTCATGAATTATAAAAAAGGCTAGATCAGTGTTTCTTGGATCACAGACAAAAATATTATTTTAATCAAGTTAGCAGATCAGAACACTGGATTTTGTTGACAACTTAAACGACTTGATGGTGGTTTTGGTCACTGAACATCATACTAATACTCCATTACATAAAAATACAATAATAATGCATTTCTTATTGAAAAATCAAAATAACGTTTTTGAGAAAAATAGTGGCACTAGGAAGATTATAATTTGAAGTGGGCAACCCATGATGTTTATGCCCACTATCTTTTTGGTGTTTAGCCTTTATGGATTATAATTTAATCACCTATAAAGGCTGTAAAGTCAAAACACCAAAAGAGAGTAGGCCTAAACATCAACTGTTTCCCACTTTGCATCAATTTTCAGAGGAAGAATTCTCATCAAACATCAAGAATCAACTGTGCCCACAAAAAAGAAGAACGAACCAATTAGAGAGATGAGGTGAGGCCCTCATATTGCTACCTGATCACCAGGAACTATGTTTGAACACCCCAAGCCCACTTGGCCCAATTAATTTCATTAGCAAGTCGAAATCACATGGCCCAAAAACTCAAGTGAAAGTTAATAAATAGAAAATGAACTTAAGTTATAAGCATATAACATATTTCTTTTACATCCAATATGAGACTAAATTTAGATATCATAATCCATCAACTTTTGCATACTCAAGTCCGGCTCTGATACCATTTGTAATGCTCCAAGCTCACCTCCTGGCCCTGATCTTATACCATTTGCAATGCTGCTGATCCAGCTCTAATACATTTGTAATACTTTAAGCTTACTTGTTGGCTCGATTAACTTTGTTAGCGAGCCAAAATCACATGGCCCAAAAACTCGAATGAAAGTTGATGAATAGCAAGTGAACTTAAATTATAAGCATATAACATATTTCTTTCCACCTAATGTGCAACTAAATTTGGGGTATCATATAGCATGAATAAAAATCACAAGATGTCTTCGTTGCTATTAATGCATCAATTACCTTCACATATTTCATGTTTCTTGTTTTGAACTACTCTCTCTCTCTATCTCTCTCTCTTTCGCTAACAGAGATATCAAAAATAACTACATACTAGTTACTCTTCTGATATCAAATATTAGTAGTAATATTATTAATATTTCTAAAAAATTCAATAGTTTCTGGTTTAATTGGTAAAGTGGTGTGTGGCATATTCTGTAACCACTACAATAAATTTTTGCTATTCCGATGCTAAATATATCGTTTGCTGACGCTTAAAAGCATCGGCAAATATTGTCCCGACGCTTTCACAGGCTTCGAAAAAGCGGAGGTGGAGACGAAAAATTTGAATGCTTTTAAAAAGCGGGAAGGCGTCAGGCAGTGCCGACTATTTTAAGTGTCGGGATGTTTCGATGCTTTTAAGCGTCGGCAAGATCAATTGTCCCGATGCTTTTAGAAATCGTCGGCACATACCGATGCTTTAAAGCATCAGAAACTTTTTCTCTTCCCGATGCTTTAAAGCGTCAACAAGATGATTTGTCCCGATCTTTTAGAAAGCGTTGGCACATACCAACGCTTTTGTTTTATTCATTACATCATCCTCATTCTCTTCATGAGTTGTCCATCATGAGGATCCACATACATTGCATGACTCTCGATCAGCATTTCCATCAGGATATAACAAATAGTCTTTTGGACAACTACGAATCTTTTGATATCAAAGATCTAATTTGTTGACAACTTTCTTTGCTTCATAATAAGAGGATGGTAAACTAGTGCCTTCTGGAAATGCATCCTTTAGTAATTTGAGAAGCATGGTAAAACTCATTCGGACCATCCATTCATATATTATATGGAATAAATGTATAAGAAAAGAGATCTTAAAAAATTTCAAACAATCCGGATATAATTGTTCATCTGCATCTTTAATTAAATTATGATACTGAGCTGACTCATTCATTTGCTTCTCAACAAATGTTTGTTCCATAAATGTAGAACCATCACATGTTACATCCGTTTCATGTATATTAGTTCAACCTCCAAAGTTTTGAACACAATGTTGATCAAACATGTCATATCATCTCCTACAAGGTTATCTTGCATATTACCAGATCCAAGATTAGATGAGGAGGGTTGATTACTTGATAATGGCTGTTGGGAATTGTATCCTAAAGCCAATCATTTGATGATTGTGCTAATGTAAATTACATATAAATTGATATATTAATAAAAGTTATTTGGCAGTTTATTCATTACAAGAACATCTTCTTAAAACTCCTAATAGTAATGAAGCCCTTAGGATCTTCTTTTACAATAAAGGAGGATTTATCTTTGAAGGTCCTTAAAAGAGTTTGCGACCAAATGATATACTATGACAGGGCCATAGTATAATCAATTATAGAATGTTGTATATCATATTTGTTGGTTGTCTTCTTAATCAAGGAGTGTAGAGACACTGGTATGACATACAAGTAAAAGTGTAGGAGTACATTTCACCGAACGTGACTCATTTCTGGATACTCTGCTGTCAAGAGTTAATCCGAGAAGATATGGGTATAAGTATCCTTAAGACCTGAAGATCACAATCGGTGACTTGCAAGCAACTCATTGTACTTAGGTACCGGACCACCTGAATTTTTAATCCAGCTACGAAAGGTTACTGGGTGCAGTCAAGTACTTGTGGTAGTCAATTGTGGATCAAGATAGAATTTGACCTATCCTGTTAAAAGAAGAAATGCTTGTGTTTCAATTTAGCAAGACCTTGGCCAAGGCACTTCATGTGAAGGTCACATGATCACTAAAGTTGAAATCACTTTATGGATTTGCTGTTTAGAGTTGATAGGCTCTTAAGCCATCCTTAGCATTTGTGGTCAAAAGGATGAATTATACGGTAACTATTTCTTAGGGTTCTTCGAGTTTGCTCGCAACTCTTCGACCTATCCGGACGTCGGGTTCCATTGCTAGATGGGCACATCGATTAGTATAGAAAGTTGTTCCTATGCTACCGACTTATGTTCGAACCTAGAGAGTCACACGCATAGAAGTTTCCTAGGATGATCTATTTGAAGATCAACGATTAAGAATCGTATATGATTTAATTAATCAATTTGATTGATTGAATTATCTCAATTGGGTTAAGTACAAGTGAATAAGATTCAATTAGGTTTAAGTCTATTAGAAGGACTAATCAATTTCAAATATTGATTTGAAATTAGACTTGATTTGGATTTAAATAGATTCAGGACTAGCCAAATTTGATTTGGGCTAGGACCATGATCTATGTAGGTTCAGTCCAATAAATTTAAATCAGCTTAAACCAAAACCTGAACCTAAACCCCTCGCTTGAAGATGTTACATCATGAGAGATTAAATTTTCATGTAGAATTTAATGCATAACCTTAATCTTTTCCAAATGGTTTTCATTTGAATTCTAAGTGTTAGAAATCATATGGAATTAATGTACCTTTTGAATCAACCAGACGATGAAATTCTAAGTGTTAGAATTCATATCTNATTGAATTCTTCGTGCAAACTGTCATACAAACATTTACTGTCATACAAACATATAGTTTCAATTCCAAAAAACCTCAAATACATTGTCCAATACTATCATACAAACATCTTTCCACATAACATTTCTTCAAATGCAACCTTGTAAGTACTCGACCCATTCTCCACGCATAATGTCGATCTCTTCTTGTTTATAAGTTTTCTTCTCGCCAAACTGCATATATACATAAGTTAATCAGAAAAGAGCACTAAATAACACATGATACAAAAATCTAAAATCATAAAAAGTACTACTTATATGAATCATGTACGCAATAATAACAAACCTTTTCATATAAGTTACTCATAAAAAGAGCACTAAATAATACATGACATAAAAACCTAAAATCATAAAAAGTAGAACTTATGTGAATCATCTACGCAATAATAACCTACGTACCTTTTCATCGGTTGAAATGATATAATTCTCGATGATCTCCTTCATATACATGATGACATAATAGCCACATTCAACACCAGATGGTTGCTTTGGACACTTGAAAAATGAATTTAAAAGTTTTTATAAGATTAAAACAAATAAGATCTATGAAAAATGAATTTAAAAGTTTTTATAAGATAGTAATAGTGTGAGACTCAAATGATATAATTTAGACAAATTACTGCAAAATTAAAAAGAAATAAATACTTACGTATTAATAACACCTTTCAATTCTTTTCCCACTGAACGTCCAATAGAATCACAAAAAACAATGAGGGTCAATAACCACCAAGGACCAGTGATCCCTTCATAAACATAATAACAATAATCAACAACTTAATATCAAAAGTATCAAATTTCATTAAAAAACAACTTACCCCCAAGTAACAACGTAGCAATCAAATTTTACTCGATTGTACAGATCTGTCCAGGGTCTATGAAGCCATACATGTTGAGCAGCTGTACAAATAGCACTTGTAGTAATTTTGATGTAGCACTAATCCTGTAAGCAAAAGTTATCAATAATAGTGACCAAAGTGTATTTGATCTCAAATGTGATAAATATGATTCCATGGAGTTTTCTATCAAATTAGCCTGTTCATAATAATGCAATAATACATAACAAATAGAATATATTAATCACTTACCTTTCTTTGTGATTGCAATAACAAAACCTTCATCACCAAATTCATCATTGTCAAAACAAACATCAATAGATACACGATAATTATGAATACAAAGGAACTCCATGTACAACAGAGATCACTGTACCATACATAATTAATACACAATTTGCATGGTTTTCCCTTCCCATTAGAGGGCTACAATACCTTTTGCACAATAGCAATAAACCAAGTATCAGAGCAACAGATGCAGATTCAGCCTCTGAAACATTGAGCAAGCAATGAAATATCTCTCAACAGTTTATAGCTCATCAAGTAATGAACAAATTTTTTGTTCTTCTAATAAGATCAAACCATGTACTCAAATTTTCATTAAAAATCCAACTTACCCAGATTAAGGAGCTAGATCTTCTGTATGACTTCACTTCATATGAACCATCACCCAGCTTTCCATACAACACAAATCAGTGCTCTAATCTAATAATTACTCAACAATGCAGCACATTAACAAATCCACGCCTGATACTCATCTTTGCAACCTACTCCATTCCTTAAATTCTGGAGAACTATAGCTGACAAAGGCATCCAAGCATCTTTTTTTATGAATGGATGTAGGGTTGTCAAATAAGAGATTCTGTCCTCAACTTGAACTTAAATTGTCTCCATTTTGTACAAGCCATACATTATGTTGCATACTAATGAAATCAGAAAAAACTTACCTTTATTTGATCAGTTCTTCAGGAACTGAAAGCCAATTTTCGAAATTAATAGGCACAGTGGTTTGGCAATAACACCTAGATAACTTTGCATTTCCGCTATTGTCCTCTTCTATTGTAAATCACAACTTCTCCAAATTACTCTAGGCAATCTGCGCTTGACGTAGGTTCTTCATTCACAGTTGGCAACCTGTACAATAGACAAGCGAATGTACGATTAACAAAGCTATTACCATTTCATGTTAATTATTGGCAATCCAAGTACCATCACTATCATCCCGCACATAAGGTAGATGAGCAAAAACTGTATATCAGGCAATGATTTGATAACACAATGTTCTAATACCATATCACCTAACTCATCATCATTTGAATAACCATTAAACATGAGTTTGGAACTACAATCGACCAAGCTGGATCATTTCCATCTTCTACATAAAACACTTGCTGGGCATTAGTAGACAAAATAAAAGAATCTGACTTATGTCCAATTTTCGTAAGATCAACCAATGTGCATCCATCTTCGTCTTCTTTAACTCCACTAGAGCTGTCAACCCACTGACATAAAAACTACCACCTTAATTTCAATATAATCAAGTTCCCATATGTCCTGAAGAACCCCATAAAAGGACATGTTTGAAATTATCGGGTTCTTGTCCTTCGAGCTAGACACTTGCATTGTTTTAGCAGTTAAGGTGACACCACTATTCTGAACACATCTGGTACTATCACATCGAACTCCATTTATAAGATATCCATCATATCTTATCACTTGGGGTTGGGGTCCATGAGATATCCACCTCAACATATCGGAAATTACGTTACTGGATTCCTTAATCTCAGAAGCAACCTACATTCATTTTATAAATTCAGCTATAAATAAATGATGATCTCCAGATGCCAACCACATAGTCATATACCTTTTCACGCAACCAATTTATAAAAGTTCGATTATGCTCATCCTGAAGCCACTTTTGTCTCCTTGTTTTATTTGGATTAGCTGCCTTCAATTCTTCCATATGTTGCCTGTATGTTAGAACTTATTCAGTTATGACTACATACTAAGAACATTTAATGAGACTCAAATAACTTGTGATGGGTCTGACTTACTCTACATAAGCTGCAACTTCTGTTGTATTTTCCAACACATAAAGATGTGCTTGCTCTAACTCTTTCGCATCAGCTTTAAATACATGAGAAGCAGAAAGTGGTTTTCCAATACTGTGTTGACCAGCACACTCATTTCTCATTGATGGGATCCCAACAGCTTTCATATTTGACAAGTACTCCGAACAATATTCTACAGCTTCTTCAGCAATATAACATTCTGCAATGCAACCTTCTGGCCTATTGCGATTGCGTACATATCCTTTTAAGATCTTCATGAATCTTTCAAAAGGATACATCCATCTTAAATATACTGGTCCGCATAACTGGACTTCGCGTACAAGGTGTACGGTTAAATGAACCATTATGTCAAAAAATGAAGGAGGATAATTCTTTTCCATCAAACATAAAGTCTTCACAAGTTCTTCTTGTAGCAAACTAAGATTGCAAGTATCCACAACTTTTTTGCAAAGTGCATTGAAGAACAAACTTAGTCTAGTTATTGTGGATCTCATGTTCTTATTCAACAATCCTCGTAATGCCAATGGAAGAAGTTGTTGGATCAAAGTATGGTAGTCATGAGATTTTAGGCCATAAAGCTTTAATTCTTCCATAGAAACACAATTTCTTAAGTTAGAACAGTATCCATCTGGAACTTTAAGTGTAGATAACATCTTGCAAAATTTGATTTTCTCAGCCTTAGAAAGTGTGTAACTTGCAGCAGGCAAATATGTTCTTTTTTCACCCACTATTGGTTGTAGCTCACTTCGAATTCCCATATTTACTAGATCTAAACGACTGCTTAGTCCATCTTTTGACTTTCCAGGTATATCAAGAAGGGTTCCCACGATACTCTCACATACGTTTTTCTCAATATGCATCACATCTAATACATGACGTACATGAAGAAACTCCCAATATTCAAGATCAAAAAATATTGACCTTTTTTTCCATGCAAGTTTAGACTTTGCCTCTGAAACCTTGTCCTTCTTTTTTAATTTCTCAACATGCACTGTATTTGCTTGCTTTTTTCCATACACATAATTAATATTTCTGGTGTTTTGTAAAATTTCTGTTCCAGTTAAAGGTTTAGGCTCAACATCAAACTCTTGACAACCATTAAATGCCTTTTTTGCTCTTCTATATGGATGATTTCTGCGCAAAAATCTTCTATGACCTTGGTACACATTTTTTCGACTATGTTTCAAGTATACACTATGTGTATTTTCAGCACAAATTGGGCAAGCCAAATAACCTTTAACACTGCAGCCACTCAAATTTCCATACGCGGGAAAATCATTTATTGTCCATAGTAATACAGCCTTTAAGGTGAATACCTCTTGCAAATATGCATCGTAAATTTTAACACCGACATCCCATAGCATTTTTAAATCATCAATAAGTGGTTGCAAGAAGATATCAATATCATTTCCCGGCTGCTTAGGACCCGATATCAACAAGGTTAACATCATAAACTTTCGCTTCATACACAACCATGGTGGGAGATTATAGGTAATAAGTACGACAGGCCATGTACTGTGACGACTACTTAAGGAGCTATGTGGATTTATCCCATCTGCTGCAAGTGCCAATCGAAGATTTCGTGGCTCACATGCGAAATCAGGCCATTTGTGGTCTATTAATTTCCATGATGCTGCATCTGCTGGATGTCGAATGTAACTGTCAACTTCTCTTTCACTAGAATGCCATATCAAATCTTTCGATATTTGACGAGTACCATACATTCTTCTAAACCTGGGTATTGGGGGAAAATACCACACAACTTTTGCCGGCATGCCTACTTTTGGATGATTGGATCCTTTAGGAATCTTCCATCTTGATTCAGAACAATTTGGACATACATCAACATCCTTGTTTGCATTTCTATATAAAATGCAATCATTTGGACATGCGTGTATCTTTTCATATTGCATTCCTAAGGCGCACAATGTCTTTTTTGCTTCATATATTGATGTTGGCATCAAATTTCCTTTTGGAAGCACATCACCCCAAAAGCTTAAAAGCTCATTGAAACTTGCATCGCTCCACCCATATTTTGTTTTAAAGTTGTATAATCGTACCAAAACAGAAAGCTTAGTGAACCCACTACAACCAGTGTATAAAGGGCGCTCAGCATCATCCAACAAGTCAACGAATTTCTCTGGATTACATTCAAATAGATCTCTAGCTGCTTCAACCATTTCCACAGCATTAATATCATCATTGTATTGAAGACAACATTCTTCAGCATCTAAGGTACACTTATCTTCCTCAACATTACATATGTTTTCGCCATGCCATATCCATACGTCATAACTTGAGTCGATACCATTACAAAAAAGATGATCTTTAACCACTGTGATATCATGAACTTTCATATTCCCACATTTTATGCATGGACATTGTATGGAACTAGGGTCACTTAAATTTCTTTTAACATGATTCAAAAAAACTTCGACACCATCCTCATATCTTTTTGTACGTCTATCAGCAGAGTACCATGACTTATCTAGTCTGTTTAAATTCAAAAAATACTAGTAACTAGTTAATTAAATCAACAAATATAATTAATTTTATCTAACAAACTAATTAAATTTATCAAACCATATAGAAGTAAAAAAAATTGAAAGATGATAAATTAATTAAAAAGATAAATAATAACTTACAGTGGTTTAGCTTCCTTTCCTTTGTCATCAATCTCTTTGGACTTACTTTCCATACCTGATGAATTCATCATATCCTAAAATAGAAAAGATATTATGTTTAGAAAACGTCTCTCTCTCTCGAAAACGTCGAAAACGTCTCTCTCTCTCTCTTCACTCGGAAACGTATCTCTCTCTACCGGAAACGACTCTCTCTCTCCCCCGGAAATCTCTCTCCCAAAAACGTCTCTATCCTCTCTCTCAGAAACTTCTAACTCTCTCTCTCTCTCAAACGTCTCTCTCTCTCTCCCGAAAATGTGTCTCTCTCTACCGGAAACGACTCTCTCTCCCCCGGAAATCTCTCTCCCAAAAACGTCTCTATCTTTCTCTCTCCCGGAAACTTCTCTCTCTCCCGGAAACATATCTCTATCTCTCTCTCTCCCAAAAACATCTCTCTCTCTCTCTTGGAAACATCTCTCTCTCATCTCTCTCTCTCCCGAAAACGTCTCTCTCTCCATGGAACCATGCCCCCCCCTCTCTCTCCCGAGAACGATACCCCCCTCTCCCGCTCTCTCTCCCGGGAACGATGCCCCCCGCTCTCTCTACCTGGAACGATGCCCCCCTCTCTCTCTCTCTCTCCCTGGAACCCCTCTCTCCCTGTAACAATGCCCCCCTCCTCTCTCTCTCTCTGCCCCCCCCCCACCTCTCTCTCTCTCTTTGTGAAACCCCTCTCTCCCTGGAACGATGCCCGCCCCCTTCCTGTTGCCAATCTTCTTGTTCTCCCCCCCCCCTAAGCATCTCTCTGATACGATGCCCCCTCCCATGTTTCTTGATCGTAGAAGACTAGGGTTAGGGTTGTTTTAAACGAAAACTAGGGTACAAGAAAAACTAGATAACTTAGCCCTCTTCCCTGGCTAAGAGATGCATACCTGGATCAACGATGATGGCAATGGTGATGAAGTCTTTGTAAACCAAACTTTGATGGTGGTGGTGATGGTGTCTCCTCAACCGTAATCCTACGGGGTGGGCGGTGGAGTCGCAAATGAAACCCTAATCTAGAACAAAACTACCGCGGGATATCGAGGGTTTCCTTTAAGAAAAAGGGGGGGAAGCGAATTACGAGGACGAGGGAAAAAGATAAATTTTTAGTTTTATATTAGACTACATCTTAATTAAAAATGTAGTCTTTTTACATTATTATATAAAATAATATAAGATTACGTCTTAATTAAAAACATAGTCTTTTTACATTATTATATAAAATAATATAAGACTACGTCTTAATTAAAAATATAGTCTTTTTATATTATAAGATAATATAAGACTAAGTCTTATTTAAAATATAATCTTTTTATATTATCAGATAATATAAGACTACATCTTAATTAAAAACGTAGTCTTTTTACATTATTATATAAGATAATATAAGACTATGTCTTATTTAAAAATATAATCTTTTATATTATCAGATAATATAAGACTACGTCTTAATTAAAAAGCGTAGTCTTTTTTGACATAATATCAGATAATATAAGACTACATTTTAATTTAAAATATAGTCTTTTATATTATCAAATAATATAAGACTACGTCTTAATTAAAAACGTAGTCTTTTTTTATTATCAGATAATTTAAGACTACGTATTAATTAAAAACGTAGTCTTTATGTAATATCAGATAATATAAGACTACGTCTTAATTTAAAACGTAGTCTTTTTATATTATCAAATAATATAAGACTACGTCTTAATTAAAAACGTAGTCTTTTTTATTATCAGATAATATAAGACTACGTCTTATTTAAAAACGTAGTCTTTTATATTATCAAATAATATAAGACTACGTTTTTAATAAAAGATGTAGTCTTTTAAATTATGAAAAATTATGAAAACGTAGTCTAAAATATTAGACTACATTTTTTACGAAAAACGTAGTCTTTTTTCTAAAACCTACCGTAGTCTATTCCACTATTTGTAGTAGTGAGAGACGGTTCGTTTCCTTGTAGCTTGCCTTTGGATCTATAGACGCTGATCGATGTAGCGGCGAGGGATCATGGAAAGGAGCTGCGGGCACGGCGGGACAAGATCGTGGAGCGGCTCTACTCGGATCGGTGCCAGAAGTGCAAGAAGTACAAAACGACGCTTCGATCGACGAGCAGACCAAGATCTTGGCTATTAAGCAGTTTCTGCAAGACCCCGATCAGGTCCATCTCCTTCCTTCCTTCCTTCTCTATTTTTCTTTATTTTATTTTATTTTATTTGATGAACTTTTGATTTGGTTGGGACAGTCTCCGGATTCTCTGGCGAGTTTGCTGCAAAATCTCGCAGACATGGAGGTCACATTCCAGGTTCTCAAGGTAATAAAATAATTCTTTTATTTTTTTCTTGAAATTTTGTTTTACATCTGGTGAATTTTCTAAAATTTATTTATTTTTGTTTCTCTTCCATTTTCTGGTCTCAGGAAACGGATATGGGAAGGCTTGTGAACGGCTTTCAGAAGCATCCGTCGGCTGAAGTACGGCAGTTGGTGAAGCAACTCGTCAGGTGATGATGCTAACGATGATAAAAAAAAGGGGGGGAAAGCCAATTATTTTTTTTCTTTCAAAAAAAGTTTCAAAGAAAGCATCTGATCATCCTCTTCTCAAATTTGGTCTTTAGGAGGTGGAAAGATACCGTTGACGAGTGGGTGAAATCGAATCCCGCCGGTGGCGACATTACATCTCCCGCAAATATAAGTAGGTGTTGCCAAACTCAAAACCCAAAATTAAAAAAGAAGACAAAAGGAAGTAAAAAATGAACGATCTTTTTTGCCGTCTAATTTTACTATGGATTGGATTGCAGCTGATGGAGACTCGCCGCAGCAAATTCCTGTGAGAAATAGCAAACAAAACAGCCACCACCAGGTACTCTATCCTCTGCAAAATATCTAAATATAATTCCCTTCTCCCCTCTAATTGTCTTGGGATCGAAATCACCATAATTATTTTGTCCCCTTCTTCAAGGTGTGGCTGTTGGATGAATTGAAACGGTGAGTTCCGTTCTCTGAGGAGTAACGTAAACGAAGCTTTAAATAGAGTGGGTGTTGACTCTCCAGAGTTTGATTTGGGTGAGCCAGAGGTTGAAATGGAGGAGGAAAAGGAAAACCCATCTCGATTTTCATCAGTGGGTGTTGATGATTTCTTCTGATAAGACTTCTACCATGTACAGCTTATTGTTTCCCTGTTCCTGTGCTTATCATTGATTCTTAAAGTAATCAGGAAACTGGGGCTTACTCCTTAATTGCCTCCTTAGATCAACACTGTATATTATTAAATATCAAAGAGAATAAGGAGGGGGAAAATCAGTTGTTAGGTGGTCTATATTGGTTTACATGTGCTGAAATTTATGTATTATATCAGTGCTTCTACTAGCTGTTTGCATCTGCTTAAATTTATGTATCATTTCAATATTTCTGCTGGTAATGGTGGATTAGTATATAATCTGTTATTAATTTCTTCTGAAGTTGAATGAACTGAGCGCCGGAAAGGGGGGAGAGAGAGAGAGAGAGAGGGACGGGGGGAGGGAGTTGGGCGCTGATGGGAGCGGCAGGGGGGGGGGTGCTGCTGCTGTTATGGGGGGATATGAAGGTGCGGACGCTTTAAAGCATCGGCAAAAACATTAAGTTTTCGACGCTTCAAAGCGTCGGCATATTCCAACGCTGATGCCGACGCTTTTAAAAAGCGTCGGAATTTCGCGCCTCCACCCCCTGTATCCCGACGCTTTAAAAAGCGTTGGGATGATATTTCTTTGACGCTTTTTAGCATCGGAAAATATTAGTTTTAGCGTCGGGAAATGCTAAATTTGTTGTAGTGGAGATTGCCACTCACGAGAAGAAAGTTCTCTCTAGATCCGTATGTGAGTCAAAATGTGCATCATCAGGATAGGGGAGGGACTTGAGCGCTATTTATAGAGTTTTCGACCATGGGCCCTCTCATTACGGGCCGGGCCATACTCGGCCTACACCAACCAGCCCCATATTAGACTTATTAAGAACCCATATATCATACCTTTATTAGACCAAACTAATTCAGTTAATTTCAATTAATAAAGCCCACATTAGGAAATTCTTACATTCTCCCACTTGGGCGATATTAATTGAAACAGAACTGTGCGCGCACCCTCATATTGGTCTAGAGATTATTCTTAATAGTCAATCCGATCCAATAAAGTCTCGAACACCGAATCATGGCGGTAACTGCATGTACTCACACAGAGCCTTCCATGATCACGAGTGCTTTCAACTTTGCTGATATGGATTCAATGTGGTAGTGTGTCAAATGGACAATACCTCATAATGAGTGATACTTCATGTGTTATCCATTTTGTTAGTCCAAATTCTCTCTCCTTAAGTGTCACAAAACCTAGTGTGCCACCAGAGAATATTCCTCATGGTTCCAACGAACCTTCATATGTCATACCTTGATAGTTAACTGTACTTTATGTGTAACAAGACATATTATTAAGGCTAATACCAAGAATGCCCCATAGCCTGTACTCAAGGTTTACACAATGCCTCGAGATTTTCATCAAATATATGTACTCAACTTGATAAATTTACATTCACAAATACCTCATTGAATGCAAAAGAGTTGATACATATTCAAATATTACAAAAAAGTAACAAAATCAGATACAAACTTTATAAGAGCAACATAAAACTAAACATCTCCCACTAGTTGACAGTATCCCATGATACCCCTAAGCCCATGTTAATGACATGTCGATCAAATACACAAGGGCGAAGGCCTTTAGTTAGCGGATCTGCAATCATATCATCTGTTGAAATGTGCTCTACTGCAATGTCACCAGTCTGAACTTTTTCCTTTATAGTCAGGTACTTGACCTCCATATGCTTAGACCCCTTGAGACCTCTGTTGTTGTTAACAAACAACACTGCAGAGTTATTGTCACAATACAACTGTATGGGCCTATCCACAAAATCAAATACGGTCAACTCCTTAATGAGGTTTCAGAGCCAAATTGCCTGAGTAGCGGCCGAAAAGCATGCTACAAACTCCGCTTGCATGGTAGAGGATGTCATTAATTTATGTTTCTCACTTTTCCATGATACTGCACCTCCTGCTAACTTAAATATGTAACCTATTGTCGACTTCTTTTCATCCTGATAGCCAATTAAGTCTGAATCCGAATACCCAACTAGCTGTAGGTCCTAAATATGTTTGTAAATCAGCATATAGTCTTTTGTCCTTTTTAAGTACCTCAAAACCTTCTTGGCAGCAACCCAATGATCGTGTCTTGGATTTGACTGATATCTACCTAGAAGTCCTGTTGAAAAAGCAATATCTGGCCTAGTACATACTTGAGCATACATAATACTCCCAAGTGCACTAGCATAAGGTACATTCTTCATTTGGGCTTTCTCAAAATCTGAATGAGGACATTGTGATAGACTTAACTTATCACCTTTACTGACAGGAGCAATTCCTGGCTTACATTGCTGCATGTTGAATCTTTCTAAAATACAATCAACATATGCCCTCTAAGATAAACCCAATAGTCGGCAAGAACGATTCCTATGAATCTCAATGCCAAGGACAATAGACGCCTCACCAAGGTCCTTCATATCAAAGTTCTTTGATAACATCCGCTTTGTTTCATGCAGTAAACCAAGGTCACTGCTTGCAAGCAGGATATCATCCACATAGAGTATAAGGAAAATAAATTTCCTCCCACTGACCTTGCAGTATATACACTGATCTACTTTGTTCTCAACAAAACCATATGAAGCAAAACACTATGAAACTTAAAGCACCATTGTCTAGAAGCTTGCTTGAGACCATAAATAGACCTTTTGAGTCTACATACAAGCATACCTGAATCACTTGCCTCAAAACCTTCGGGTTGACTCATATAGACTTCTTTATTAAGGTCTCCATTGAGAAAGGCAGTTTTAACATCGATCTGGTGTAACTCCATATCGAAATGAGCTACTAATGCCATGATCACTCTGAAAGAATCTTTAGAAGAGACTGGAGAAAAAGTTGCTTCATAGTCTACCCCTTCTCTCTGAGTGAAACCCTTGGCTACCAGTCTGGCTTTAAACTTCTCAATCTTTCCTTTAGGGTCCCTTTTAGTCTTATACACCCATTTGCAGTCAATAGGTCTATGACCTTCAGGTAAGTCAACATGTTCCCAAACTCCATTATGTTTCATAGATTGTATTTCATCTCTCATTGCATCCAACCATAGTTCCGACTGAGGACAAGAAACAGCTTCCGCATAAGTCATTGGATCAGCCTTAGAACCGATATCGTAGTCTTGCTCTCCTATATAGACTAAATAGTTCGGTGGTATGGCTGATCGTCTCTCCCTAACGGATCTCCTTACTTTTTTTTTAACTCTTTCCTGATACCTTGATTAAATGCAGCAGACTGTGCAACCAATTTTCTCTGGTGTGAAACAAAACGACGAATGTGAACAAGCCTTTTTTCGCAAAGCCAGCCCATTTCAATGTAACGCTCCATTTTGTAAACTTGAAATTCGCCTGTGGTCAAGTGTATCCAGCAGAAGTAAAATCATTTTGTTTGCTCTCATCCATTGTCACGTAGTGAATCTAGTCTTAGCACAAGAAATCAAAATGCCTTCTCTGTGATGATATTGACCATCTGATGTCTAGCTCCTTTACTCATCTGTGCATAGGGATGATCGATAATTACCTTGTCGTGACGTGACTCTTTTTCTCATGTCATTTCTGCCACTTTCCTCTTGAACGTTCTACGTGTGAAGACTACCAGCTAGTTAGAGCATTATAAAGGAGCCTCTGACCCTCATAAAGTAGACCATTCCCATCGGTTCGGTGACTGAAAGAGAGAAGAAATGAGAGAAGGGAGAAGGGAGAGCAATGGCAGAAAGTGGTGATGGCATCCCAGTCCTCCCACGGCTACCAAGGACCAGCTCCGGTAATGTAGAATATGCCCACTTATTTATGTTTCAATGATTAATCTTATTGATATTCTGTTTCCCTTTTTGAAGGCTTCCACTCCATCCTCTCTATTTCTTCAAAAATCCCATACCAATCACTTCTCCAAGATTCCATCCATGGTTGCCCAATGTGGGCATATTTGAATCATCGGTAAGTTTGGGATGGAATGGGATTACGAATTCCATTCCATTTCATTTGAAAACACAGGGGATAGAATGTGATTAACAATCCTAGTTTTTCTCACCTAGCTGAAATCGTAGGACCCATGATTTTCATCGTTTTCTATCTGGATGTTGTTTATAGTTTGAAGTTTATATTGTGTCCTTTGAGTCTCCTTACCTTCCTTTGATAGATATATTTTCTATTTATTCTACCTATTTTCTCTAAAGAGATGCCATTATCAATAATCTGAACAGATGTGAACAAAAAAATATGTATCTGTATTGATAAAAGATCAAAGATTTTAAATTTTTGTTGATATTTTTATGGTTTTTGATGAAGCTGATCGCTACCAAACATTACCAATTATCTTTGTTGGTATCATATAGACCTGTCTTTTTCTGAACCTCTAATAAAAAAATAAAAAATAAAAAATCTAGGCCCGAATTTAAAATGGATGGAATATTTAGCTTGATCATGAGTGAATAATTTTAGGGTATTCCTTCCTTTCAGAGGCAAGCTTTAGTCGAAAGTTTTCAGCAGACAACAAATTTCTATTTTATCAAAGAAGGAATGATATATTTAATTCATTTCCAGAGTTACATTTCTCTTCGCTCTTTTGAAGTTATTTTTTTAAAAAAATATAGAGGAAGCGAGATAGAAAGAAAAATGTATATGTTAAAAATCAAGAAAAGTACATTTTGATTCCCTAAAAGGAATAAATTCGAACTCCATCCAGTCTGAAAACATTACCTGCATTGTTCCAATTTGACATGTGGGCCCCCCAGTTAACCCAATCCTTCAGAGCCATCGAACAATTCCCCAATATGCATTAAATCAAATTGCCTATCCTAACTTAGAACTTATCTTAACCCATCAGTCTTTTCATCGTTTTCTTTCCCACATTTACACAATTCTCTCCCATCCAACTAGCTATTTTAGCCACGCATTTTAAGAGAGAATCGGAGTCCAACACCAAGCAATCTGCACTTAAATTTTGAAAAGTCTTGCTGTATCATCCTTCGATATAGTAAGCATGCATGACCGTATGAATTAACCGTCTATACATATTTACGTATGTACGATGATTCAATAAATTTTTCTGCACATCGTATGCATATTGTTATATATATACGGTCAATTCGCATAGCCTGCTTGCTCATGGTACAGTCTTTTCCCTTAAATTTTATCCTTTTAGGCTCGGTGGGGACCACGATGGCTGTGCTGAAGAGTAATGGTCAATAAAACGGGCGTCAAATACTTGCCATGTGTCCTCGCCACACTGGATGCACGAACCGCATAAAATCCCTTTCTTCTCCATCTTCTTCTTTATTGACCAAACTGCTGCCGTTGTACAGAAATGGCCAAGCCATCCGCTGATGGGGTCGATGAGAGCCACGCCGGCCCAGCCAGAGGAGACGATGCTAGCGAGGCCAGTCCATCCGCTGGGAACCTAGTCCCTCATGCGGCATCGACCCGTCCGCCAACTCCTCCACCACCGTCGCTGCCGCCGCCGCCGACCCCTCCCCCACGTAAACCTCCTTCCATAGCAGGACCATTTCATGCTGGTCGCCAATGTAATCCGCATCATGCGCCGGGTCTTGCCGATGCATGCTAAGATTTCTGAAGGTGCCAAGGAGATGATGCAGGAGTGTGTGTCCGAGTACATCAATTTAATAACGAGCCCTGCAAGTGGGAACAACGAATGACCATCTCTTCCGAACACATGATCTTGGCAATGGGAATGCTTGGCTTCGACAGCAATGTCTGCGTCTGTATTTATGGTGCTACCGCGAGATGGAGAGCCACCAACGCATCGGCCTCCGAGGGGAACATTTTCCATTCATCACGAACCGTAGCCACCTACCGATCGGGGACACCAACAACACACCACCCGTCGTTGCCCAGCCACTCTTAATGCGCTCGCCGCAGCCACCACCGCCTTGGCCACCGCCACCTCCATCGAGCCTCGTCTTGCAACCTACTGTGCCAACTCCTTGTGTGAATGATCTCCTTGGCGAACCGCCGGGAGCGGACTACTTACTCGGGATGTTTGGGGGTGGGGATGGTTCAGGGACAAGCAGTTCCGAGGCTCCACCAATGCCTAACTTCTTTCCATAGAAGTTGTCTGGTAAATTTGTCACAGCAAATAATGGCAGGATGTAAGATATATAGTAGTACTAAGTGATGGGAAAGCAGGGACCTATGTTTTTTTTCTAGAATCGGTCGCAAAGACGAGAACATGGATGTGAGTTGGTTGTGTTTTGCTTGGGGTCGAGGGGTGGTCTGATGCTCGGGTTATTTTTGGTATGGACGAGAGTGAAACTTGTGGGAAGTAGGTAAGGGACAAGAATCACATGGAGGGTGTGATTTTCTCCGTTTGTGTTATTGTGATGACTGGAGTCTGTATTGTTTAAAAATTTGCTAATAAAGGTCTCTCCACTTTGGCACTAAAAGTGGCTCATGGGTTTTGTTGGTCCCTATTTGTAAACCTCTCCGTCCATGTTTCTGCGACATTTACGATAGGGATGTGAGTCACGAAAATGGCATGTCCAGGATTACCATAGTTAGAGATCGAAACACGATTACGGAGAAAATTATCAATTCGCGTACCTAGTTTGGAATCCATAGAACTTAATGCGGAATTGGTGACGATTTCCGAACACGAACTCAAGATCTTCTCCCCTATCTCCTTCGTTAGAACACTGGCCTAATGAGATTGCCACTCACGAGAAGAAAGTTCTATCTAGATCCGTATGTGAGTCAAAATGTGCATCATCAGGATAGGGGAGGGACTTGAGCGCTATTTATAGAGTTTTCGACCATGGGCCCTCTCATTACGGGCTGGGCCGTACTCGGCCTACACCAGCCAGTCCCATATTAGACTTATTAAGAACCCATATATCGTACTTTTATTAGACCAAACTAATTCAGTTAATTTCAATTAATAAAGCCCACATTAGGAAATTCTTACATTCTCCCACTTGGGCGATATTAATTGAAACAGAACTGTGTGCGCACCCTCATATTGGTCTAGAGACTATTCTTAATAGTCAGTCCAATCCCATAAAGTCCCAAACACCGAATCATGGCGGTAACTGCATGTACTCACGCAGAGCCTTCCATGGTCACCAGTGCTTTCAACTTTGCTGATATGGATTCATTGTGGTAGTGTGTCAAATGGACAATACCTCATAATGAGTGATACTTCATGTGTTATCCATTTTGTTAGTCCAAATTCTCTCTCCTTAAGTGTCACAAAACCTAGTGTGCCACCAGAGAATATTCCTCATGGTTCCAACGAACCTTCATATGTCTTACCTTGATAGTTAACTATACTTTATGTGTAACAAGACATATTATTAAGGCTAATACCAAGAATGCCCCATAGCCTGTACTCAAGGTTTACACAATGCCTCGAGATTTTCATCAAATATATGTACTCAACTTGATAAATTTACATTCACAAATACCTCATTGAATGCAAAAGAGTTGATACATATTCAAATATTACAAAAAAGTAACAAAATCAGATACAAACTTTATAAGAGCAACATAAAACTAAACATCTCCCACTAATTGACAGTATCCCATGATACCCCTAAGCCCATGTTAATGACATGTCGATCAAATACACAAGGGCAAAGGCCTTTAGTTAGCGGATCTGCAATCATATCATCTGTTGAAATGTGCTCTACTGCAATGTCACTACTCTGAACTTTTTCCTTTATAGTCAAGTACTTGACCTCCATATGCTTAGACCCCTTGAGACATCTGTTGTTGTTAACAAACAACACTGCAGAGTTATTGTCACAATACAACTATATGGGCCTATCCACAAAATCAAATACGGTCAACTCCTTAATGAGGTTTCGGAGCCAAATTGCCTGAGTAGCGGCCGAAAAGCATGCTACAAACTCTGCTTGCATGGTAGAGGATGTCATTAATTTATGTTTCTCACTTTTCCATGATACTGCACCTCCTGCTAACTTAAAGATGTAACCTGTTGTCGACTTCTTTTCATCCTGACAGCCAGCAAAGTCTGAATCCGAATACCGAACTAGTTGTAGGTCCTGAACATGTTTGTAAATCAGCATATAGTCTTTTGTCCTTTTTAAGTACCTCAAAACCTTCTTGGCAGAAACCCAATGATCGTGTCCTGGATTTGACTGATATCTGCCTAGAAGTCCTATTGCAAAAGCAATATATGGCCTAGTACATACTTGAGCATACATAATACTCCCAAGTGCACTAGCATAAGGTACATTCTTCATTTGGGCTTTCTCAAAATCTGAATGAGGACATTGTGATAGACTTAACTTATCACCTTTACTGACAGGAGCAATTCCTGGCTTACATTGCTGCATGTTGAATCTTTCTAAAATACAATCAACATATGCCCTCTAAGATAAACCCAATAGTCAGCAAGAACGATTCCTATGAATCTCAATGCCAAGGACAATAGACGCCTCACCAAGGTCCTTCATATCAAAGTTCTTTGATAACATCCGCTTTGTTTCATGCAGTAAACCAAGGTCACTGCTTGCAAGCAGGATATCATCCACATAGAGTATAAGGAAAATAAATTTCCTCCCACTGACCTTGCAGTATATACACTGATCTACTTTGTTCTCAACAAAACCATATGAAGCAACAACACTATGAAACTTCAAGTACCATTGTCTAGAAGCTTGCTTGAGACCATAAATAGACCTTTTGAGTCTACATACAAGTGTACCTAAATGACTTGCTGCAAAACCTTCGGGTTGACTCATATAGACTTCTTCATTAAGGTCTCCATTAAGAAAGGCAGTTTTAACATCCATCTGGTGTAACTCCATATCGAAATGAGCTACTAATGCCATGATCACTCTGAAAGAATCTTTAGAAGAGATCGAAGAAAAAGTTGCTTCATAGTCTACCCCTTCTCTCTGAGTGAAACCCTTGGCTACCAGTCTGGCTTTAAACTTCTCAATCTTTCCTTTAGGGTCCCTTTTAGTCTTATACACCCATTTGTAGTCAATAGGTCTATGACCTTCAGGTAAGTCAACAAGTTCCCAAACTCCATTATGTTTCATAGATTGTATTTCATCTCTCATTGCATCCAACCATAGTTCTGACTGAGGGCAAGAAACAGCTTCCGCATAAGTCATTGGATCAGCCGTAGAACCGATATCATAGTCTTGCTCTCCTATATAGACTAAATAGTCTGGTGGTATGGCTGATCGTCTCTCCCTAATGGATCTCCTTACTGGAGCAGCAATAGCCACATCCTGCACCTGAGAGCCTTGATGAACTTCATTAGGAGCTATCTCGACAACAAGATCCCGAGTATCAACAGGTTCAGTCTGTGGTGTGGGAATTTCCATAATTATCTATATGGGAGGAGAAAAAGATACCATATTACCCACCGTACTATTATCCTCAATAGTCTGTGAGCAGCTATTTTCTTCGGCTACATCAAACTCCAGAAACTTAGCTGTCTGTGATTCCACAATTCTTGTGCCTCCATTGGGATTATAGAACCGATATCCCTTCGAATGTTCTGGGTAAGATACAAAGTAACATCGAGTGGTTCTATAGTCCAACTTACTTAATGTTGGATTATACAACTTCACTTCTGTAGGACATCCCCAAACCTTAAGATGGTTTAAGCTAGGCTTACGTCCAGTCCATAACTCAAAAGGAGTCAATGGAACAGCTTTTGTAGGTACACGATTCAGAATATACAAAGCTGTTTTAAAGCTTCACCCCACAGAAAACCACGTAAATTTGTCCTACTAATTATACTCCTCACCATTTCCATAAGAGTGCGATTGCGCCTTTCGGCTACACCATTTTGCTCAGGACTCCTAGGCATAGTAAAGTGAGCCACTATCCCAGAATCCTCTAAGCATTTGGCAAATGGCCCTTTAAGCTGTCCGACATCACCATGCTTGCCATAATACTCTCCACCTCGGTTAGATCTAACAACCTTTATGACTTTTCCCAACTGTTTCTTGACTTCAGTCTGAAAAATCTTGAATTTATCAAGAGATTCATACTTTTCTTTAATCAAGTACAGATAACCATATCAAGAATAGTTATCAATAAATGTGATGAAATAAAAATTTCTACACAAGGTTGCCCTATAGGGTCCACTTATATCGGTGTGAATGACCTCCAATAAGTCAGAGCTTCAGACTGCAGTTTTCTTCCTTATCTTGGTCATTTTACCTCTACAATAGTCTAAGCATGTCTCTAAGTCATTTTTGAGAGCAGGCAGGATGTTAGTCTTTATCAGCCTTTCTACTCTATTCTTAGAGATATGGCCAAGCCGTTTATGCCACAATGCATATGACTGTTCCTTAGATAATGGTCTCTTAGAAACAACCTTTTTAGCCGTATAAGCGACGTATATGTCATTGGGAGACAAACACAATCTGTACAATCCGTTGGACATATAACAGCACCCAACCTTATTTGAATTAAGAAACAAAGAAATAACTTTGTTCTTGATTTCAAAAGAGTAGCCATACATGTCCAAACACGATACGGAAACTAAGTTCCATCTAAATGAAGGTACATACAAAATGTCTTTCAACAATAATCTAAAACCAGAGTCTAGAATCAAGATTACATCTCCCATAAACACAACATCAGCTTTCTCGTTGTTTCCCATAGTGAGTCTTGATTCATCCTGATTTGGCTTCCTCCGGTTTATGAATCCCTGTATGGTAAATGCAACATGATTAGTTGCACCGCTATCGAGCCACCAAGAACTAGATGGTGCTTCTGATAGGTTAGATTCACAAACAAGTGCCAAAAAATCATTACCTGTAGGCTCACGTTTGGACAACCAAGCTTTAAACTTTGCACAATCCTTCTTTATGTGACCTTTCTTCTTACAAAAGAAGCAGTGATCACCATCCCTTTTGAAGGATGCCTTCTTTGGACCCATATTGTTAGATTGACCGGTAGTGTCATGAGTACCTTTATGAGTACGATTTCTGGACATCTTATTCTTTCTTTTGTGGGAACTAGAAACAAATAAAGCTAGATGCCCTTTTTCCTTCTTAAGTTTCTTATCTTCTGCCACCAGCCTTGCTATCAACTCATTAACTGACCAAGTCTCATCTTGGGAATTGTAATTTGTTTTTATAATCCCAAAATCAGGTGGTAGGGTGTTTAGGGCTTGATGCACAATGCAAGCATCAGGAATGGAAACATTAAGAGCTTGAAGCTTTGTCTTTAGGTCTACCATCCTAAGGACATAATCTCTAACCCCAGCAGTACCATCATACTTCATATTGAAGAGCTTTTGAAGAAGTGTACCAACCTCAGCATTAGATGAAATGCAGTTTCTAGCCTCTAAGGCTGCCATCATTTCCTTAGCAGTACAGTTAGTTGGCAAAGCACTTTTCAAGTGTTCTTGAATGGATTTCTTCATTGTCAATAAGCAAATCCTATTGCTATTTTCCTAGGCAGCATAGTCGTTTTCTCAACTTCATTACTGGTGGTCGTGATATCTGCCAGCTTATCTTTTGTAAGAGCAATGTGAACATCCGCCAGCTCCATTCCAAATAGAAAATCCTCTTTCCATTTCTTAAAGTTCAACCCGGTAAGGACCTCAATGGAAATGGAATTGCCATTTACAGAAAAGGTGACTGGAAAAACAAATAAACAATACAATCAGCACATACATCATCATATAATCACCTTTGGGTAGAAAACATGACATGCAGTTGTACACTCTCCACATGACAGCGGTCATGAGAACATATTCTAATCTTTTGTGAAATCACCACCTTTGGGTGTATGAACCACTAAGATCAGTCATTTCTCAAGCACATGCTATACATGAACCAATACAAGATCACCTCCTTTGGGAGCATGATCATGCAGCAGAACAGGAGACATCCCACTACAATATGAGACCGATATTTCTCAAACCCAGTCAAGTGTGCCACTTTGGCGGTCACTACTCAACCTTATCCTTGAAAATCTCTCATACCAAGGATATATACTTTATGTATCACATTCACTATATATATGTAATGCTAGACGTAAAAACAGGGGCGTATGTTTTTGAAATTACATATCATGCTAATTATACTGTTCTTTTCATTGATAGACAATGAATTATACTCTACATAGTCCTTATGTGATGATATACATGTGAGCTACCATATGTATTTCTGAAACCATAGAGAAATACAAGAAAATATGCAAAAATACCCTAAAAATACAAGTACATAGGGTTCTATACATATTTTTATATCTTTAAAAGCTTCAAACATGTAAAATTAATACACCACAATGTAGAGTATCTCGATACAAGCGCGTCGATACCAAGATCATCCAAAACGGACATCGGACGTGCCCTCACGCGCCGCCGGAAGGTGCGGCGCGTGCACGCGTGTTCAGCCGGTCGAACCAGTCTGAACAACCGGTCCGACCGGTTGACCGATCAACGGACCGGTCCGACCGGTTGACCGGTCGGGTCAACGGTTGGGTCAGGTCGGGTCAGGATCCGGGTCAACCAGATCCATGCCCTTGCTGACGTCAGTGTGCGGTTACCGGCGGAAGGACGTGCCGATTCAGCACGGCCGCGCGTGACGGTGCATCCGGCCTCGTCCAGCGACGTGTCGCCCACCATTTTTCTCATCTCGATGAGTAGATTCCAAATATGTAATAAAATTTAACTTTAATCTGGTAAAAAATTTTGAAACTGGGCAAATACCTCTCGGACAAAATGATAATGGTTCTAATCCGCATGTTTTGGTTCTAATCTATGGCTGGCTCTGATACCAAATGTGAGTCACGAAAATGGCATGTCCAGGATTACCATAGTTAGAGATCGAAACATGATTATAGAGAAAATTATCGATTCGCGTACCTGGTTTGGAATCCATAGAACTTAACGCGGAATTGGTGACGATTTTCGAACACAAACTCAAGATCTTCTCCCCTATCTCCTTCTTTAGAACACTGGCCTAATGAGATTGCTACTCACGAGAAGAAAGTTCTCTCTAGATCCGTATGTGAGTCAAAATGTGCATCATCAGGATAGGGGAGGGACTTGAGCACTATTTATAGAGTTTTCGACCATGGGCCCTCTCATTACGGGCCGGGCCGTACTCGGCCCACACCAGCCAGCCCCATATTAGACTTATTAAGAACCCATATATCATACCTTTATTAGACCAAAATAATTTAGTTAATTTCAATTAATAAAGCTCATATTAGGAAATTCTTACAAGGGATGGCTTTTGTTCAACATACGCTGGCCTACATGTAGAAGGGAAACTGATAAACTAAAAAGAAAATATATGCAAATGTTCAATTATTCCAATCTACCACATGGTCCCACTTAGCCTCATCCATAACAGCCATCCCTAATGCTTTAAGTCAATTTTCCTATCTCAAATAAGAACTTACCATATTCATTAGGACTTCTTGTCATCTTTTTCTCCCACTTTCATGCCTTCTTCGCCATTCTTTTTCATTAACCTTTCCAATAGAGTCATTCTTTGGCAAACCTTTGCTACGTATCTCGTACATCAAACTAATTAATACTCACACTATTATAGCCCATTTGCATATTACTATGATTCTTATCAATATAATTGGCTTAACTCACTACATATATGGTACACAAGGTCTATTCAAAAAATATTTGGTAGACCAGGTCCATTTAAAAAGTGTATGATAAACTAGATTTATCCAACAATAGCTCTTTTTCATGCCCTTCTCGGTAAGAAAAATATTGTACACAACATAATAGCAAATCCATTTCTCAATTTCAAATAGAAAAGATCGATTCTTTCGGACATAGCATCCATAAAAATAGACATGAGTCCTCTAATTTAAATCCAGCCTTCGCAAACTTCTTTTTAGCACTTAGTTACTAAACAGAAGATTATCGGTTAAGGAAGCAAGCATCCAAATACCTATCACACGTCATCACATAATACACATAATAAGGAAAATAGTCAAATCAAATCAAATCTATAGTATTAATAGAGAAAGGATATGAATCATATTGAACCAAATAAGTGGTATGTAATAAGAAAAGAATTCAAATCATATTAAATCAAATAATATATGGGGTGTAATAGGGAAACGATTCAAATTCTATACTAGTTGTATAGTTATAATTTTTATTTCTTTTTTTGTAATTTTTCTTCCTTACTTGCATATAAAATTTTTATAAATAAATAATGATACAACACTCTCAACCATTGAGGTAATGTGAGTAATTCTATAAAAGTATTTCAAACCTTTTTAAGATATCAAAGCCACATCAGAACCTCTTTCTCGTATTGATTTTTTTCCCTCAATAGCCTCCGCAACCTCATCAACATCCCTCACTATTAAAGCCATAGTTCAAATCTTTGCTATGGTTAATGAAAAATTAACTTCAAAGAACTATATCACTTGGCAAGACAAAATGTTTTCACCAATCGAAGTTACATTGATCGTAGATTGTGTTTTTTCCCACTCAAAAGCACCTGAAGCTACTATAATCTCTTTTAAAGGCAAGGAACGATAAAACATCCCTTTGTCAATTTGGTTGCAAGAGGATAGGCTTATCAAAAGCTTTATTATAGCCACTTTATTACGTGGCGTTCATGCTCTTGTTGTTGGACTTTCTTCAGCGAGGAAAATATGGAAAGCCTTAGAGGCACACTTTGCAAGCTCCTCAAAGCAAAGAGCACAAGATCACCTATAAAAACTAAAAGAAATTCATAGAGAGGAGCATCCTGTGCTTAAAGCATATCTATAAGAAATAAAGATGATTAACAATGAACTGGCTGCAATCAATCAACTAGTGAATGATTGTGATGAAGTAAACTAGTCTCTTAATGGGCTTGGTGGCAAATATGAAGGTTTTATCATAGCCTTACAGGTCCATTCTCCATCTCTCTCACTTGATAAATTTACAAACTTCTTATTTGATTATGAAAAGCATCATGAGACTAAATTTGCTCATAAAAAATAAGCCTTTGTTGCAAACTATGGAAGCGGATGCTCTAACAATCATCCATTTAGAGGGCGAGCTAGTTAAAGAGTAAGGGAAACCTTTCATGGCAATAATAAAAACAATAATAGAGATCCAAATTCCAACTTGTCACAATACGAGACATAGAAAACCAACTACATTTAATGCTCTTCCATTGTATGTCAAATCCACAATAAGCCTAGGTATAAAGCATTATAGTATTATAAGAGGCTCAATCATGCATATCAAGAGGAGGATATTGCAAGTTCTCTTGTTGCATTCTTTATAAATGATTTGAATATCCAAAATGAATTCTTGATACTAGAGCAATATCTCATTTCACAAATGATGCAGGTAATCTTATTAACATTAGGCCTTGCAAAGGAAGAGATGGAATTATGGTTAGAGTTGGTAAGAAACTTAGAATTACTCATATTAGTAATGCATCAATTTTTACACCTTCAGGCTTTCTATTTCCTAGACAAGTACTAGTTATCTCTAATATCATCAAAAATTTAATTTCTTTTGGTTAGTTACGTGATGATTCATCATGCATTATTATTATTTTCTCATTGCCTGACTTTGTTATCAACGACAAGAGGAATTGAAGAACAATTGCAATTAGAGCTAGAAATGAAGCTTTTTACTCCTTTGGACAAGACAAATGATTTTTTCTCCACTCAACAAACAAAGGCATCTTTATATAATAATCTGAGCTCATGCTTAGATGAGGATGATTATTCTTGACACATTTCTCGTGCATCAATATAGGTATGAAACTGGCACATAGTGTTCTATTCCAAAAATAAAAAAAATATTAAAATTTCATCCATATCTACTGGTTGAATTTGGATTAGAAGAGCAAAAATAACCAATATAATGAAAGAAAGATGAAGGATCCTCAAAAAGAACTTCTCAATATTATTCTATGTATACTACATAAGAGTATGGCACTAGATTTATGAGCCTTAGTTACTTTTTTTTTTAACTCTTTCCTGTTACCTTGATTAAATGCGGCAAGCTGTGCAACCAATTTTGTCTGGTGCAAAACAAAATGATGAATGTTAACATGCCTTTATTCACAAAGCCAGCCCATTCCAATGTAACGCTCCATTTTGTAAACTTGAAATTCGCCTGCGGTCAAGTTTATCTAGTAGAGGTAAAATCGTTTTGTTTGCTTTCGTCCATTGCCACGTAGTGAATCTACTCTCAGCACAAGAAATCGAAATGCCTTCTATGGGATGATATTGACCATCTGATGTCTAGCTCCTCTACTCATCTGTGCATAAGGATGCTCGCTAATTACCTTGTAGTGATGTGACTCTTTTTCTCACGTCGTTTCTGCCACTTTCCTCCTGAGCATTCTACGTGTGAAGACTACCAGCTAGTTAGAGCATTATAAAGGAGCCTCTGACCCTCATAAAGTAGACCATTCCCATCGGTTCAGTGACTGAAAGAGAGGAGAAATGAGAGAAGGGAGAAGAGAGAGTGATGGCAGAAAGTGGTGATGGCATCCTAGTCCTCCCACAGCTACCAAGGACCAGCTTCGGTAATGTAGAATATGCCCACTTATTTATGTTTCAATGATTAATCTTATTGATATTCTGTTTCCCTTTTTGAAGGCTTTCACTCCCTCCTCTCTATTTCTTCAAAAATCCTATACCAATCACTTGTCCAAGATTCCATCTATGGTATGCCCACTGTGGGCATATTTGAATCACCGATAGGTTTGGGATGGAATGGGATTACCAATTCTATGTATCCGTATAGATAAAAGATCAGAGATTTTAAATTTTTGTTGATCTTTTTATGGTTTTTGATGAAGCCGATCGCTACGAAACATTACCAGTTATCTTGGTTGATATCATATAGACCTGTCTTCTTCTGAACCTCTAGTAAAGTCGACAATTGCTCTGGTGTCTTGGATGGTGGGTATCTCTCTCTCATTAAAAAAAAAAAGAATCTAGGCCCGAATTAAAAATGGATGGAAGATTTAGCTGGATCATGCATGAATAATTTCAAAGTATTCCTTCCTTTCAGAGGCAAGCTTTAGTCTAAAGTTTTCAGTGAGCATAACAATGGGTAGAAATGGTCATTTGGGCAAAGGCTGAGATGGTTTGCATGCACCGCACACGTTGTTAGGGATGCAACTCGAGCTCATGAAACTTGGGTTTTTCTCAACCCTAACCCTAACCCTATTTGTAAAACCTCAACCCTAACCCTATTTTTAGAAATCGGGTTCGGGTTGAGTTTCGGATTGAAATTCGTGTTGATGAGAAAAAAAATTAAAAAAATAAAATATTTTTTTAAAGTAAATAAACATCGATTTATGGATCCCCAAGACGGAAAAATAAAATCCCTTGCCAAATGCATAAGCTAGACTCGGGGCTTTAACATTATATTAAAAAAAAGTCTTACATGAAATAAAGAGGAGGAGGTGTCCATAAACAACGAAGAGAAGGAGGCGAAAAGTGAATTGAAATGTGTGGATGGGTCCGCCTTTATGTTTATCCTTTTTCTCGCCTGCGATCAATGGCCTTGCCCTCCTCACTCTCAAGTTGGTCATCTCGTCCAATCTGATTGGTGCCTTCAACGCTCCCAAAAATCTGGTACCGATAAGCTACCCCCATTCAAGTAACCCTCGGGTTTAGGTTATTTCGGGTTCAAATTATGGTCAATCCTAACTCGGGTCAATTGCAAATCGGGCCAGGTTAAATTTGGGTCTTTCGGGTTTGGGTTGGACAAACATGAGTTTAAACACTGCTGTAAAATCGGGTTCGGAGGGCCGAGTTTGGGTTAAACCCGGCCCAAGTTGCACCTCTACACGTTGTGCCCATCAAACGACAAATTTCCATTTTATCAAAGAAGGAATGATATATTTAATCTATTTCTAGAGTTACATTGCTCTTCGCTCTTTTTAAGTTATTTTAAAAAATATTATAGCGGAAGCGAGGTAAAAAGAAAAATGTATATGTTAAAAATAAAAAAAATACATTTTGATTCCCTAAAAGAAACAAATTTGAACATAATGCTCCATTCGGTCTGAAAACATTGCCTGTGTTGTTCCAATCTGACATGTGGGCCCCCAATTAACCGAGTCCATCAAAGCCGTCAAACGATCCCCAATATGCATTAAATCAAATTGCCTATCCTAACTTAGAACTTATCTTAATCAGTCAGTCTTTTTATCATTTTCTTTCCCACATTTACATGGTTCTCTCACATTCAACTAGCTATTTTAGCAATGCATTTTAAGTGGCCATGCACTAACCGTATGAATTGACCATCTAAACATATTCACATATGTACGATGATCCAATAAATTTTGTTGCGCATCGTATGCATATCATTATATATGTGCAGTCAATTTGCATAGCCAATGCATACTTGCTCCATTGAAGGATGGTACAACAAGTCTTTTTCCTTAAATTTTATCCTTTTAGGGCTCGGTGGGGGGTGTGGTGGCCGTGTTGAAGATTAATGGTCAATAAAGCGGGCATCAAATACCTGCCACGTGTCCTTGCCACACTGGATGCACGAACTATTATGGATGGAGCTTAATTCATCAAGAGGGAGTTTGAATTCGAATTTTGAATTTGATTTGGCCAACTACGGAAGTTGATTTTGGGGAGGATTTGTTGCAACTTCCAAATCTGATTTTGGGGAAGATTTGTTGCAACTTTCAAATCTGATCTTGGGAAGGATTTATTGGAGATTTTTAAGGAAGCAAATCAGTCCATGATTGCCAAAAGTGTGGAGCTAGTTTTGGGATAGGATTAGAGTGGAGGAGAGAGTCTTCGATCCTTTTTTGGTGTCTTCTTCAACCAGTGAAGTTAAGCGAAAAAAAAAATAAGGGGAGGCTCTGTGAGGACATCCTCTGTGTGTTATAGAGAGAAAGTTCTGGATCATAAGAGTTTCTGAGAGAGTGTGTTTTGAGGGCTTGTACCTGATTCAACTCTTAGTGAAGCCTTGCAGATCCTATACCACCGTGGATGTAGCCTAATTTGGGTGAACTACGTAAAATCCTTGTCTCTCGCTGTTTTCTTTTGGATTTTGGTTCCTATTATTATTCTGTATTTTTTTTTGTTGATTTTATCGTAATTGCATGCTTGGTCGTACTAATAGCGATCTTATTAGAGGAATATTTGTTGTATTCCCTATCAAATTGGTATCAGAGCCAGGTTTTCTTCATATTATTATGATCGAACAAATCAACAAAGAGATGGTAGAAGACAAGATCAAAATTGAGAAATTCAATGGTCACAATTTCAGATGGTGAAGAATGCAAATTGAGGACTACCTATATCAGAAGGATCTTTACCTTCCATTAGAGGGAAAGAAGCCGGATTCAATGAGCGACTCAGATTGGATGATTCTGGATAGAAAAGCCCACAATCAGATTATCGTTGATACCTCAAGTGGCGTATAATATTGTAAAGGAAAAGACCATCGTGGATATGATAACCGCTTTAACAAAGCTGTATGAAAAACCTTTCACCTCAAACAAGATATTTCTCATGAAAAAAGCTCTTCAATTTGAAGATGGATGAGAATAGTTCAATGACGGAGCATCTGAATGAGTTCAACATGATGATTAATCAATTGAAGTCAGTCTCTGTTGCTTTTGATGATTCATTCAGGGCTCTTTTTTTCTTATGTTCCTTGCCAGAGAGTTGGGACAATCTTGTGATGACAGTCAGCACTCGGTATGAGGTATCCTTACATTCAATGATGCAGTTAGTTGTATATTGAATGATGAGATGAGAAGAAAGGCTGTGGGTGGGACTTCTACAAGTGCTGCACTCATGGTGGATACCAGAGGAAGATCACAGGAGAGGAAGAAGTCAGAGAAAGGCCGATCCAAGAGCAGAGGAAAGTCCAAAGGGAGATTTTCCATGAAGTGTTGGAACTGTGGGAAGAAAGGTCATATGAGCAAGGATTGTTGCGGTAAGAAGAAGGAAAAAGGTGCAGAGAGCAAGATAGAAGGTCAGGAAGCAAATGTTGTAAGTACTATTGAGCGTAATTTTGAGGATGTGTGTCTGTCAGCCGGTGATGGGGCAAACTCAGATCTATTGTTTATAGACTCAGGGGCTTCTTACTATTGCAGCTCAAAGAGACACCTATTTTTAAATTTTATCCAAGGAGATTTTGGTCATATCACAGTTGGCAATGGACAGCAGTGCAGAATTGTGGGTAAAGGAACAATTGTACTGAAGCCAGTGACAGGCAGAGAATTGAGACTTGCACAAGCCAGATACATCCCAGAGTTAAAGAAAAACCTAATTTCTACCAGCCAGCTTGATGTTGAGGGTCATGTATCCATTTTTGGTAATTCTCAGTGGAAGATTACTAAAGGGTCTATGGTTGTTGTCAAAGGGAAGCGAAGCACTCTCTACTTCTTGACAGACAGTGAGAGTTCAGTTTCAGTGGCAGCAGGAGACACGGGTACAGTGACTACATTATGGCACAGGAGGCTCGGTCATCTTAGTGAGAAGAACTTGAATATTTTACACAGGAGAGAGCTTCTACCTGGGCTAAAAAAGGTGAATCTATAGTTTTATGAAGAGTGTATCTATGGTAAGCAGAAAGCAGTGAGTTTTCAGTTAGCAAGAACTCAAAAGAAGACTGAAAGGCTGGAGTTGGTTCATTCAGATGTCTGGAGTCTAGCACCAGTGGCATCATATGCGGGCAGTAAGTACTTTGTCACGTTTATAGATGATTTCAGTAGGAAAGTCTAGGTGTTTGCTATGAAGAAAAAGTCTGAGGTCTTTGGCATCTTCAAGAGATGGAGAGTCATGTGTGAAAGCCAGACTAGAGCAAGTCTCAAGTGTCTTAAGACAGATAACGGTGGTGAATACTGCAGCAGAGAGTTTGATATCTACTGCGCAGAGCATGGAATCAGAAGGATCAAGACCATCCCAGGGACACCAGAGCAGAATGGTATGGTAGAAAGAATGAACAGGACCATTTTTTAGAGAAAGAGGAGTATGAGGTTTGACTCAGGTCTACCTACATATTTTTGGGCGGTAGCACTGGACACCGCAGTGTATTTGATCAACAGAAGTCCATCCAGTGCATTGGATGGTGGGATTCCAGAGGAGGTTTGGATAGGAAAACATGTAAAACTTTCTTTTCTTAAAATATTTGGCTGCATTGCTTATTCTCTGATTTAGAAAGAGAAGAGGAGTAAGTTAGACTCTAAGTCTACAAAGTGTGTTTTTATTGGATACGGTGGCGATGAGTATGGCTACAAGCTCTAGGATTTCCAGAACAATAAGATCATTCGGAGTAGGAATGTGGTATTTGATGAAGAGCATACTTACAAAGACAGGAAGGATGCAGTGGAAGAAAAGAAACAGGAGTTTATAGAACTCGATCCTGTCAGAGATGGAGAAATTTCTCGAGTGCAAACTGAAGATGGAAACTCCGAGGATGTGGAGAAGGAAGATATGGTTGGAACAGATATCCACATGCATACATCGGTACCTCAGCCGGTGTCCCCATAGTTGAGGAGGACCACGAGGGTTACCAGGCCATCACAAAGGTATTCTGCTAATAATTATGTTTTGTACATAGATTCTGGAGAGCTAGAATGTTTTTTTGAAGCCATGTAGGATGAAGCTAAGGTCAAGTGGGAGTTGGCTATGAAAGAGGAGATGGATTCTTTAAAGCAAAACAAGACTTGGGATCTTATGAAGTTACTCGTTGGCAAGAAAGTCTGTTCAACAAATGGGTGTACAAGATGAAGAATAAGGTCGATGGTACCAAGAGATACAAGGCAAGGTTAGTTGTCAAGGGTTATGCACAGAAAAAGAGAATTGACTTTCAGGAGATCTTTTTCCCTAGTAGTCAAGATGACATCCATCAGGATGATTCTGAGCATGGTAGCAGTGGAGGACCTTCATCTAGAGTAGCTAGATGTGAAGACAACATTTCTTCATGGAGATTTGGAGGAGGATCTATACATGCACCAGCCAGAAGATTTCCAGGTCAGGGAAAAGGATGACATGGTCTGCAGATTGAAGAAAAGTTTGTATAGTCTGAAGCAGGCTCCGCGGTAATGGTACCTCAAGTTTGACAGTTTCATGCTAGAGAAAGGCTTCACCAGATGCTAGTTAGATCATTGTGTGTACTTTCAGAGGTACGTTACAAATGAGTTCATTATTTTATCCTTGTATGTGGACGATATGCTTGTAGCAGGTTCCAATATGAGGAAGATAGAAGAGCTCAAGAAACTGATGGCAAAGAAGTTCTCAATGAAGGATTTGGGAGAGGCGAAGCAGATTCTTGGCAAGAGGATCAACAGAGATAGGAAGCAATGGAAGCTGTGGCTATCTCAGAAGGACTATATAGAGAAGGTACTGAAGAGGTTCAATATGGAGAATGCAAAGGCAGTGTCAACACCTTTGGCAGCACACTTCAAGCTCAGCAAGCAGTTGTGTCCAACAACTCAGAAGGCAAGGGATGAGATTATTAGAATTCCATATGCCTCAACCATGGGAAGTCTAATGTATGCAATGGTTTGCACAAGACCAGATATCGCACAAGCAGTGGGAGCAGTCAGTAGGTACATGCAAATCCAAGCAAGGAGCACTGGAATGCAGTGAAGTAGATTTTGAGATATCTCAGGGGTACGTCAACTTACAGTTTGTGCTATGGAGGTGATAGTCTTCAAGTACAGGGATTTGTATATGTAGATCACTCTGGTGACAAAGACAGTGGGAGGAGCACCACTAGTTGTGTTTTCACTGTCGGTGATATAGCAGTGAGCAGGGTATCTCAGTTGCAGAAGATAGTGGCATTATCAACTACAGAAGTTTAGTATGTGGCGATCACTAAAGCTAGTAAAGAGATGATTTGGTTACAAAGGTTGATGGAGGAGCTCGGCAAGGAGCATGAGTGTAATACATTATGGAGCGATAGCCAGAGCGCAGTTCACTTGGCAAGGAATCCAGCATTTCATGCAAGAACCAAGAACATTCAGCTTAGGTATCATTTTATATGCAGTGCGTTGGATGAGGAGCAGTTGAAGCTGGAGAAAATTGATGGAGCTAAGAATCCTGCATATATGTTCACCAAGGTTTGAGCAGAGACAAGTTGAGTCTCTGTTGCAACTTGGTGAAGCTTTCCAAGAGATAGATCAGAAGAGCGCGGCACAAAGAAAGAAGGTAGATCTAAGATTGATGTCATTAATCTCCAAGTGGAAGATTGTTATGGATGGAGCTTAATTTCATCCAGAGGGAGTTTGAATTCGAATTTGAATTCGATTTGGCCAACTAAGGAAGTTGATTTTGGGGAGGATTTGTTGCAACTTCCAAATCTGATTTTGGGGAAGATTTGTTGCAACTTCCAAATCTGATCTTGGGGAGGATTTGTTGGAGATTTTCAAGGCAGCAAATCAGTCCATGGTTGCCAAAAGTGTGGAGCCAGTTTTGGGATGGGATTAGATTGAAGGAGAGAGTCTTCGATCCTTTTTTGGTGTCTTCTTCAACCGGTGAAGTTGAGC
>UESW01003680.1:0-38771 GCA_900491605.1 Calamus simplicifolius | reverse complement strand
TTTCTAATTTACCTATTTCTAATAATCATTCAGAGTAGGATTTGAATCCTTCATCTAAGACACAAAATTCCATGTTCGTTGTTTCGTATTTTTCTTCTTAAGTCAAGGCATTCCTTCCTCGACGTTTTCTATCTCATTTTCAAGCAGAGCGAGAGAGAGAAGCCAATCCTTCTCAATTATTACTGCTTTTTGTTTTATCATTTCAAAGTTTCTTTCAAAGATGGTGACCTTAAAAAAACTATATATATTATAAATTTGTAAGATGTTGCATTTCAATTGGTTTGAATGAATTTGTAATTCAAATGGGATTTGAGATTAAATTTTAGATAGAATTGAAATCAAATTCTAATTCCTTCTAAACAAATGCTTGGAATTGAAATATTTTAATTTTAATTTTAATTTCTAGTTACCTATTTCTAATAATCATTCAGAGTAGGATTTGAATCCTTCATCAGTCTTATAATTAATTGGACACAAAATTCCACATCCATTGTTTCGTATTTTTCTTCTTAAGTCAAGGCATTCCTTCCTCAACGTTTTTTGTATCTCATTTTCAAGCAGAGAGAGAGAGAGAGAGAGAGAGAGAGAGAAGCCAATCCTCTCCATTATTACTGCTTTTTGTTTTATCATTTCAAAGTTTCTTTCAAAGATGGTGACCTCACCGTGGTCTTTAGGTTACTAATATATGCTTTCCACACATCTAGACTTAGGACTTGTAAAGCAACGCCATCCTCTGGCTCTAGCTAGCTTAGTCATCCATGACAATATGTTAGCTAGTAAACAATAATAGACCGATGGTTGACGTCGTGAGAGTGAGGCTTGGATATTGCTCTAACATTTAATTTTAGAGGCAAAAAAAAAAAGCAAATAAAAGCATGATTTTTGGGCTGTTTTCTATTCTGCTTGAATATTGCTCTAACTTTGTTTGAGAATTTCTCCCTTCTCTCTTGTAGCTGCCGGGCGTTTACTGTTGTTTGAGCTGCTGACATTATTTCACCCAAAGAAATTTTACGTTTATCTTTTCTTTTTTCTTATTGGATTACGGTGTTCTTATCTCGATGCTTCATTATTTTCTTGTAAAGAGGGAAGAGAATCCCACCTCATAGCTTCTTTCAGTGAAACGATAGAGACCTCACCGTGGTCTTTGGGCTATGCGCGTATGCTTGAGGCTTCCAGTCCCCACCGATGTTTGTTAGTGGACTACAAGTCAGTCGCTTGAATAAAAAGAAAAGAAAAAAAAAAAAAAAAGCGCTGCAACTACAAGCAGATGTGGAAGTATTTCTGGCAGATGAGGCAAGATTGAATTCAGTCAGAATCAGAGCAAATCCATTAATTTTAGCTGACAGCCGAAGTCCAAAAAAAAAAATTGCGGTATGCTGTCCACCCAGCACAGTGACAACGATGACAATTATCTAAAATAGGCTATCTATTTCTAATAATCTTTTTAAAGGAGGATTCGAGTCCATCGCTCAAGCCTCATAATTGAGCACAAAAATTTATGTTTGTTATATATATATATATATATATATATATATTCTGTTAGGGTTTAGACCTGTGATTAATAGCAATGGGATTCCCTGTTGAACAAGAACTAGAACTAAGGATTCCTAATCCTGTTAGGTTTAGACCTTGATGAATAGCAATGGGATTCCCCGTTCAACAAGAACTAGAACTAAGGATTTCTAATCCTGTTAGGTTTACTTTTGAAAAAAAAGGAGGAAGATGGGGAGGAGAAAGAAAGGGCTGCCGCCCTATGATGAGAGAAGGGAATTTTTGGGAGAAAAGAATCTGTTCTCTATTCCATCCAAACCCTAGAGACTAGAGTTTAAATACATCCACGAAGTGGGCCAGACCCAGACTCAACAAAAAACTCCCATGGACTAACCCAATGAGATTAAACTAATCCCCAAGCCCGTGTACACCCGTGACTTGATTTAATCTCAACCCTTGGACTCAAACCCAGCCCAATACAAGTTAGCCCACCTGGGCCTTGATAGCACCACACCAGGCCCAACAATCTCCACCTTGGTGCTTTCAAGGCCTCAGCACTTCCACTGTGTCCATCAGCTTTAACAACGAAATACACTTTTGAAAACTGTCCCGTGGAAGAACCTTAGTCAGTGCATCTGCTGGATTTTCTTTGGTGTGTACTTCACCAGCTCCACCTCACCATCTTCCACCAGCTCTCTGATCCTGTGGTATCTGAGGTCAATGTGCTTCGTCCTGGCATGATAGACTGCATTCTGCGCAAGCATCAGAGCACTCTGGCTGTCACTATGCACCTGGACAACCTTCTGATCAAGTCCCATCTCCAGCATCAAGCCCTTCAGCCAAAGAGCTTCCTTGCTGCCTCTGTGATACCTATGTATTCTGCCTCCGTGGTAGATAAGGTGATGGGCTGCAGACATGATCTCCACGATACTAGACCACCAAACAGGCTGAACACAAAGCCTGTTGTGGATCTCCTAGTGTCCACATCTCCACAAAGTCTGCATCCACATACCCATATAACTGCCCACGAGCCTCTTGGATAAGTTGGATCTCTCAGCACCTTCTTGCTGTCCATAGCAAATACCAACCCCAACTATACCTACCAAGTACCTGAAGATTCCCTTCAGTGCTCGCCAGTGCTCCCTACCAGGCTGCGCCATGAACCTGCTCACCTGGCTCACTGCATGAGCTATGTCTGGCCTACAACATACCATGGCATACATAAGGCTCCCAACACCAGAAGCATATGATACCTTCTCCATCTCCTGAGCCTCCACCTCAGTCTATGGTGACATGGTCTTCGATAAGGAAAAATGTGCTGCCAAAGGTAGTGCTGTCGGTTTGGCATCCTTCATCCCATATCGCTCCAGAATCTTTTTAATGTAGCCACCCTGACTCAGATGCAGCACACCTTTGGATCTATCTCTGATGATTTCCATCTCTAGGATCTTCCTGGCTGGCCCCAGATCCTTCATCTCAAACTCCCGAGACAAAGCTATCTTCAGTTCCTGTACAGCCTTCTCACTCTTGCATGCTATCAGCATGTCATCTATATACAAGAGTAAGTACATCCTAGACCCATCATCCAGAGATTTAACATACACACAAGAATCATACTCACACCTGGAAAGTCCAATGCTCCTAACATAAGTGTCAAATCTCTTGTACCACTGCCTCGACGACTGCTTCAGCCCATACAGAGATTTCTTCAGCAAACAGACTTTCCTATCTGATCTTGGTTCTCTAAACCCTGGTGGCTGCTCCATGTAGATGCTCTCCTCCAAATGACCATGGAGGAATGCTGTCTTCACATCCATCTGCTCCAGCTCCAAGTCCTGAGCTGCTACAATACTCAATAATAGTCTGATGGAAGTGTGCCTGACAACTGGAGAAAATATCTCACCATAATCGATGCCTTCTTTCTGAGAGTATCCTTTGGCCACTAGTCTTGCCTTATACCTGATACCCTCTTGTTCTGAAGCTCCTTCCTTGCGCTGATAAACCCATTTACAACCAATGGGTTTCTTTCCTTGTGGCAGCTGGACCACCTGCCACGTATTATTGCTGTGAAGAGACTGCATTTCCTCTGCCATAGCATGGATCCACCTATCTCTATCCTGACTTTCCATAGCCTCCTCATAGGTGAAAGGGTCTCCATTCGCTGTCACCAGGGCATATGACAATGAATCCTCAAAGCCGTATCGAACTGGTGGTCGCACGTTCCTCCTGGGCCTTTGCTGTGCGATCCCAGTATCAGTCCCCTGTCCAGCTGCATCCTGCTGAACTCCCTGGCTTCTACCCCCTCTGTCAGTCCTCTCCACCTGAATCTCAAATCCTCCTGGTCCACTAGCAAATGGCACAACTGTATAGGAGGTTGTCTGACTAGTGTTACTGTGTTCTACCTCCTGTAGTACCTGCTGTGCATCCATGCCACTTCTGTTCTGGAGGATTGAGCTCTCATCAAAGGTTACATCTCTGCTGATGACAACCTTCTTCTCCAAGGGGTCCCATAGCCGATACCCCTTGACTCCTCGCGGGTAGCCTAGGAACACCATCTTCTTAGACCTGGCATCCAACTTACTCCGCTCCCCAGCTCCAACATGCACATATGCTGTGCATCCTAACACCCTTAGATGGTTTAGGCTTGTCTCCTTCCAGACCATATCTCCTCTGGAATGTCTCCATCTAACCTGGTGTGCGGTGACCGATTGACCAAGTAGCTAGCTGCATCTACTGCGTCAACCCAGAACATCTTTGGAAGCCCTGCCTGCAGCCTTAAGCATCTTGCCTTTTCCAATAGTGTTCTGTTCATCCTCTCAGCCACCCCATCCTGTTGAGGAGTTCCCATCACCGAGAAGTGCCTTCTGATGCCCCACTCCTCACAAAAAATATGGAACTCCCTGCTGGTGTATTCCCCGCCATTATCAGACCTCAGACACTTCACTTTTACCCTGCTCCTTCTCCACCTTAGCCTTCCAGATTTTGAACTTGGTGAAGACCTCTGATTTCTCCTTCATAAAGTAGATCCACAGCTTCCTTGAGAAATCATCTATCAGGGTCATAAAGTATCTGGCCCCATTCCTTGCAGTAACTGGGGATGGTCCCCAGACATCTGTGTGTACTAACTCCAGGGGTTCAGCACTCCTAGCTGTGCTGACTGAGAACTGTACTCTCCTCTACTTTTCCATCTGACAAGGCTCACAGATCTCCATATCTCCGCTACTCAAGTCTGAAGCAGACCTCTCTTGCTCAGTTCTTTCATCCCCTTGTCTCCCATGTGGCCCAGGCGGTAATGCCACATCCTGTACACATCCTGGGGATCTTGCTCCACAGCTGCCACCTCAGATTTCACAGTCATCACAGAGCCCTCCATCTTGTATAGATTATTTTCCAGCCTCCTCCCTCTCATCACCACCATGGCTCCATTGGAGATGTTCAGAACTCCACTCCTGGCACGACTGCTGAAGCTGTATCCAGTCCGCTCCAAGTACCCCAGTGATACCAGATTCTTCTTGAGTTCTGGGACATGCTTCACACTGGTAAGAGTGCGCACCATACCATCAAACATCCTCACCCTCACTGTGCCAATACCTGCCACCTTGCAAGGGTGATTATCTCCAAGAGTCACATTCCCCTCCTCAACCTCTGTGTAAGTACTGAACCACGACCGGTTGGGAGTGTAATGATGAGAACAGGCTGAATCCAAGGTCCACATCTCTGTGCTGTTCCTGTGATCATCTGATACAACCAAGAGATCATCCTCCACCTCCTGATCTGCAACTGTACTCACTGACTCAGATCCTCCTTTTTCTCCCTTCTGATTTTTCCACTTAGGACAATTCTTCTTAAAATGTCCTACCTCTCCACACTTATAGCACTTCAGCTCTCTCTTGCCTTTCCTGGACTTTGATCGTCCTTCAGACTTACTTCTGTCCCTGCCCCTACCTCTGCCTGTCCTTTCCCCAACTGATAGACCCTCCTGGGGAACAGCTTCCTTGGTCATCTTCTCCCTCTGCTCATTCGTCCGAAGCACCGAGACAATATCTTCATAAATTAATGTCTCCTTCCCATAGAGCATGTTGTGACCAATGAGTCATAAGACGTGGGCATTGAACATAAAAGCAGAAGTGCTTTATCTTCTTCCTCCATCTTGACCCCGACATTCAGAAGTTCATTGCTCATCTGGTCGAATATTTGGATGTGACCCAGCACATCTCCACCTTCTGACATCCGAAGGCTGTAGAGGCGCTTCTTCAACATCAACTTGTTGCACATATTCTTCCCCATATAGAGGGTGTGCAACTTCGTCCAGAGTCCCTTCGGGGTCTTCTCCTCCAGCACTGAATAGAGGACTGAATCCGCCAGACAGCCCCTATCATTGAACATGTCTTCTTCTCCAATAAAATCCACTGCTTGTCTGTCATCCCATCTGGCCTTTCCTCCAAAGCCAAATCTAAACCCTGCTGCACAAGGAGGTCCTCTACCCGGACTTTCCACATGGAGAAACTTCCCTTCCCATCAAACTTCTCAACCTCTATTTTTATGCTACTCCCCATGGCCAATTCCAAAAATAGCACAAAAATAAATTTTATAAAATAGAGAAGTACCTTGACGAGATTCTGTTGAAATTATTTCAACTCCTTGAAGGCCTCCAGATTACTCCTTGAACCTGGCTCTGATACCACTTGTTAGGGTTTAGACCTGTGATTAATAGCAATGGGATTCCCTGTTGAACAAGAACTAGAACTAAGGATTCCTAATCCTGTTAGGTTTAGACCTTGATGAATAGCAATGGGATTCCCCGTTCAACAAGAACTAGAACTAAGGATTTCTAATCCTGTTAGGTTTACTTCTTGAAAAAAAGGAGGAAGATGGGGAGGAGAAAGAAAGGGCTGCTGCCCTATGATGAGAGAAGGGAATTTTTGGGAGAAAAGAATCTGTTCTCTATTCCATCCAAACCCTAGAGACTAGAGTTTAAATACATCCACGAAGTGGGCCAGACACAGACTCAACAAAAAACTCCCATGGACTAACCCAATGAGATTAAACTAATCCCCAAGCCCATGTACACCCGTGACTTGATTTAATCTCAACCCTTGGACTCAAACCCAGCCCAATACAAGTTAGCCCACCTAGGCCTTGATAGCACCACACCAGGCCCAACATTTTCTTGAGTCGGAGCGTTCCTTCTTCGACACTTCCTCTACCTCATTTTCAAGCAAAGAGAGAGAGAAGCGACCTCGCTTAATTAATTATTAATGCTCTTTCGATCATTTTAAAGTTTCTTTCAACGATGATAACCTCATCGTGGCCTGTTGGTCGCTGATATATACTTTCCACATGCCTAAACTTAGAGGACCTATAAAGCAACGCCATGCTCTGATTTGGCTTTGTCATCCACGACAATATGTTCAAACATAGACCGATGGTTGATGTCGTGAGAGTGAGTTTTGAAAAAAATTAGTTAAAGGTTTAGAATCCTTTCGCTTAAGAATTATTATAAAAAAAGATATGCACTAAAATGCATGTTAACCTAGCTACTTATTCACGCATCATTCTTTTTTCTTATGTTTAACAAAAATATTTATATTTAATTACCATATTATAAATTCAATTACTAATTTCAAGTACTGATTGAATTCAGTTTCTTAGTTTTTACTTACAAGATATTCTCAGGATAAGAAGAGGCATATGTTGTGTTGTAACCAATTAAAGCACTAGAACTATCAAATGATGGTGGCAATTTCCTGCCTATAATTAAGATTGTTGCTTTGATGTCAATCGTTTGAGAATTTCTTCCTTTCCTCTTGCAAGTGCCGGGTGCCTATCATTGTTTTGAGCTGCTGACATTACTCTCTGGCCTTGGCTTGCGGGTTGGATTTTCTTTTCCCAAAGAAATTCCACGATTGATTTTCATTTTTTTCTTCTTGAGTCATTGCGTTCTTACATCGACGCTTTTTATGCCTTGTTTAATTATTTTCATGCAAAGAGAGAAAGAACCCCACTCAATTATTATTAGCACTTTTTTTCTTATCATTTCATAAATGATCCTAACCTCACTGTGGCCTTTGGGTTACCATGATCTTTGGGTTACACATGTATACTTGAGATCTCCAATCCCTACTTCACTCCAAAAGGAGTTATTAAAATAAATTTAGATGGTTTAGTAATTAAAGCGATGTCATCCATGATAATGTGTAAGCTGATAAACAATTTTAGACCGATGGTTGATGCCGTGGGGGTTAAGTTTGTAAAAATTTAGGACCATATAATTTGGTATCATATATGAAATAAGAATCAAAATCAAACTTTGCTGCAAATTAAAATCATTCTTTCCATACATTTGATTAAATATGATTTCTACATCACTAATAATGTAAATTGAACTATATATAAAATTATATATTATAATAATATACATTAATATAGGATTCTATAAATATATAATTAATATTATAATAAAATTATATATTATAAATTTGTAAGATGTGTTGGGGATATAGTTGGTCCGAATGGATTTGCAATTTTCAGTTGGAATTAAAAGATCATTCCAATGAACTAAATTGGAGGGGAGGAGGGGGGCAGGGGTTTAGACTCTTTTATCTAAGAATTATTTTTAAAATACAACAAGGATATGTACTAAATTGCATATTAACCTATTAATTTAGGCAGCATTTCTTTCCTTTATGTTTACAAAATATTTACCTTTATATTTTTAAATAAACATATCATAATAGCCATAACATGAAAAAAAACTGCACAAATTATTTGGATGTGATTATAGAATAAGCATTGAAATAATATTTTTATTTTTTCTACCAAACCAAAACAGTGAGGATACCATCCATCACTTATACACTAAGAAAGGGACCAAAAAAAAAATTTCTGCATATAGCAAGCATAACTTATGATATGATTCAATAAGAACTTTGTTCAAGTAATTTACTCAATTAGAATAGATCAATATTTTGAAGTTCTTAATATTTACATGATCTCAAAAAAGAGTATTCCTCTCTCTCTCTCTCTCTCTCAATAAAAAAAATACTCTGATGTATATTATGTGGATTGTGAGTAGAAAGATTCCTGAAGATAGTTGATTGTGGAAATATATATTGAGATTGTATATGGAGCCAGCATTGACCTACCTAAGATGGGGCCCATTTAAAGAGTAGGAAGAAAAGTTCCATTCGAAGTTGTTCAAAGTCATCCATTTCCTCTCAGCTCCCTGCAGGAGCAGCAATTTTCAACCCTTAGCTGCAATGAAGCTGGCAAGAAGCATCCAATCATTCAACTGAATATGTTTCCTGTCAGTGTCGAGATTATAATATATTTTGATGAAGAGTGTTTTAGTCATACACTCAAGCTTTGAGTTGTTGACCAACGGAAAAAAAAAGCTAGTTATGATGACAATGCTAGTTGACTATGCTGATATTATAAAACTTCAAATTCCACAGTTGTATCTTGTTGCCGCGGAGATCCGTTCTTCGACCCGGGCGCACTCTGGCTCCTGATTCGGATGTCGGTCCCGTCGCCTAGGAGGGGGGTGACCTGCAAGATAGTCCGTACGCAGAAGGTATCTCAGGGGTTGCCCTCTACGGAGGACCCTTCGACGCCCAAGTCAGTGGAGATTCATAGCAAGCAGATGTGAGGAGAAGACTCTCGCAGAGGAGTTCCCCTGGACGGTGTTCTCTCGAGAGTTCCGAGCTCTGATGGAGCTTCAATGGAGTTTTTCAGTATGAGAGTGGGTGAATGCGTGCATACCTGAGAGGTTGAGGGCTGTGATATTTATAGACGATTATCTGATTCCGTGGGCGCATTGTGGGGGGTCTGAAAGCTGTTGAGAATCGAAACAGATTCGAATCAAGTTTGTTACAGGGCTAGTAGGATCCGTATCTTGTCAGTTAGAGGATCGACGGCCAGGAGAGCTGGTTGATGCCTTGATATTCGACGATCATGTAGGTTCTAGGCCACTTCTATGGCCCTTTAGGCCACTTCTGGCATGATTCTCCGTTTGGAATCTTATTCCGTTATCGAGAATTTGAACTCTCCCACGTCGGGTTCCGCAGAGGTATTCGAGTGCCTCGGTCTAGGCGAGGCAAGGGACAACTTGGTTTTCCAAGGTACAAGATGACTCGGTCTGCTGAAGTATGAGGATGGTTCGGGTTACCGTGGTACGAGGATGGCTCAGGCTATCGAGGTATGAGAATGGCTCGGGCTATCGGGGCGACCCGACTTTGCTAAAGGCAATTTGGCTTCGCCGCTGGGTGGTTATGATAGCTGGCCGATAGGATGTTGGGATTGGACTTGACCCAATTATCGATGTGCACGGGTATTAATGCAATGATAATTTTATCCCTCATCACATGCCCCCCACTCCCTAGTCCGAAGTGTAAATTTAGATGTAGGGAGTAGAGTTCTGGAATAGCATTATTCTAGGGGATCTGAAGGGGTAGGCAATGATAATCTCGTAAATGACAAGCTGCTGTTTCGTCATCATTTTTCGTCGCAGCTCGAGGAGGAAATGCCTCGTTTCTAGTAGGCTGCGATTGTGGGAGTTTCATGTGGCAGGACCTCTGTATTTCTGGCGCCAATATCGGAAGTTTTGGTGTCTTGGGCTTTCCTTCTGAAGTGCCTATTTAAAGAGGGCTAGGGCGGCATTCTTTCTGCAATGTCTCCTTGTTCCTGCCACAAAAATTTTTCGTTCCTTTCCAAACCCTTGCTAGCTTGTTCGTGGTTTGCGTCTCAATTATTAACATGAAGGGCCCGAGCGATGTCGCCTCAGAGATAACCCTCGAGGATCTGGATATAATCTGCCGCCACTACAGGGTCCCTCGAGACGTCTCCCTATGGTCTCCAAAGGCCAAGCATAGGGTTCCGATGGAGTTGAGCCATGGGGTCCATTGGAAACTTTTGGCCGACCGAAGCGCTTTGAAGAAGGGAAGGTACTTTTTGGCTGACCAAGCAATGAAGCGACTGAGGGCCGCTATTCTTCCAGTAAGGCATTGCACGTCTTTGATTGACCCTGGAGGGGCCATTTGCCGTAGGGCCTGGATCTTCTGGGGATTTGCTTCAATGCCTCGCTGAGAGACCATGAAGCCTAGGAATTTTCTAGAGTTAACCCGAAAGCACATTTGGTAGGGTTGAGCTTCATTTGATACTTTCGAAGTATCGCGAAGCTCTCCGCGAGGTCCTCGATATGTTGGGATGCTTCCTTGCTCTTCATCAGCATATCGTCAACATATACCTCCATATTCCGGCCGATTTGCTATTTGAAAACTTTAGCCTTTGATAGGTAGCATCTGCATTTTTTAAACCAAAGGGCATAACACAGTTACAATAGATACCTCGGTCAGTGATAAAAGCAATTTTTTCCTCATCCTCGAGCGTCATCCAGATCTGGTTGTAGCCTGAATAGGCATCCATAAAAGTCAGCATCTAGTGGCCCGAAGTTGAGTCCTCAAGCTGATCGATCCGAGGAAGGGGGAAGCTGTCCTTTGGGCAAGCCTTGTTGAGATCAGTGAAGTCGATGCAGATCCTCCATTTGCCATTTGATTTTTTTCACCATAACCACATTCGCCAGCCAATCGGGATAATTAACCTCTCGGGTAAAGTTGGCTTTGATGAGTTTGTCCACCTCTTCTTTGATGGCCTTTTGGTGCTCGGGGGCGAAGCTCCTTTTCTTCTGCTTAATTATCCGAAATGCTTCATCCATGCTGAGGCAGTGGACTAGAACATTTGGGTTAATCCTGAGCATGTCCGACGCAGACCAAGCGAAGACATCAGCGTTCTTCCGAAGGAATTCGATCAACTCTTGCCGAAGCTTTTCCTCTAACTGTGACCCGACCCTTATGGTTCGGTCAGGCTGAGCTTCGTCTAGTAATACTTTCTCTAATTCTTTGGTTGGCTCTCCTCGTTGCTCAGTGAAATCTTTCCGAGCATTTATCCCATCCACCTCGGGCTTCCTGGATTGAAGGTCGGCAACAAAGCAATGCCGAGCTATAATTTGACTTCCCCGAACAATCCCTACTCCCCATTCGGTAGGAAACTTTATAGCAAGATGGGGGATGGACACGATAGCTTTGAGGGATATCTGTCCAGGTATGCTGAGGATGGCATCATAAGGGGACCGAAGCTTGGCTACAAGGAAATCCATAAGCACTGTAGCCACACGGGGCTAAGTGCCGGCTCGGACTGTTAGAGTGATAACCCCCTCGGGATTATGGAGTCACCTGTGAAACCCATTAGGATGGACTCCACGGTCTGGAGACTTTCTATCCAGAATTTTAATCTCACAAAGGCATCGAAGTACAAAACATTAATGAAGCTTTCACTATCAATTAAAATGCGGTATACATCATAATTGTTCATATTCAAGGATACAACCAGAGCATCATCATGGGGGTACTGTACCTCCCAAAGGTCTTCATAAAAAAAGTAAGCTTGTCGACCCAAGCCTTCTTTGGTGGGTTTCCTCCTCACCTAGCCGAGAGGATGGGGAGCCGGCCGCCATTATCACGTTAACGTTGCTGATAATCGAAGGATTTGGTGAAGGGGACTGGCTAGGCTTAGGCTAGCAATTCTCTTCATTGTTTGGTTCAGGAGGTCCTTTGAATCGGTCCAGCCTGCCCCATCGGATCAACCGCTCAATCTTGTTCTGGAGTTGCCAACAGTCCTCGGTGTCATGCCCATAATTCCGATGGAAGCGGCAGTACTTGGCTGGATCCCTCCAAGTCGCATTGCCTCGAAGAGGAGGAGGCCGAGGAATTTGACGCTCGATCTCCATCAAGATTTGCATCCTTGACGCGGTGAGAGGAGTGTAACGGTCGAACCTTCGAGCTGGACTTCAGATTCGGTCTCGAGACAACGGTGGAGGAGGTCTCTGGTGGCGAGGCAGGCTTGTACTGCGGTAGGCTCGTTGCTTGTCTGGGCCCTTTGCCTCCTTCTTCTTCAATTGCTTGGCTCGAACTGACCTCCTTGATTCTTCAACCCTGGCATACTTATCCGCCATGGACATCATGTCCGAGAGGCTTTTCGGGTAGTTAACCTTCGGAGCCAAGTAGAAGTCTCCCTCCTTTAACACTCCTCTAACCAAGGCAGACGTGGCTAACTCGTGGTTGAGATGTTTGACTTTCAGAAGGGTCGTATTGAAACGGCCAAGGTAATTCTTCAACAATTCCTCCTCTCTCTGCTTAACCTCGGAGAGGGAATCGGATCTCCATCACTGGCGAAGGCTGCTAACGAATTGGCTAACGAGCAAATAGCTCAGCTCGTCGAAAGAATCAATGGAACCTGGCTTCAAGCTATTAAACCAGGTCCGGGCAGATCCCCTTAGAGTGGAGGGGAAGGTTCGGCACAGGATCACATCCGATGCTCCGTGGAACATCATGATGGATCTGAAGCTGCTCAAGTGGTCATCGGGATCAGTGGATCCATGGTATGGCTCGATGGTGGGAAGCTTGACATGAGGGAGAATCACTTCCCTTATGATCTTTTTGGTGAAGGGAATGCCCTGCTCCGCTTTTGGCTGGGACAGAGGGGCTTGTCTGGCGGCGTCCAACTCCTGACGCCATTCTCGATGCATCTCCTGCATCTGTTGTCTAATCCCTTCGACCAAAGTATTAGGAGGGATTGGACGACGGGCAGACGGTCGCGAGGTTGAATCTTGGGAAGACATCGGGGAATGAGAGCGAGCGCGTCGAGATCTGAGCGGGCTCTTCCCTTCATCCCGTCGTGGCACTGGCTTTGTCCTCGCAGGCTGGTGATGATAACCTGCCTCTTCATGAAGCTATGGGACAGGAACGGCTGGGCCGAATCCCCTAAAGTCCTTGGACCAGCTGGGTCAATATCTGGACCTGCTGGACCAGAGTGGCAAACTGGTCCAGTGCTACCACCGTTACCGGCAGCGAAAGAGTCTCAGCTGGCAGTGGTGGCGGAGGCGCCATACCGCTAATTGGATCAGGCCTTTGAGAGGTAGCCTGATCTTGAGCCTCGAATGTGGCTCTCTTTTTATTGGCCATTAGAGAATGCTTCCTCTGATGTTGAGTCTTGTCTCCTGGATTACAAGTTTACGGGACTTGAGGCCCTTCCTCTAGTGCCAATCTATTGCCGCGGAAATCCAATTCTCCGACCCAGGCGTGCTCTGGCTCCTGATTTGGACGCCAGTCCCATCGTTTGGGAGGAGGGTGACCTGCAAGATAGTCCGCATGCAGAGGGTATCTCGGGGGTTGCCCTCTGCAGAGGACCCTCCGATGCCCAAGTTAGTGAAGATTTACAGCAAGCAGATGTGAGGAGAAGACTCTCGCAGAGGAGTTCCCCTGGGCGGGTGTTCTCTCGAGAGCTCCGAGCTGTGATATTTATAGACGATTATCTGATTCCCTGGGCGCATTGTGGGGGGTCTGAAAGCTGTTGAGAATCGAAATGGATTCGAATCAAGTTTGTTACAGGGCCAGTAGGATCCGTATCTTGTCAGTTAGAGGATCGACGGCCAGGAAAGCTGGTTGATGCCTTGATATTCGACGATCATGTAGGTTTTAGGCCACTTCTATAGCCCTTTAGGCCACTTCTGGCATGATTCTCCGTTTGGAATCTTATTCAGTTATCGAGAATTTGAACTCTCCCACGTCGGGTTCCGTAGAGGTATTCAAGTGCCTCGGTCTAGCCGAGGCAAGGGACAACTTGGTTTTTTGAGGTATATGATGACTCGGTCTGCCGAAGTGAGGATGGCTCGGGTTACCGAGGTATGAGGATGTCTCGGGCTACCGAGGTATGAGGATGGCTCGGGCTGTCGGGGCGACCCGACTTTGCTAAAGGCGATTCAGCTTCGCCGCTGGATGGTTGTGACAGCTGGCCTATAGGATGTTGGGATTGGACTTGACCCAATTGTCGATGTGCGTGGGTATTAATGCAATAACAATTTTACCCCTCATCATTTCTCTTTCCGGGCAACTGCAATTGTGAACATGTTTAGACAAAAGAAGTATTATCTTGACCATGCTCAACTATTCTTTAAGAAGATTGTTAGGGACTATTTTTGTATTTAGGATAATATGGGTGAGGATTGAGTGCTCAATCCTTGTTGCATGGTGGACCAATAACCAGAATACAACGCTTGTCATCATTGCATCTTCAGACTCTCTTTGGAAACATCATGTCTTTGTGTACATACCTGCTGGTGAAGTATGTCAGGAAAAGAATAGGTAAACCAAAGGATCCTTCCCTTAGAGTATCTATCTTAAAGCCTCTATTCTTAGCATTCAATTGAATCGATTTTGATGTTCTGTTGTTCTTTTTGTATTGACAATAACTGGAAGAACAGAGATTGAATTGCATACCTTCTTCTCCTTTTATTTTGGTGGATTCATGAGCATCCGTACTCTGTAAAGGTGATAAAGATACAGCGTGCCATATTTTTGTTTTTGTTTTTTCTATAGATTGACCCCTTTCTATGGACAATTATTTTTGTTGAAGAATTTATTTTGGCTTGTCCTTCATTTTTGATTGTTTGCTTATCATGTTCTATATTTGGCTTCAATATTTTATCAATAAAATGCAGTGAAATATGTTTAGAGAACATGCACAGGCCATTAGTGGGAAAATGTTCTCAGTAATTGGCAAACTTCCAAGCATGATTGTCCATATTTGCTTATCTTGAAAATTTAACTGTTATAGTTTCGATTTGATGGCTGTGATCTTGAGCAAAGTAATGCTTCAAACTGGCTATATGAGAAAGGCCCAAATATGAAATTCTGCTTTGTTATGGTATAAAGAGAATTGTATGAATCAAATTTATTGAGGACTAGAATATGTAGATTTCCTGATGATAAGTTGTTCCTATTATTATCTTAGAGCAAATATTGTTCTGAAGGCATTATGTTGAATTTTATCAACAGCAAGGAGAAGACAGGAACAAAATGACACTGTTTCACCCATACTGGGAACAAGAAATCCTTTACCATTTGCAAATGAGCTTAAAATTGTCATGGAGGATGGAAAAGACCTAGATTCGCCATTTTTTGATTTTAACATGGTAGCAGCAGCAACAAACAACTTTAGCAATGAAAGTAAGCTCGGAGAGGGAGGATTTGGTCCAGTTTACAAGGTACTTTTCATTATCTTAAACCAATTTTAGTTGAACTTTATAAGTTTCGAAAGCTTATGATGTTGTCTCCAGGGAAAGCTTCCGGGTGGCCAAGAAATAGCAGTGAAAAGACTATCCAAGAGGTCTGGGCAGGGCTTAAAGGAGTTCAAGAATGAGGTAGAACTGATATCCAAGCTCCAACACAGGAACCTAGTCAGGCTTTTGGGTTGCTGCCCACATAGAGAAGAGAAACTGTTGCTCTATGAGTTCATGCCCAACAAGAGTTTGGATGCCTTTCTCTTTGGTTAGATTGCTTATCATAAACATTTCCTGTTACTTTGAAACACAATATGAAAACAGGCATAATATTCGACATAGACAAACTACAACATGCAAATGCAATGGATGTTGGTCAAGTTATATGTTTGAGGAAAGCTTGTTTTTGATCCTGTGAATTTGCGTACATGAGCTTGTTCTATTTATTTTCTTATGTTCTTTTCTAATTCATTTTTCTCATGGCCAAACATTAGGATTAGAGAATATATAACATATTATCTGGTTAGCCAGTCTAAAATACTCATCTGATTTTTTTCATTGAGAATTACATTTTCATCTGTAAGGAATTGCATGATGATTTTTTTCTTGAAAAAAAATGCTTCCCTTTGTCTTCTAGAGGCCTCGTGTATTTTTTCCAAATTTTATCATCAACATTCTTTAGTTCATAAAAGCTTGCTTATATAAGTCAATGTAATGACAATATGTTCCTATGATTTTCTGGTCAGATGCAACCAAGAAAGGTCTATTAGACTGGAAAACCCGCTACAACATTGTTGAAGGGATTGCTCGAGGGGTGCTATACCTTCATAGAGACTCTAGATTGAAAATTATTCACCGTGATCTGAAAGCGAGCAACATTTTATTAGATGAACATTTTAATCCCAGGATATCGGACTTTGGCATGGCACGGCTTTTTGGTGGAGATCAGAGCACAGAAACGACAGATAGAGTCGTTGGAACAATGTGAGTTATTAGATGAATAAAGGTTCCTATTTGTTTGGTATGCCTAAGAGCATGTACATATCATGCTCATAAGTTTCTTTTTTGATGAAATTGCGTTCATAAATTTCACTCTAGGAAATAAAGAAGTATATTTACTTTCCACACAAAATGCTAGAGAAAGACTCCAAAAGAAGATGTTGATACTTTGTTTCAGTTCTACAATGCACAATAAATGATGCCTTATCCTTTTTCCTCTATTTCTGTGCTTTTTGTTTCTTTTTCTTTTTAGAAGGATAATGGCGCATGTGGGGCATGCCACCATTCTCAGCTGAACTGAGGACCTCTTCTCTGAGGAGAGTTGTGCTAACCAGCAGATACTGGTTGGCTGACAACAAATTGTGCATGTTGCTCACACTGTTCCTATAAGACAAAGCAGTGATAGAAATGCTAAGAATGCAATTTATCAGTATGGTTTGGTTCAGTTTTATGAATTTTAGGTTCAATTCTAGGTACTGAAACCTTATGCTCTAAACAATGAAATGCAGTGGTTACATGTCCCCTGAGTATGCCATGGAAGGGCAGATTTCTGAGAAATCTGACGTCTTCAGCTTTGGTGCTTTGCTTTTAGAAATTGTGAGTGGCAAGAGGAACAACTATTTTATCGACGATGAGAGAGCTCTGAACCTTTTGCGATATGTAAGTATATATATATATTCAACTTGGTTCTCATCATGTGCAATGCTCATTTTGGAGCAAACATGTGCAGTGATCTTTCATTTCTGTAATTGAATTATTTGCTGCACCCCATGCCCTCCTAAACACACACACACACACACAAACACAAAAAGTCCTTCTCTTCCTGGCTCTCTTTCTCTTCTCTTTCTTTTTGATAAGCAGGGGCCACAATCAGCAGGTCGAAGTTTCGTTTATAAATTTTCATGCAAACTTTTATAGTTGAATTTTATTTGAATCAGGCATGGACACTCTGGAAGGAAAACAGAATCCTAGAGTTGGTTGATCCATCTTTAGGTGACTCATGGTCTCAGTCAGAAGTGCTCAAAACCATCAAAGTGGGGCTGTTATGCGTTCAAGAATTCCCAACAGACAGGCCAACCATGTCTTTGGTAGTCTCTATGCTTAGCAGTGATACAAATGTGCCAGTTCCAAAACAGTCTGCATTCTTTGGAGGGAGTAGCCACTTGGATTCCATTTCATTGATGAAAAGCAACAAGACATGCTCTGTGAATGATCTCACTATTACCAAACTAGAGTGCAGATGATTTGTGAACATAACACAAGTCTACCAACTTATTATATTACTGCAGATATGGTGCAATGAAAGTTTAGCAAAAATGAACACATTTGGATTGAGATAAACATTAGCTGCAATGGTGTTATCTATCTCCTGTGTGGAATGAATGCAAATAGGAGTTGTATGAGGGATAAAATTTATAACCATCATCTACTCCACCTTTGTTAAACTAGCATTTGGTAAGCTTCTTGTCAAGCATCACGCAGACATTGGTAACTTCAACGATGCGTCTTCTGGCGTTGAGCTTTTTTCTCGAAAAAGATTTCTATTTGTCGAGTCAGAGATTGCATCATAAATTGAAGGTAGATATAGCATTGTGAATAACTATTGTTTAACATAAATGACATAATCAATCGACTTCAACATTTCCTCTGAAATTTTTTTTCTTCTCCATTCCGACCATCGGCTGCTCAGGCCCAACAACCCCGGCCAAAGCCAACTCACTTTCATGCTCTTGAAGGTACAATTCACCACATTTTTGGGCCTACTCGGCCAATGTCGTGACAGTCAAACAAGTTTAGGCGACTCTCTAAGTGATGGTCATATAGTCAAGGCAGGCAAATGGGAGGTTTCAAACATGGATTTTTTTTTTTTTTTTGAGAGAAGAGAGAGAGAGAGAGAGAGAGAGAGAGAGAGAGAGAGAGGAGAATCCCACATAAAAATTTATAAAAAGCAAAAGTATTTACAAAATCAAAAATTTACAAGAAGATAAGGAGAAAAAGGATATTGCAGAGTCTTTTATGATAATTCAATATCATGGGGCAGAGATTGCTCTATAAGGTGAGACTAGCAAGTGTCTTACGAAGGATCCAAGACAAGGATAGGCACTTGTTGAAAAAAATTCTTAAGTTTTTCTCATTCCAAATATGCCATATGAATGAAATAATTAATTAGTCCGAGATCTTTCTTTCTGAGGCTGGTACTTTTTTTTCTTCTTCATCTTGACCAAAGCATCAATAGACTTTTCGATGGACTAATCAGTCCTAGCATCCTCACCAAAGATTGTAGAATCAATCTTAAGTAGAACCAAAGCATCAATAAAATTCTTAAGTTTTTCTCATTCCAAATATGCCATATGAATGAAATAATTAATTAGTCCGAGATCTTTCTTTCTGAGGCTAGTACTTTTTTTTCTTCTTCATCTTGACCAAAGCATCAATAGACTTTTCGATGGACTAATCAGTCCTAGCATCCTCACCAAAGATTGTAGAATCAATCTTAAGTAGGAGCATCTGATCAATAGACCCTTGTGTATCCCCATAAAGTGTTCATCCGGTGTTCACAGCTCAATTCTTCTTCTCCAACTTTATCTCCTACGTGTAATTTGTTGCATAATGCCAATCAGAGGAAGTTCTTAATATTTTATGGTATAAATGCTTAAGTATGGAAGAGTATTTGATTTCTCTTTCGTTAATAAATTTATAAAAGAAGTTCCATTATATTTTATAAAAGACTTTCAAACTGGAATATCTAAAGCTGTGTTCAGCGTAGTCTTCATGAGTTCCGTGTTTCTATTAGTATATGCTCTAAATCCAATTAGATTGAATGTTGTATACATTCTATGAATACAAATCAAATAAAATGGTTTCTTTATCTATCCAGATGTCTTTTATTTGATATATTTGTCTGTGAGATAAAGTCCAAAAGAATGTGAACAGTACATATTAAATTTATAATAGAGATTACAAATTGTGAGATCCAAATTGCATGTTATGGTTCGATTCTTTAAATTTTCCTAGTCGATGTGTAGATGGGATTGGACACTATCGCACACCGTGAGACTAGCATATATTGTATATCCTCACCCTTGGGGTGAGCAGCTGATTTCATAAGCTGAAGTATGAAGATACTTGGATAGGTGTGTGAATGCTCGTTATTGTAACGATGCATTGGATGACCCGTATAGAGATCCCATATAGATATTTTATATAGTATCGATGGTTGATCTCTAATAAGTGTGAATGATTCTTTGGCTTGAGATCTTCATTGCATCTCATGTGTGGAATGTCATGCTTTGACGAGATCCAAATGTCCTCTAGCCACGGGTGGCAAATATGGTGTCGATTGGGTATGACATGAAGCACATGAAGGTGGTGTTTGATCAGATAGGATTCGTTTCCCTTAATAGAAAGGGTTATATCCCACGGCCACTTGATGGATTAAATTGATTGTTAAATCCTTGCAAGGTTGAGTTGGAATTCAAAATGGTTTCGAAGTTCTAATTCATATGAGTCAATTTTTCCATACCACTGATTGATCTAGGATATGTGACAAAAGATTTGATCATACGGTAACCGTTCATGGACAGGTGTTGTTGATGGTCACGTCAACAAAACCCTTAGCAGTTGGGTGATCATGATGCTTTGCTAGAGGCCTCTCATGTCTATAATCATGTTATTGACTTGGATAAAGAGTTATCCAATCATTCCTAGGGTTAGTGATTAGGACATGATTATTGCCAACATGTTAAAGGAGCCTAATGGGTCACACATATTAAGGAGAATTTTGGATGAATTAAAATAAAAATTAAATTAGATTTAATTCAGATAAGATGACCAATTAAATAATTGGGTAAGACCCAATTTAAAGAAGATAAAATAATAATGGATATGATCCATTATAGTAGAAGGAATGTTAGGGAGAAATTATTTGTGCATATAATGAACAAATAATTGGATACCCAGATATGGCTTGATCCACGTGATGGATGGCTCTGATTATTCGGGTATGAATGGTAAATCTCAGCCATGTGAAGAGGGATTCATGCCCATAGGATGAGGCATGATGAATCTCTACAGTATGATAATGAACACATATATATTGGGTTATGTGATAACTAACCTCTAATCTCAAAGGCTGAGATTATGACACTTGAATTAACGTTACCATGAGAAAAGAAATTTCTTCCTCTTTCTTGGACACATTACCATGAGAAAGAGAGTCTCTTCCTTTTCCTTAGATTAAGGTTACCATGACGTTACCATGAAAAGATGTCTCCTTCTCTCTTGGAACGTTTTCTTTCTGTCCCTTCCTTTATTTTAACTTGAGAAGAAAAAGATTAGATCTTTTAGATTTTCGGAGATATCTTCTTTTTTGAATATTTATATAAGGGATTCTTAAGTGTCATATTCATATCTTGAAGGTCTTTTTCATTCTTCTCCGTGTGGATTACCGTTAGAGGCCGGACACATGGATGGCTAGTGGCAGAGGATTTCATCCTTTTCTACATCGATAAAAAGGACTCAAAGTATGAATAAATCTAATATTTAGATTTTATTTCTAATTTAATGAATCTGTTCCTAAGATTTTGGGCACCTGGAAATTTTGTATATATCTTCTGCTATGTTTTTATGAATTTGATTCATGTCTTGAAACATATATAATTTCCATTAGTTTCATCCCTAGCCATAAAACTTACTGTCATGTGGAATATACAGGCATTCCTCCACATCAAATAAGCAAACGAACATATAAAATAAATTTATATATAATATAAAACTAATCCACTCGCATCACCTCTGTGCGAGTCTTCCTTCCCGGTTCCTTGGTGACAAAACACATCCCCTGGAATTCTCTAAGAATTTCTAACATGGCTGCCGTGCCTAAGCTCACCTTATTGACCGTAGCGTGGCTGTTCCACCTTTTCATAGAGTCGATAAAAGTAGGCGACAATTGGTTAAAACTAGAATCTATCACATTTGCTATAAAATAAACAGCAGAAACTCATGGTCAATAGAAATCCCTTGCCAAAATAATGCAGAGACAGAAGGAAAGATGATGATGGTAACCTTTCAAAATTTACGATAGCAGCCGTCAATGGGTTTTCGCTGCAACGTTCTCCTCTCTTCTCAATTCATCTGTTTAGGTTCTCTTTTTCTATACACCCTCAGGCTTGGCCAATTCATTAGCGACGACGAGACGCTGACGGATTGATGTATGTCTTGCCTTGCGAAAGGCATTTGGGCTATATTGCTCCATTCTTTTCTTCTCCTCTTTATAGTACTTTGAACCATTTAATAGTTAATTGAGTCATCTCCGCAGATAAGAAGAAAGTAGCAAGTTATGTTATTTTATAATAGTTTTAGGAGGGGTCTTTATACTAGGATGCATCCATCTATCATGGAAATTCCACAGAAGAATAGGAGGTTATGACCTGCAACGTTATTAAATCAGACTAAGAGTTTTTTAAGCAACGAAAGCCAAGGAATTGCATTAGCTGATCCAAGCAGCGGTAAAGAAGCATCAACAAAAATTTCAGGGCCAATCAAGATAAACAGATGAAGGGAAAGATGGAGAATGCCAAGAGCCACCTCTGTTGAGCTTTGATCCATTATGGTTGCCAGAGGGAATTTTTCTGCTTTGAACTGGGTGAGGGTGGATTTTTTCCTGTCTACAAGGCTAGCTTACCTTATGAGTCATCTTACAGTATTTGAAAAAAAAATAAATAAATAAAGAATATGGTAGATCAACACAAGCATGCTGATACTAATGTACAAGTTTAAAAATAGCACCTTTTCCTCTACCTCAAAACAAAAAAGTGCACTTCCCCCACAAGTAAATTCGTGTTAGCTTCATTTGTCATTGCAAAACTCATGTTTGCTGTAAAAGATGCATTTAATTTTACATCGGTTAAGGACAAAAAGAATTTTGAATCATAAAGATCAAAAAGTTTACATAATATCTTCTTAGTTAGTCTTATTTTCTTAGTGAAACTATGCTCATAATGTTGGCTTTGAGTTTAGCTTTAGTTTCTTAGTTTAGTGAGGACTTAATCGGTTGGAGTATGTAACAGCTTGTGTTGACATGTTGTTAGTCCTACATTGGCTTTGCACATTCCTGCAAGGAGTAGTTAGCACCTGCCCTATTATAATATAATAACTACATGTTTGCCTTTGAAGTGTGCTTAAAGGTCTAGCAGCCCTTCCTAGTCTAAGTGTTCTGCATGAGATTTTCATTAAGCAGACTAAATCTATTAGAAAAAAAAATGTCTGAAAAATCAATAACAGTAATGAAGAGAGCATGATGATGGGAGGAGTCTGCAGATAAGCTAGGCTAGAGGAATGAGCAATTCTTCTCATCTATAGTGGGATTGTTCTTGGATGCTGCCATTCTTTGACCTTTTATGCTGATAGGTTGCGTTCCTTCCAAGGACACCAAATGCAAACTCATGCAAGGTTGGTCCATTCTTTGTGAAGGCTATAAAGTACATGGCAATATGTTACATGATATTTTACCAAATTTAAGATAGCTAGATGATCTAACAATCTATGTTACATGGCAATATGTCCAGTACATATGCATGTCCATGTATTGGATTCTCCAAATATCTAAAGTTGACATAGCATCTAGTATTATTGATGCAGCTTTCAATGAGACTACATCATGTGCCTCTGATAAAGCCCTCCTTTATGTAATTGTAAATTTATCTTGATGTTTAAAATCCCTTATTGACTTCTATATTTGGGTCTTGAAACATTAATTTTACTAAAATGAAGTAGAGTTTTAATATGTTCTTTGCAATTTCTTTCTTTAATGTTCACTCTTTAACCCATTCTCTTTGTTTCTCCTTGAAGCTCAGACATTGTATACGCATGAAACCCAGAAAAAAGCACTACTTTACACAGGATAATTCATTCAAATCAGAACAAGCCCCAAAATAGTACTTAATCAAATAGTGCACAAGTTGGCACTAGTGTTGGCATAAGCAAGTTAGACTTTTAAACCTTGTATCATTGAAAACAGTATGCTAGACCTTCCAGTTATATGCTAGCATGATATTTTACCAAATTTAAGATTCAAAATCGACTATTTTTCTAAAGTATAAGCTATCTATTGCATTTGATAGTTAGGAAGGATAGAGAAAATATTTTTTTGTTAAGTGAATAAAAGGAAAGAATTAGAAAAAGTATGAAATTTCTAACCCCTCAAGTCAAAATAGAAAATCCCTATTTTGATTGCGCTTGGAAGTGTTCTAGGGCAGGTTAAACCCCAACTAAGCTTGCATGAGCAGAAACCAAGCTTGGGCTAAAGAAATCTAGCTTTGGTCTAGGCTAGGCTACAATAATGTCTAAAAGAATTTAGGCCATTTTTGGTCACCTTGTATAGCTCAAGCTCATAAAACCTAAAACAAATTAATATTATCACTACAAGAAATATTGAAATAGTGACGCAAATTTAGCGATGCATCATTGCGTCGTTAAATTGCGACCACTTTGCGATGCCTCCGTGACAACAAAACATTGCGATGCAATTAGCGACGCATTAGCGACTCAATAAACCAGAAAATTAAAAAAAATTAATTTTTTTATTTAGCGATACAAATAATGCATCGCAATATTTTTAAATTAATTTTTTATAAAATATAAATATAAAAAAAAATATTACGATACAACTCAGTGCATTGCAATGTTTTAAAAAGAATTAAATATGTTAAATAGCGACGCATTAGCGATGCAATAAACCAGAAAATTAAAAAAATTATTTTTAATTTAGCGACGCACCAATTGCGTCGCAAATAATTTAAATAAAATTAATTTTTATAAATATAAATATTAAAAAAAATATTGTGACGCAACTCAGTGCGTCGCAATATTTTTAAGAAATTAAATATGTTAAATAGCGACGCATTAGCGACGCAATAAGCCAGAAATTAGAAAAATTATTTTTAATTTAGCGACGCAATAACTGCATCACAATTATTTGATATAAAATTAATTTTTATAAAGTATAAATTTGAGAAAAAATAATTGCGATGCAACACAGTGCGTCGCAATATTTTTAAAAAATTTAATTATATTAAATAGCGACGCAACAAACCAAAAATTAGAAAAATTATTTTTAATTTAGCGACGCAATAATTACGTCGTAATTATTTTAAATAAAATAAATTTTTATAAAATATAATTATGAGAAAAAATATTGTGACGCAATTCAGTGCATCGCAATATTTTTAAAAAATTAATTATGTTAAATAACGACGCATTAGCAATGCAATAAACCAGAAAATTAAAAAAATTATGTTTTAATTTAGCGACGCACTTGTCGCGTCGCAATTATTTTAAATAAAATTAATTTTTATATAATATAATTATCATATTAAAAAATTACGATGCAACCCTTTGCATCGCAATATTTTTAAAAAATTAATTATGTTAAATAGCGATCGGTCTGAGATCGGTCGTGGCTGATCGAATTAGGGCTTAGATCGATCGCAACCATCGGATCGTCGCCGATTGGACCGATCGCCATGGTCCAAGATCGGTTGTGGCTGATCGGGATCACGGCTTGGATCGATCGCAACCGTTGGATCATCGACGATCGGATCGATCGCCATGGTTCGAGATCGGTCGTGGCCGATCAGGATCATGGCGTGGATCGATCGCAACCGTCGAATCATTAGTGATCTCGGACCGATCGCAATGGTTCAGGATCGGTCATGGCCGATCGGGATCAGGGCTTGGATCGATCGCAACAGTATGATCGTCGGCGATCAGACCGATCGCCACGGTCTGAGATCGGTTGTGACCGATCCGGATCAGGGCTTGGATCGATCACAACCGTCGGATCGTTAGCGATCTCGGACCGATCGCAACGGTCCATGATCGATCATGGTCGATCGGGATCAGGGCTTGGATCGATTGCAACCATCGGATTATTACCGATCGGACTGATCGCCATGGTCTGAGATCCGTCGTGGTCGATCGGAATCATGGCTTTGATCGATCAAAACCGTCGGATCATCGCCAATTTTGGACTGATTGCAACGGTCCGGGATCGGTCGTGGCCGATCGGGATCACAGCTTGGATCGATCGCAATCGTCAGATCGTCGCCTATCGGATTGATCGCGACGGTCCGAGATCGTTCATCGTCGATCGGGATCGATCAGGGCTTGGATCGATTGCAATCGTTGGATCGTCGGTGATCGGACCGATCGCCATGGTCCGAGATCGGTCGTGGCCGATCGGGATCAGGGCTTGGATCGATCGCAACCGTCGGATCATCGCCGATCGGACCGATCACCATGGTCCGAGATCAGTCATGGGCGATCGGGATCACGGCTTGGATCGTCGGCGATCGGATCGATCGCCACGGTTCGAGATCGATCGTGGCCGATCAGGATCAAGGCTTGGATCGATCGCAACCTTCGGATCGTTAGCGATCTCGGACCGATCGCAACGGTCTGGGATTGGTCATGGCCGATCGGGATCAGGTTTGGATCAATCGCAACCGTCGGATCATCGCCGATCGGACCAATCGCCACGGTCCGAGATCGATCGTGGCCGATCGGGATTAGGGCTTGGATTGATCCCAACCGTTGGATCGTCAGCGATCTCGGACCGATCGCAATGGTCCGGGATCGGTTGTGGCCGATCGGGATCAGGGCTTGGATCGATCGCAACCGTCGGATCGTCGGTGATCGGACCGATCGCCATAGTCCGAGATCGATCGTGGCGGATTGGGATCATGGCTTGGATCAATCGCAACCATCGGATCGTTAGCGATCTCGGACTGATCGCAACGGTCCGGGATCGGTCGTGGCCGATTGGGATCAATGCTTGGATCGATCGCAACCGTATGATCGTCGGCGATCGAACCGATCGCACGGTCTGAGATCGGTCATGGCAATCAGGATCAGGGCTTGGATCGATCACAACCATCGGATCATCAGCGATCTCGGACCGATCACAACGGTTCGGGATCGGTCGTGGCCAATCGGGATCAGGGCTTGGATCGATCGCAACCATCGGATCGTCGCCGATCGGACCGATCGCCATGGTCCGAGATTGGTCATGGCCGATCGAGATCATGGCTTCGATCGATCGCAACCATCGGATCGTCGCCGATCTCGGACTGATTGCAACGGTCCAGGATCGGTCGTGGCCTATCGGGATCAGGGCTTGGATCGATTGCAAACTGAAGGGATAAAACCCATAGGATGTAAATGGGTTTTCAAGAGGAAAAGAGGCGCAGACGGAAAGGTAGAGACCTATAAAGCATGTCTGGTTGCCAAGGGGTATCGTCAACGTTATGGTATTGACTATGAAACATTTTCTCTGTGCAATGCTGAAATCCATTCGGATTATGCTAGCTATAGCAGCACACTTCGATTATGAGATTTGGCAGATGGATGTTAAAACCGCTTTTCTAAATGGTGATTTAGAAGAACAGGTGTATATGATACAGCCTGAAGGTTTTATATCTAAAGATGAGTCTAAAGTGTGCAGGCTACAGAAGTCTATTTATGGACTTAAGCAAGCATCAAGGAGTTGGAACATACGATTTGATAAAGTGATCAAATCTTATGGCTTTATTAAGAATAAAGAAGAACCTTGCATTTATAAATGGGCTAACGATTCTGTTATTGTATTTCTTGTATTATATGTGGATGATATTCTCTTAATCGGGAATGATATCCCTGCATTACAAGGAATAAAGACATGGTTATCATCACAATTCTCTATGAAAGATCTGGGAGAAGCATCATACATCCTAGGGATGAAGATCTATAGAGATAGATCTAAGAGGATACTAGGTTTATCCCAATCTACGTACATTGACACAGTGCTAAAGAGGTTTAGCATGGAGAATTCTAAGAAAGGCTATCTTTCGATAGGCCATGGAATTCATCTTTCTAAGAAGGATTGTCCGACAACTGCTAATGAAAGAGAACGTATGAGTCGAATTGCATATGCTTCGGCAGTAGGATTGATTATGTACACCATAACATGTACAAGACCAGATGTGGCATACTCACTAGGAGTAGTGAGTAGATACCAATCTGATCCAGGAGAAAAATACTAGCAAGTTGTTAAGACAATCCTAAGTATTTGAGAAATATTAAGAACCAGTAGTTAGTCTATGGAGAGTCTGATTTGAAACTTGTTGGATATACTGATTTCAGTTTTCAATCAGATCATATGATAGCAAAAGTGTATCAGATTTCGTGTTTATCCTAAATGGTGGAGCTGTTTGCTGGAAAAGTTCCAAGCACATACAGTGGCAGATTCTATGTGCAAGGCAGAGTACATTGCTGCATCAGATGCTGCGAAAGAAGCTGTGTGGCTGCGAAAGTTCATCTCCGAGCTTGGAGTGACACCTTCCATAGATGAACCAGTCCTGTTATACAGTGACAGCACTGGTGCCATAGCTCAAGCAAAGGAACCACGAGCACATCAGCGCACCAAGCACATATTGCGCCGGTTTGATCTTATTCAAGAGATAGTAGACCGAGGTGACATAAATCTTCAGAAGATTGATGGAAAGGAAAACCTAGGTGACCCATTTACTAAAGCACTCAGCATCAAGAAGTTTTGACAACTATAAGTTGAAGATGGGTATTAGATACTGTAATGAGTGGCTTTAGGCTAAGTGGGAGTTTGTTGGGAATTGTATCCTAAAGCCAATCATTTGATGATTGTGCTGATGTAAATTGTATATAAATTGATATATTAATAAAAGTTATTTGGCAGTTTATTCATTACAAGAACATCTTCTTAATACTCCTGAAAGTAATGAAGCCCTTAGGATCTTCCTCACGATAAAGGAGGATTTATCTTAGAAGGTCCTTAAAAGAGTTCGCGACCAAATGATATACTATGACAGGGCCATAGTACTATCAATTATAGGACGTTGTATATCATATTTGTTGGTTATCCTCTTAACCAAGGAGTGTAGAGACACTGGTATGACATACAGGTGAAAGTGTAGGAGTACATTTCACCGAACGTGACTCATTTCCGGATACTCTGCTGTCAAGAGTTAATCCGAGAAGATATAGGTATAAGTATCCTTCAGACCTGAAGATCACAACCAGTGGCTTACAAGCAACTCATTGTACTTAGGTGCCGGACCACCTGGATTTCTAATCCAGCTACGAAAGGTTACTGGGTGCAGTCAAGTACTTGTGGTAGTCAGTTGTGGATCAAGATGGAATTTGACCTATCCCATTAAAAGGAGAAATGCTTGTGTTTCAATTTAGCAAGACCTTGGCCAAGGCACTTCATGTGAAAGTCACATGATCACTAAAGTTGAAATCACTTTATGGATTTGCTATTTAGAGTTGACAGGCTCTTAAGCCATCCTTAGCATTTGTGGTCAAGAGGATGAATTATACGGTAACTGTTTCTTAGGGTTCTTGGAGTTTGCTCGGCAACTCTTCGACCTATCCGGACGTCGGGTTCCATTGCTAGATGGGCACATCGATTAGTATAGAAAGTTGTTTCTATGCTACCGGCTTAGGTTCGAACCTAGAGAGTCACACGCATAGAAGTTTCCTAGGATGATCTATTTGCTGATCAACGATTGAGAATCGTATATGATTTAATTAATCAATTTGATTGATTGAATTATCTCAATTGGGTTAAGTACAATTGAATAAGATTCAATTTGGTTTAAGTCTATTAGAAGGACAAGTCAATTTCAAATATTGATTTGAAATTAGACTTGATTTGAATTTAAATAGATTCAGGACTAGCCAAATTTGATTTGGGCTTGGACCATGATCTATGTGGGTTAAGTCAAATAAATTCAGATCAGAACCCAAACCTCTCGAATATGGATCTCATATGATGAGATGGCTAAAATCTCATCTCATGAGATAGAATTTAATGCATGACATTTATTTACCGAACGTCGGATTTATCCCTCGTCTCTTTGGTTTTCTCCGAACGACGGAACTAAACCAAACGCCGCGACTCCTTGGTTTTCTCCGAACGTCGGAATTAAACCAAGCGCCGCGCCTTCGGCGTCTCTTCGCTTTTGCCAAACGACGGATTCTTAAATGTCAGAATTAAATGTCAAGGCTAAATCGAGACTATAAATAGAGGGCATTCCCTCACCAGAGAACACAGAACAAAAATAGAACAACAATACACGATTTGTCGTGGATTGTAATTCTAAATTGTCGTGGATTGTAATTCTAAAATGTTAGAATAGAAAATCCTGGTGATTCTGGTGTTAGCGGAAGCCTGGTGGATCTTGGAGGAAGATTCAAGTGAGAGGATTCAAGATCAGCAAAGCTATTTTTCCGCGAGCTAGCACTCCGGAAATCTGATCATTCGGGGCTTCGCGTGGACGATACTAGAGGCCGGACGATTGAACGGCTGCAGAGCAATAAGGATTTACCTACTGTTCTTAAGGTAAGTGATTTGATCCCTAGATCTTAAGGCAGGCTTCAAGATAATAGTGTGACTAGTCATCTTGAAGATCAAGATATGATCTTGATGTTTTTATATGCATATTTTAGATCAAACGACCCTGAATATATAGGCAAAGATATGATCTTGATGCATATTAGATAGATTAATATGTAATCTTTTAATTTCCGCAATGATAATAGTTATCAATTTTTAAAAATATGCATGCCTCGGAGACTATTTCTCCTACAAATGGTATCAGAGCCATGGTTTCGTTAATGATCTAATTTATTGCATGTAAATTAATATTCTCATTAATTGTGTAATTATGGCTAAAACTTATCACAAGGCCATATGGTCACAGGTGGATTGAAAATCCGAATTACCCATTCAATGAGGTATTCTGTGACATATTGCCGTGCGATTGTTTTATCGTTGATGCTTTGTTTAAAGAAAATTTAAATTGTGCTTTGGCATCAAAACATAGATTACACACACTCTCAAAAGATATTTTATATTTGATACATATTGATGTTGTATAAAACCATAATATTTGCATGTTTAGTATAAAAACATAGATATGATATATGATGGCATGATGTCTATGTTATAAAACATACAAATATTTATGAGAGTTTTATTTGAATGTCAAATATTAGTTCATAATTTTTTTTAGATATGATCTAAATATAGGAATTATGAGTAGTAACATTATGCTTGATTGAAATATATGACATGTTAACATGAAATATATTTAATCATTTGGGTTAGCTAAATCGGGTCCATAAAGGGTTAGACTCTAAGGTTTAAATCAACTGGACTAAAAGAGTATTTGTTCAAATCTAATTAGATTAGGTTAAGAATGCTCTAAATCAAACAATAGTTGTAGTTGATCAAGTCCTTCTCTTTGATTAAACCAAATGGAAGTAGATTAGGCTCCGTGGTTGAGCATGAATCTATTAGATGGTCAAATCAGAATTGGTTAACCATATGATGTCAAGGTGGGATGGCAAGTTGCTCTAGGATCAACGATCGAATGGTTTTTAATTGGGAGCTACTCGTATTGATGCGTCTTTAACGAGTTAATGGCATATCCCTCCCATCGATCTCTCTCACCTGGTCATTGTGGTGAACCATTTATGATTCAGATCATTTACCTGATTCGGGTTGACCCATGCCTGTAAGGATATCAGTATGACTGATTTAGGTGCCACTTAACCTGACTTAATCTTGTTTCATTCTACCGATTTCATAGATTCAGTGGGAGAACTTGATTAGTCAATTTATCTTCATATTATTAAAATCCTCTAAAATTATTAGGTCCTTAAAATGAAATAGTTATATGATAACTAGATCATAGCCTCCCATTAAGGTGGGTGATAATGAGTCCGATGTCTTGATAATCATTGGAGGCACTCCATGCCTGGTGCTTGTCAACCATCGGAATTATCATTCATTATATGATAAGTCAGCGTAACTATTAAATAAACAGTCAGGTGAGCCGAGCTTCACTCGGGCTTGGTTGTCTATTGATAGGTTACACTGATTATATCATTTAATGGTTGGACCTAACCAGAACTTTCAGTGGAGGCACTTCATGCCTGCTGAAGAGGTACATGGGGCAAAACTGAACACTAAGAATTGTTTGGGGAAACAATTGGTTTTGAACCTACTCTTAGATGCATATGGGTTAGCCAAGCTTCACTTGGGCCTGTATGTAGTTTATGTAGATCTTAGTGCCCGCTAAAGAATTAAGAATAATTCTTCGAATTGGGGTGTAGAGGCTGCCAATTTGAACAAAATAGTGGGAGAATCTTTAGACTAAAGTCCAAGTCTTTAGACTGAATCAATTTATATACTAATAAACTTTAGTTTTTCCTTATGCAGAACATGGCCACTAATTTATCATTAAGGTCCCTATTGGATAGTGACAAATTGAATGGTTCCAATTTCAATAGCTGGTTCAGAAAACTTAAGATCGTCCTTGAGCATGAGAGGATTCTATATATTCTGAATAATCCTGCACCAAAGATACCTGATGCAAACACCCAAAGTTCTGAGAGAGACACTTATCAGAAGTGGCTCAATGATAGAACTAGCGTGCGTTGTATCATGTTAGCAGCAATGAACGATGAATTCGGTCGCCGGTTCGAGAATGCTCAGCCAGAAGAAATCATTCAAGCGTTGAATGAATCTTTCGGCACACCCGACGATGTTGAAAGGCACAAGACTAGTTGTGCTATTTTCAATGCTCGAATGAGAGATGGATCTCCTGTCACTGATCATGTATTGTACATGATCGAGAAGATAGAACTCCTAAGCAAGCTCGGCTTTCCCTTACATGAGCAGTTGGGAAAAGATGCGATCCTGAATTCCTTGCCTCCATCCTTCCGACCTTTCCTTACTCATTTTCGAATGACAAAGCCTGCAGTCAACTACCACGGTTTGTTGGGGTTGTTACAGAACTTTGAGAAGGATAACCAGCTCTCTAAGGGTTTGGTTAATGTGGTTGAAGGATCTAAGGTAGGGCGTAAACCCTTTGGGAAAGGGAAGAAGAAAAAGAATAATAAAAGGGTGCAACATGCTAGGACATCTATAAGGGGTCAGATGCAGAAGAAGAAAGTTGATAAAAGTCAAGCTGAATGCTTTCACTGCAAGATGCAAGGGCACTGGAAGAGGAACTGTCCTCTTTACATTGCCACACTTGATCCAAACAGGCCAAAGAAGAAAAAGGAGCAAGATGTTGCTCAACAAGGTATTTATATGATAACACCTTGTAATTTTTCTATATATGATAATCAGACCTGGGTATTGGATACCGGGAGTCCTTTTAACATTTGCAATTCATTGCAGGGACTACAGGTCACCAGAAGATTTGAGGACAATGAAAGATTCCTAAATGTCGGCGATGGAAGATTAGTTCCAGTACTGGCATTAGGAGTTCTTGAAATAGTTTTCAATAGAAATGTCATTATACTAAATGATTGTCATTTTTGCCCAACGTTCTTATTGAACGTAATTTCTGTAGGCCTTCTGGCCAAAAATAATTATGAAATTTCAATAAAGGATGTTACTTTGAATATCATTATGAATGGAGTCACTGTAATGACTGGGCATTTATCTAATGGCATTTATATATTATCACAGCCTGTGAATGTAGTGTACCAATCAAGTAAGCGCCCTAGAACAACTGATGTCACAGATATTTATCTTTGGCACCATCGGCTGGGTCATATCAACAAGAACAGATTAAACAGGTTAACTCAGGAGGGCATCCTTCGAGTTGATGATTGTGAATCATTAACTACCTGTGAATCATGTCTTCTTGGTAAAATGACCAAGTCATCTTTTACTGGAAAAGGTGAAAGAGCCAAAGAGCTATTGGGTCTAGTACATACTGATGTATGTGGACCAATGAGCACTTGTGCCAAAGGTGGATACTACTACTTCATTACTTTTACAGACGACCTTTCTAGGTTCGGTTATGTCTATCTTATGCGACATAAATCTGAATCGTTTGAAATGTTCAAACTATATCATAAAGAAGTAGAAAAACAAACAGGAAAATGTATTAAGACCCTTCGATCAGATCGAGGAGGCGAATACCTTTCCAATGAATTTGTGACATATTTAAAGGAGAATGGGATTCTCTCCCAATGGACTCCTCCTGGAACACCGCAACATAACGGTGTGTCGGAAAGAAGGAATCGAACTCTGTTAGACATGGTTCGGTCCATGATGGGTTTTGCAAGCTTGCCAATATCATTTTGGGGATACGCATTAGAATCAGCTTGTCATATTCTTAATAAGGTTCCAAGTAAGTCTGTTTCTAAAACTCCACATGAGATGTGGTATGGACATAAACCGGTTATTACCTATCTGAGAGTCTGGGGGTGTCCGGCTTATGTGAAACGTGCAAAATCAGACAAACTTGAACCCAAATCTGACAAATATTTTTTCATCGGCTATCCGAAAGAAACAAAAGGATATTACTTCTACAATACTGAAGAACAAAAGTTGTTCATTAGTAATAGAGCAGTTTTTCTTGAAAAGGAGTTCCTTAGTGAAGGAACAAATAGCTCTAATGTTGAACTTGAGGAAGTTCATCAAGTAGAAGGAACAACACAAACCAGTGAACCCCTAGAATCTGAGTTGATTAGATCAAACTCAAAACCCATTTTAGATGCACCATTAAGGCGATCTGGTAGAGTACCACATCAACCGGACAGATACTTGGGTTTCTTGGTCCAGAACGATGATCCTGTTGAACTCGATGAGAACAACGAGGATCCGATCACCTATATGGATGCTATGCAAAGGACTGACTCTAATAAATGGCTTGATGCCATGAAATCCGAACTTGATTCCATGAAGGACAATAATGTATGGACATTAGTTGACCCACCCGAAGGGATAAAACCCATAGGGTGTAAATGGGTTTTCAAGAGGAAAAGAGGCGCAGACGGAAAGGTAGAGACCTATAAAGCACGTCTGGTTGCCAAGGGGTATCGTCAACGTTATGGTATTGACTATGACGAAACGTTTTCTCCTGTGGCAATGCTGAAATCCATTCGGATTATGCTAGCTATAGCAGCACACTTCGATTATGAGATTTGGCAGATGGATGTTAAAACCGCTTTTCTAAATGGTGATTTAGAAGAACAGGTGTATATGATACAGCCTGAAGGTTTTATATCTGAAGACGAGTCTAAAGTGTGCAGGCTACAGAAGTCTATTTATGGACTTAAGCAAGCATCAAGGAGTTGGAACATACGATTTGATAAAGTGATCAAATCTTATGGCTTTATTAAGAATAAAGAAGAACCTTGCATTTATAAATGGGCTAACGATTCTGTTATTGTATTTCTTGTATTATATGTGGATGATATTCTCTTAATCGGGAATGATATCCCTGCATTACAAGGAATAAAGACATGGTTATCATCACAATTCTCCATGAAAGATCTGGGAGAAGCATCATACATCCTAGGGATGAAGATCTATAGAGATAGATCTAAGAGGATGCTAGGTTTATCCCAATCTACGTACATTGACACAGTGCTAAAGAGGTTTAGCATGGAGAATTCCAAGAAAGGCTATCTTCCGATAGGCCATGGAATTCATCTTTCTAAGAAGGATTGTCCGACAACTCCTAATGAAAGAGAACGTATGAGTCGAATTCCATATGCTTCGGCAGTAGGATCGATTATGTACACCATGACATGTACAAGACCAGATGTGGCATACTCACTAGGAGTAGTGAGTAGATACCAATCTGATCCAGGAGAAAAACACTGGCAAGTTGTTAAGACAATCCTTAAGTATTTGAGAAATACTAAGGACCAGTGGTTAGTCTATGGAGAGTCTGATTTGAAACTTGTTGGATATACTGATTCCAGTTTTCAATCAGATCATGATGATAGCAAAAGTGTATCGGGTTTCGTGTTTATCCTAAATGGTGGAGCTGTTTGCTGGAAAAGTTCCAAGCAACATACAGTGGCAGATTCGGTGTGCGAGGCAGAGTACATCGCTGCATCAGATGCTGCGAAAGAAGCTGTGTGGCTGCGAAAGTTCATCTCCGAGCTTGGAGTGACACCTTCCATAGATGAACCAGTCCTGTTATACAGTGACAGCACTGGTGCCATAGCTCAAGCAAAGGAACCACGAGCACATCAGCGCACCAAGCACATACTGCGCCGGTTTCATCTTATTCGAGAGATAGTAGACCGAGGTGACATAAATCTTCAGAAGATTGATGGAAAGGAAAACCTAGGTGACCCATTTACTAAAGCACTCAGCATCAAGGAGTTTGACAACTATAAGTTGAAGATGGGTATTAGATACTGTAATGAGTGGCTTTAGGCTAAGTGGGAGTTTGTTGGGAATTGTATCCTAAAGCCAATCATTTGATGATTGTGCTGATGTAAATTGTATATAAATTGATATATTAATAAAAGTTATTTGGCAGTTTATTCATTACAAGAACATCTTCTTAATACTCCTGAAAGTAATGAAGCCCTTAGGATCTTCCTCACGATAAAGGAGGATTTATCTTAGAAGGTCCTTAAAAGAGTTCGCGACCAAATGATATACTATGACAGGGCCATAGTACTATCAATTATAGGACGTTGTATATCATATTTGTTGGTTATCCTCTTAACCAAGGAGTGTAGAGACACTGGTATGACATACAGGTGAAAGTGTAGGAGTACATTTCACCGAACGTGACTCATTTCGGATACTCTGCTGTCAAGAGTTAATCCGAGAAGATATAGGTATAAGTATCCTTCAGACCTGAAGATCACAACCAGTGGCTTACAAGCAACTCATTGTACTTAGGTGCCGGACCACCTGGATTTCTAATCCAGCTACGAAAGGTTACTGGGTGCAGTCAAGTACTTGTGGTAGTCAGTTGTGGATCAAGATGGAATTTGACCTATCCCATTAAAAGGAGAAATGCTTGTGTTTCAATTTAGCAAGACCTTGGCCAAGGCACTTCATGTGAAAGTCACATGATCACTAAAGTTGAAATCACTTTATGGATTTGCTATTTAGAGTTGACAGGCTCTTAAGCCATCCTTAGCATTTGTGGTCAAGAGGATGAATTATACGGTAACTGTTTCTTAGGGTTCTTGGAGTTTGCTCGGCAACTCTTCGACCTATCCGGACGTCGGGTTCCATTGCTAGATGGGCACATCGATTAGTATAGAAAGTTGTTTCTATGCTACCGGCTTAGGTTCGAACCTAGAGAGTCACACGCATAGAAGTTTCCTAGGATGATCTATTTGCTGATCAACGATTGAGAATCGTATATGATTTAATTAATCAATTTGATTGATTGAATTATCTCAATTGGGTTAAGTACAATTGAATAAGATTCAATTTGGTTTAAGTCTATTAGAAGGACAAGTCAATTTCAAATATTGATTTGAAATTAGACTTGATTTGAATTTAAATAGATTCAGGACTAGCCAAATTTGATTTGGGCTTGGACCATGATCTATGTGGGTTAAGTCAAATAAATTCAGATCAGAACCCAAACCTCTCGAATATGGATCTCATATGATGAGATGGCTAAAATCTCATCTCATGAGATAGAATTTAATGCATGACATTTATTTACCGAACGTCGGATTTATCCCTCGTCTCTTTGGTTTTCTCCGAACGACGGAACTAAACCAAACGCCGCGACTCCTTGGTTTTCTCCGAACGTCGGAATTAAACCAAGCGCCGCGCCTTCGGCGTCTCTTCGCTTTTGCCAAACGACGGATTCTTAAATGTCAGAATTAAATGTCAAGGCTAAAGAGACTATTCCCTCACCAGAGAACACAGAACAAAAAATAGAACAACAATACACGATTTGTCGTGGATTGTAATTCTAAATTGTCGTGGATTGTAATTCTAAAATGTTAGAATAGAAAATCCTGGTGATTCTGGTGTTAGCGGAAGCCTGGTGGATCTTGGAGGAAGATTCAAGTGAGAGGATTCAAGATCAGCAAAGCTATTTTTCCGCGAGCTAGCACTCCGGAAATCTGATCATTCGGGGCTTCGCGTGGACGATACTAGAGGCCGGACGATTGAACGGCTGCAGAGCAATAAGGATTTACCTACTGTTCTTAAGGTAAGTGATTTGATCCCTAGATCTTAAGGCAGGCTTCAAGATAATAGTGTGACTAGTCATCTTGAAGATCAAGATATGATCTTGATGTTTTTATATGCATATTTTAGATCAAACGACCCTGAATATATAGGCAAAGATATGATCTTGATGCATATTAGATAGATTAATATGTAATCTTTTAATTTCCGCAATGATAATAGTTATCAATTTTTAAAAATATGCATGCCTTGGAGACTATTTCTCCCTACAGGTCCGAGACCGGTCGTGGCCGATCGGGATCACGGCTTCGATCGATCACAACCATCGGATAGTCATCGATCGCGGACTGATTGCAATGGTCCAGGACTGGTCATGGCCGATCGGGATCACAGCTTGGATCGATCGCAACCGTTAGATCGTCGCCTATCGGATCGATCGCAATGGTCCGAGATCGTTCATCGCCGACCATGATCGATCAGGGCTTGGATCGATCGCAACCGTCGGATCGTCGGTGATCGGACCGATCGCCACGGTCCGAGATCGGCCGTGGCCGATCGGGATCAGGGCTTGGATCGATCGCAACTGTCGGATCGTCGCCTATCGGATCAGTCGCGACAGTCCGAGATTGTTCATCATCGACCGGGATCGATCAGGGCTTGGATCGATCGCAACCATCGGATCATCGGCGATCGGACCGATCGCCACTGTCCGAGATCGGTCATGGTCGATCGGGATCAGGGCTTGGATTGATCGCAACCGTCGGATCATCGCTGATCGGTTCGATCGCCACGGTCCAATATCGGTCATGAACGATCGGGATCAGGGCTTGGATCGATCACAACCGTCGGATCGTCGCCGATTGGACCGATCGCCACGGTCCGAGATCGATCAGGGCCGATCAGGATCACGGCTTGGATCGATCGCAACCGTTGGATCGTCAGCGATCTCGAACCGATTGCAATGGTCCGGGATCGGTCGTGGCCGATCGGGATCAGGGCTTGGATCGATCGCAACCGTCGGATCATCACCGATCGGACCGATCGCAACGGTCCAGGATCGATCGTGGCCGATCAGGATCAGGGCTTGGATCGATCGCAACCGTCAGATCGTCGCCGATCAGACCGATCGCCACGGTCCAAGATCGGTCATGGCCGATC
>UESW01003679.1:38198-49246 GCA_900491605.1 Calamus simplicifolius | reverse complement strand
AGCTCTATCGACCCTCAAGGTGAGTCTTTGCTCTAATGGTCAGCGTGTTTATGTAATTTCGCTACTCTTTAACTGAACATTTGTTGTGTTTTCAGCCTAGAGGTCCGCATTTGTGGGCCAAATAAGGAGGGAGCCGAGCAAGCGCCACAGGGGCTCCAGCTCTAGGGACAAGCATAGGTTCGAGAAGAGGGCCCGTCCTTCCGGGTCTCGCTCAAGGGAGCTTAGGAAAGATGATGTCGGCCGCCACTCCTCTGCTTCAAAGAGGGAGGAAGTGGAAATGCCGGCCGTAACCAATAAGCCCTCCCTGCTGGAGGGGGGTGAGATAGCAGAGGAAGCCATTGGGGGGAGCTCGGAAAGAGCAGCCAAGGTTTCTCCCCTCCAAATAGTGGTCGTATCAGATGACGCCGAGGAGATGTCGCCAATCCGTCCGGCGATCCTCCCACTAGATGTTCTTCAGTTACTAGCGGTGGAGAGTCCACTGCGTATGGAGGAGGCCCCTGCTCAGGCGGAGGGGTCAGAAGGCAGCGGCGACTGCCGAAGCACAAGTGGAGCCACCTATTGACATGTTGGCGGAGGTTGAGGTGCCTTCTGTTGAGGGTCTTTCGGTTACGGCATCAGGGGATGCCGTGAAAGAAATTGAAGTTCAAATGGAGTCTGCAAGAAATAGAGCGATAGTCAAAGAGGAAGAGGAAGAAGAGGAAGAATCACTGGATGAAGGGGGTGCTTGGGCCGAGGCTCCCTTAGCTGGGGCCAAAGCATCCGAGGCCTTGCAGGCCAGAGTCTTGATAGAGGAAGCCGAGCGAATGGCGGTTCCTCGGGCCGAAGCCCCTGAGGCCGGCTCTTCGGCCATGAGTTCTCTCATCCACAGCTCGGAGGTAGATGACATGCTTACTGCCTTGATGAGGTCTATTTTGCGCTCGGGGGAAAGTTCCTTGATGAACGAGCCTGCGGCCGAGGGTATCATGAACGCGGCTTCTGGTCGGCTTGGGGTGCCGAAGGATATTTTCCTTCTCCCCGAAATTAGTAATGTTACTCTCATGAAGATTGCTTCGAATTACGCCTCCTGGGTAAGTTATTGTGCCGAAGTTGTAACTCTCGATGGATTGGTTTGACCGTGGTTTCTTACTCGTATTTTTCTTTCAGAATGCCTTGATTACAAGGGCGCTAAATTAGCACTTAAACCTGGTCGCTGGGGCTTGCGCTCAGGCCAGGAAAGAGACGGCCAACCTTCGGGCGAGGGTGGATTCAACCAGCAGGCTTTCCAGGGCCTTGGCGTCCGCTAAGGCAGACTTTGAGAGGGTGAGTGAATCTTACCGACTTGCAGCCGAGAGGACCTCCCGGCTTAAGGCTCAAGTCAGGGAGCTCCAGGGTTTCCGCTAACAATCGGACAAGGCTTGCCTGGAGTTATCCCAGATTAAGGCTAAGCATGCCGATGAAGTTAAGGCCATGCAGCAGTATTTTGAAAAAATATGGGACCAGCTGAATGCTAGTCATGCTGAGGAGAAAAAAATTGGGGTAGAAGGCTCGAGGAGGAGGAGCGCAAGTGCCGGCGGTAGCGGGATCAGCTTGCCGCTCTGAATAAGGAATTTGCCGATATGGAGAATCGGCTGAAATGGCAACATGAGCAAATTGCTAGGCTTACCAATGATCTTGATCAATCTTGGTGGGAAGTCGGGGACAAGCAGTCCCGAATTAATGACCTCAAGGAGGGTCTTCAACAAAATAAATTGGCCAAGCTGAAGGCCTTGGAAAAGGTTCAGGAGCTGAGCAATAAAATGGCTCAGCGGGTAGAAGAGGTATAGTGTCTTCCTATTTATTTGCTTTCGGTGCTTTTCTTTTGCTCGTGGGCTCAAACGCCCTGATGTTTTGTAGATGGCCAGAATTGGACTCGAGGCACAGGAGCAATTTAAGGCTCTAAGGGCGGAGTTGTCCATGAGCGCCAGATGAATTTTGATCTTGGGGCCAGTTAACTGAAGCCAGCAACCGAATCGCTTCGGCTGTGGAGGAATACAAGAGTTCTGCCCAATTTTTCGAGGAGTGTAGAGAGGCTTGTGCCGATGCATTTCGGTTCGGCGAGGAGGAAACTCGAGCGAAGATCTCTCGATCGCATCCCGAGTGGGATTTATCCTTTTTGGATGCCGAACGTTTTGATGCTTGTACCTCGGGGGCCGAAGAAGCTAAGTATGAGGATATTTCGGACGTTGATCTTGACGCTATCCTGGGCCTTAATGAGGCTGTGGCTTCCGAAGAATGCCCTCAGTCTACTACCGAGGAACCCGAGACTCTTCCTTCAACATTTGAAGCGGGTGAAGCGAGTCAAACCCTTCCAGACGTTATCAAAGAGGTTCTTGGGATGGACCCGGACCCTGATTCTTAAGGGTCGCTTATGTATTTTCGCTTTTTCAACCTGTAATTTGATCAAAACTTAATGAATGAGTATTCTAATTTCTCTTTGCCTTATCGCTTTGGTCATTACTTTTCTGAATGACCTTTTTGTTGGGAGTTCCCTTGGGGGTTCCGAGTCGAAGATTCTGCTTAATTGAAGCCAGATTAGCTGGTTTTGCTGATGCATGGGATTGTTCAATTTTTTCGTGGAACACAATTCTGAGTTTGCCTCAGTTGGGGCCGAGGTTAGGTGTGCGCACACTTACTCGTTTTGCTAAGGCACGAAATGGTTTGGTGCGAAAGGGCCAAGAATGGCTCAAATACCTCGGTTGGGGCCGAGGTTAGATAGTTTGGTTTGTCCGAAGTAAAAAGTTGGTACGTTTTTTGCCGAGGCATACGAAATGGCTTCTCTAAAGGGTGCACTGTTTCTGCTCGAGGCATTTATCCCGTTGGCCTTTTCCGATGCGGGACTTTTTAATGTACGCGATAAGCATTCGATTGCCATTGGATGGCATCGTTTTCGAAAGGGAATTTCCTAGGTCTACCCATATCTCAAGGACCTGCGACCGATTTCCTGTATTTAAGGCTCTTGATTCAAAATCAAAAGGAAATCTTCTGCCTTTTGTCATGGCCTAGGAGGGCGTCCGGCGCGCTTTGGAAAGTGCCCTTTTCTTTTGATCTACCACATGGCAGCATGGCCAGGGCGTTTCAAATTCCAGGGCTCCCTTCTTTAATGACTGCCCCCGGCTTGTTTGCCTATAAAAAGGGGAGAGTGGGCCGTGTTAGGCTATCTACAAAGACCTTCTCTTTATGTGAGTCGAAGGGCTTTCATGGCGTTTGTTTCATCGAGGATGGGGAGATCGAGCTACCCTTTTGAAAGCTGGTTCACCCCGGATAACTGGGGCGATGGAGAGGCTGCTGAAGAGCAGGCAGTCCTCAAGGGAGGAATTCTCGGAGATCATATGGAGAGCGCACGGAAGGCCCGCAGAGGTTATATGGGGAGTGCACGTATACGCTTCCTATGTGTCCTTTGCCACTTGCCATGGGGATCACAGGAAATGCAAAGCATACATATCCCCGTGGCTGACATGAATTTCGCCTCCTCCCTCAGTTTGAATTCCTTAGTTCATCCGCCTGAGGAATCTTTTTCCATGTGAAGTGGGAGGAGGGATGTGTGGGTCTGCTGGTTCTCTGCCTTTTATTGTTGGGCAGTAGCTAGCAGACCAGCATCCCATTTGGGGGATGCTTCATTGGCATAAGTATCCACGGGTCCTTGACCTAGTTATGATCCCTCAACGTGTTCATCCGAGGGATCCGTGGATGGCCTACTTTGTTCTTTCGCATTAACTAGTGGCTCAACAGAGCTGTCTGGTTTCTCTGATTTTTGGGGTCGGATGTAAAGATATCGTTATCGACCGAAGCTGCTCAGCCGAGCTTTTATCTTATTTATATTTTATGTGCTATGATGCACTTGTAATGCCTCTCAAGAGGTTGTAATTTTTTCATTAATAAAGAAAGTTTCTACTCTTTCTTCTTTTGACATCTATTTCTTTTTTCGATGTGATGGTGTTAAGAGTTGCTACTCTTATTTTATGCTTTTCGGTCCGTAGCATAATCCATAAGTCCAGCAGCGCTTTTGGTACTTTATTTTTGTTAACATGTCATTCAATCCTCTGTGGAGGAAGTGTTTATCTCTGTTTAGGTCAGAGAAAGGCCTGGGCAGCCCTGTGAGCTCATGCAGTAAACATGATTCTATTTAAGGGATGTAGTACGTATTTCTTTGAAAAGAAATAACTTGCATAATCTTGCTGGTAAGCGGAGAAAGGTTACTTACCTCTGCCGAAGCATAATAGGACGTCTTAGTCACGTCAGAGTGTTTGAGAAATTACTCGACCAGGCCGAGGCTTCCAAAAATATATTACTCGGTTTGGCCGAGGCTTCAGAAATATATCACTCGGCTTGACCGAGGCTTCCAGAGGTATATTACTCAGTTTGACCGAGGCTTTAGAAATAGATCACTCGGTTTGACCGAGGCTTCAAGAATATATTTTACTTGGCGCTGCCTAGATACGGAGACCGTTACTCGGCTTGGCCGAGGCTACAGGAATATATCACTCGGTTTGGCCGATGCTTCAAGATCATATTTTACTTGGCGCTGCCAAGGTACGGAGACTATCATTCAGCTTGGCCGAGGCTTCAAGATTATATTTTACTTGGCATTACCAAGGTACGGAGACCATCATTTGGCTTGGCCGAGGCTTCAAGATTATATTTTACTTCGCGCTGCCAAGGTACGAAGATCGCTCGACTAGGCTGATATATTTTACTTGGCGCAGCCAAGGTATGAAGATCGCTCGGCTAGGCCGATATATTTTACTTGGCGCGGCCAAGGTATGGAGATCGCTTGGCCCGGCCGAGGATTTTATGACCTACTTCTCATTGCAGCTTTCAAGGAGAGTTATAAAAATTTTGCAAGCCTTTGAAAATTAAATTTAATTCAATGAACAAAAATTAGTTTAGTAAGAGCGTACTTTCACTGATGATATGCGCAAGATTATCCGAGTTCCATGTCCAAGGAATAGATTTTTCATCCAAATCTTGGAGTTTGTAGGTGCTGAGTCTGATTACTTCGGTCACTTGGTAGGGACCTTCCCAATTTGGGGATAATTTTCCTTGCTTCAGTGGCTTCGAGATAGATGCCTTCCGAAGCACCAGATCACCGGGGAGGAAAAACTTCCCTCGGACTCTGATGGAGTGATAACGAGCTACTCTTTGTCGGTAGGTGGCCATCTGGATTTGGGCCTTCTCCCTGACTTCTTCTATCAGGTCAAGATTAGTTCGGAGCTGCTTGTCATTGGATTCTTCTGAATAGCATTCCACACAAGGGAAAGGGAGTCCGACTTCCACAGGGATTACGGCTTCTATGCCAAAAGCCATCTTGACTGGGGTCTGCCCTATGGGTACTCTCTCAATAGTCCGATATGCCCATAATACATGGTGGAGCTCCTCGGCCCATCGGCCTCGCGCCCGGTTGAGCCGAGCTTTAATTCCCTGCAGGGAGTTCGGTTGGTTACCTCGGCTTCTCCATTAGCTTGAGGATGTCCGACCGATGTCAGGCGATGGAGAATGCCATGGTCCTCGCAGAACTCTCGGAACTTAGGGTTATCGAATTGCTTCCCGTTGTCAGTGATGATAGTGTGGGGAAGACCGAAGCAGCAGATGATGGATCTCCACACGAAGTCTTTAGCACGGGCTTCGGTTATCTGAGCAACTGCTTTGGCTTCAATCCATTTAGTAAAATAATCAATTGCAACAAATAAGAACTTCCTTTGCCCCGTTGCAAGGGAGAAAGGGCCAAGAATATCCATCCCCCACTTGGCGAAGGGCTAGAGGGATGATATGGAGGTCAGGTGCGCTGAAGGGAGCCTTTGAACATTCGAATGTCTCTGGCATGAATCACAAGTTCGAACGATGTCGTCGGCGTCTTTTTGCATCGTCGACCAATAATACCCTTGATGCATCACTTTGTGGCATAGGGCCCGACCACTGAGGTGATTGCCGCAGATGCCTTCGTGGACCTCCTGGAGGGTATATTCGGCCTTCGTAGGTTGGAGGCATTTAAGCAGCGGCATTGAGAAGGACTGCTTGTACAGCCGATCATCAACTAGAACATAATGAGATGATTGCAATTTCAACTTCCTTGCTTCCTTTCTATCAATGGGAAGGAACCCTTCTTTGAGATATTGGTGCAGGGGGTCCATCCAAGATGGTTCGGTGTCAACCTGCATCATTTGATCAACATCGGCAATGCTGGGCTTCTCCAGGACCTCCAAGTGGAATTTTTGCTCGAGATCCATTGACTCCGTAGTTGCCGGACGGGACAGAAGGTCAGCGTGCATGTTTTCAGTCCTTGGGATCTGAACAATTTTAAATTCATCAAAATAGGAGGATAGATCGTGCACCTTTTGGAGATACCGAATCATACTCGGCTCTCGAGCCTTGAATTTTCCCTGCATTTGGCCAGCCACCAATTGGGAGTTGGTGTAGGCAATCAGTTTCTTGACTTTAAGCTCACGGGAGATTCGGAGTTCGAAGAGCAAGGCTTCATATTCTGCTTCATTATTTGAAGCCGGGAAGGAGAAGCGGATGCTATTCGAAGGTTGCGCCTTCCAAACTGGTGAGGACCAGGCCGGTGCCAAAACCGCTCGCGCTGAAGGATCCATTAGCGTGAAGCAACCATGGGGCGTTGGGTTTTGGTTGTCCGGGGGTATCCGAAACAGAGCCATCTTTGGGTATGGTGCATTCGAGGAGGAAATCTGCTAGAACTTAGGCTTTAATGGCTGGATGAGGCTGATACTGAATGTCGTGCTCGCTCAGCTCGACAGCCCATTTGGTCATTCTCTTCGATGCTTCTGGACGATGGATAATTTCCTTAAGGGGTTGGTCAGACAGGACGATGACAGTGTGCGCTTGGAAGTATGGCCACAACTTTCGGACCAATGTTACCAGAGCTAGGACCATCTTCTCGACTCGAATGTACCTCATTTCAGCATCTTTGAGTAGTTTGCTGACATAATAGATAGGTCTTTAGACTCTATTCTCCTCTCTGATTAGCACTGAGCCAACAGCGTCTTCAGAGATCGCTAGGTATAAATTCAGCACTTCCCCTAGCTTTGGGCTGCTGAGGAGAGGTGGTGAGCCGAGGTATTTCTTGAGGTCTTCGAAGGACTTCTGGCAATCTAGGGTCCACTGAAAGTTTTTGGCCGACCGAAGCACTTTGAAGAAGGGAAGGCATTTCTCAGTCGACCAAGCAATGAAGCGGTTAAGGGCTGCTACTCTCCCAGTAAGGCGCTGCATGTCCTTGACTGACCCAGGCGGGGCCATTTGTTGCAGGGCTTGGATCTTTTGTGGGTTTGCCTCGATGCCCCGCTGGAAAACCATGAAGCCGAGGAATTTCTCGGAGTTGACCCCGAAGGCGCATTTTGTGGGATTGAGCTTCATATGATATTTTCGAAGTGTGGCGAAGCTTTCTACGAGATCCTTGACGTGCTGGGATGCCTCCTTGCTTTTCACCAGCACATCATCAATATACACCTCCATGTTCCAACCAATTTGCTCCTTGAAGACTTTGTTGACCAGCCTTTGGTAGGTAGCACCTGCATTTTTCAAACTAAAGGGCATAACTCGGTAGTAATAGATACCTCGGTTGGTGATGAAGGCGATTTTCTCCTCATCGTCGGGTGCCATTTGGATCTAGTTGTAGCCCGAATAGGCATCCATAAAAGTCAGCATTTGATGGCCTGAAGTTGAATCCACGAGCTGGTCAATCCGCAGAAGAGGGAAACTATCTTTTGGGCCGGCCTTATTGAGGTCAGTGAGGTCGATGCAGATCCTCCATTTGCCATTTGACTTTTACACCATGACCACGTTCACCAGCCAATCGGGGTAACTAACCTCCCGGATAAACTTGGCTTTGATGAGCTTATCCACCTCTTCTTCGATGGCCTTTTGACGCTCAGGGGTGAAGCTTCTTTTCTTCTGCTTAATGAGCCTGAATATTTTGTCCACGCTGAGGTGGTGGACCAGGACGTCTGGGCTGATTCCAGGCATATCCGATGCAGACCAAGCGAAGATGTCGGCATTCCTCTGAAGGAACTCAATTAATTCTTGTCGAAGCTTTCCTTCTAATTACGATCCGACCTTTATGGTTCGGTCAGGCTGAGCCTCGTTAAGTTGTACCTCCTCTAGTTCTTCGACCGGCTCTCCTCGTTGCTCAGCGAGATCTTCTCGAGCATCTAGCCCATCCACCTTGGGCTTTCTGAACTGAAGGTCGGCAACAAAGCAATGCCGAGCTATGATCTGACTTCCTCGAACAACCCCTACTCCCCATTCAGTGGGGAACTTCATGGTGAAATGGGGAATAGAAATGATAGCTTTAAGAGATATCTGCCCCGGTCTACCGAGGATGGCATTATAGGGAGATCTGAGCTTGGTCATGAGGAAATCCATGAGCATGGTAGCCACACGGGGCCAGGTGCCGACTCGGACTGATAAAGTGATGACTCCTTCAGGGATTATGGAGTCACCGGTGAAGCCCACTAGGGTGGACTCCACTGATCGGAGGCTTACCCAGAATTTTAACCTCACAAAGGCATCGAAATACAGAACGTTAACATGTACATCATAATTATTCATATTTAAAGATACAACCAGAGCATCATCGTGGGGATACTGTACCTCCCCAAGGTCTTCATCAGAGAAGGTGAGCTCATCGATTCGAGCTTTCTTTGGCGAGCTTTCCTCCTTGTCCGGCCAGGAAGATGGGGATCCGGCCACCGTTATCACATTGACATTGCCGAGGACCGAGGGATTCGGTGGAGGAAGTTGGCAAGGTTCGGGCTAGCGATTCTCTTCATTGTTTGGCTTAGGGAGACCTCTGAATCGGTTCAGCCTGCCCTGCTGAATCAGTCGCTCGATTTCGTTCTTTAGTGGCCAGCAGTCTTCAGTATTATGCCCGTAGTCCCGATGAAAGCAGCAGTACTTGGCAGGATCCCTCTGAGTTGCATTGCCTCGGAGAGGGGGAGGCCAAAGAATTTGCCGCTCAATCTTCATCAAGATCTGTGCTCTTGGCGCTGTAAGGGGAGTGTAGCAGTCGAAACTTTGGGCCAGACTCCGAGTTCGTTCTCGAGGCGGCAGCGGAGGAGCTCTGCGGTGGCGAGGTGGGCTAGCGTGGCAGTGGGCCCGCTACTTGTTTGAGCCCTTTGCCTCTTTCTTCTTCAGCTGCTTGGCTCGAGCTGATCTCCTCGATTCCTCAACCCTGGCATAATTGTCCATCAGGGACATCATATTCGAAAGGCTCTTGGGGTAGTTAACCTCCAGAGCTAGGTAGAAGTCTCCCTCCTTGGACACTCCTCTGGCCAGGATGGACATGGCCATCTCGTGGTTGAGATGATCGACTCCTAAGAGGGCCATGTTGAAGCGGCCAAGGTAATTCTTCAGCAATTCCCTCTCTCTCTACTTGACCTCGGAGAGGGAATCAGATCTCCGTCGCTGGCGATGGCTGCTGACGAACTAGCTGATGAGCAGACATCTCAGCTCGTCAAAAGAATCAATGGAACCTGACTTCAAGCTGTTGAACCAGGTTCGGGCAGATCCCCTTAAGGTGGAGGGGAAGGCTCTGCATAGGATCGCATCTGATACCCCATGGAACATCATGATGGATCTAAAGCTGCTAAGATGGTTATCGAGATTGGTGGATCCATGGCACGGCTCGATGGTAGGGAGCTTGACATGAGGGGAATTACTTCCCTCATGATCCTCTTGGAGAAGGGGATGCCCTGCTCTACTTTTGGTTGAGGCAGAGGGGCTTATCTAGCAGCGTCTAACTCCCGATGACATTCCTACCGCATCTCCTGCATCTGCTGCCTGATCCCCTCATCCAAAGTGGTAGGAGGGATCGAGCGATGGGAAGGCGGCAACGGTGTCGAGTTCTGTGAAGACACCAGAGAAGGGCAGCGAACCCGCCCAAATCTGAGCGGGCTCTTCCCTCCAGCTCGCTGCGGCGCTGGTTTTGCCTTTGCGGGCTAGCGATGATAATCTGCTACTTTCGGCGGAATGGAGGAAGAAATTGCTGGCGGAACAGGGGCAACGGCCTCGTCGTGAAGCTGAGGAGCTGGGACGGCAGGGCCAGGAGTCGCCTGGAGTCCCTAGACCAACTGGGTCAATGCTTGAACTTGCCGGATCAGAGTGGCGAACTGGTCCAATGTTACCACCATTGCCGGTGGCGAAGGGGTTTTAGTTGGCGATGGCGGTGGAGGTACCACACCGCTAATCGGATTAGGCCTTTGAGAGGCAGCCTAGTCTTGAGCTTCAGATATAGCTCTCTTCTGATTGGCCATCAGAGTATGCTTCCTCTGGTTCTTGAGTCTTGTCTCCTGGATCACAAGTTTATGGGACTTGGGGCCCTTTCTCTAGCGCCAATCTGTTGCCGCAAAAATCCATTCTCCGACTCGGGTGCACTTCCGGCTCCTGATCCGAATGCCGATCTCATCGCCTCGGGGCGAAAACTGCAAGACAGTCCACACGTAGAGGGTGCTGTGGGGTTGCCCTCTGCGGAGGACCCTCTGACGTCCAAGTCAGTGGAGATTCATAGCAAGCAGATGTGAGGAGAAGACTCTCACAGAGGAGTTTTCCCTTTTGGCGGGTGTTCTCTCTCGAGATCTCTGAGCTCAGGGGGAGCTTTAATGGGGGTATCAGAGCTGATGAATGAGTGTGAGTAATTGCATAAAAGTATGCGTAAGAACTGCGCACAAAATTGGCGTACCTGAGAGATTAGAGGGCGGTGGTATTTATAGGCGATCACCTGATTCCTTGGAAGTGCCCTGGAGGGGGTCTGAAAACTGTTAGGATTCGAGACGGATTCGAATCAAGTTTGTTACGAGGCCAGTAGTATCCACATCTTGTCAGTTAGAGGATCGACGGCTGGGAGAGCTGGTTGATGTCTTGAGATTCAATGATCACATAGACCTAGGCCACTCTTGTGGGTCCTAGGCCACTTCTGGGCATGATTCCCCGCTTGGAATCTTATTCAATTATAGTGAATTTGAACTCTCCTGCGCCGGATTCTGTAGAGGTATTTTGAATGCCTTGGTTCGGCTAGAATG
>UESW01003679.1:0-38147 GCA_900491605.1 Calamus simplicifolius | reverse complement strand
GTCGGCTCGGGTGGCCGAGGTATGGCCGGCTTGGATGGCCGAGGCATGGTCAGCTCGGATGGCTGAGGTATGAGGATAGCTCGGGTTACCGAGGAATGGCTCGGCTCTGATGGCCGAAGCATGGTCAACTCGGATGACCGAGGTATGAGGATAGCTCGGGTTACCGAGGAATGGCTCGGCTCTGATGGCCGAAGTACGAGGATGGCTCGGATTGTCGGGGTGACCCGACTTTGTCAAAGGCGATTCGGCTTCATTGCTTGGATGTTATGCCAGCTGGCTGGTAGGGTGTTTGGATTGGGTATGACCCAATTATCGATGTGGGCGGTCAATAATGCAATGACAATTTTACCCCTCATCACATGCCCCCCACTCCCTAGTCCGAAGTGTAAGTTCGAATATAGGGAGTAGAATTCTGGAGCAATCTTATTTGGGGGATTCAAAAAGGCAGGTAATGATAATCTCGTAAATGACGGGCTGCGGTTCCGTCATCATTTTTTCGCCGCAGCTCAAGGAGGAAACGCCTCGTTTCTAGCAAGTCGCGATAGCGAAAGCCCCACGTGGCGGGACTCCTTTATTTCTGGCACCCGTATCGGGGTTTTGGCATCTAGGGCTTTCTCTCTAAAGCATTTATTTAAGGAGGGCTGGGGCGGCGCTCCTTCTGCAACGCTCCTTTGTCCCTCATAGAGATTTTTTACTCTTTCTCTAAGCCCTTGCTTTCCTGTTCGTATCCTACCCCCCATTCAGCAAATATGAAGGGTCCAGGCGATGTTGCTTCTGAGGTAACCTTTGACGATCTGGATAGGATCTGTCGCTATTATAGAGTTCCTCTGGATGTAGACTTATGGGTGTCAAGGACCGAGCATCGGGTTTCCACCGAGTTAAGCCAGGGAGTCTTCTTCTACGAGGAGAGCTTGAGGGCTGGTCTCCGATTCCCTCTTCACCCGCTGATACAGGAGGTGATGAGGTTTTACAACATATGTCCAACGATGGTGGCCCCAAATAGCTAGCGCAATCTTGTTGGGTTTATCTCGATGTGCAGTCGTGTTGGGTTGACTGCGACCCTTCCCATATTCCGAGTCTGCTACAACCTGGTTTCCAGGAGGATCTCAGAGTGGCCCTACATTGGTCCCCGGAAGTCGTTCAAAATGATTTCTGATAACCCGTCTTCAATAAAGGAATGGAAGTCTCGATTTTTTATTGCTGAGGGAAATATTGGGTCAGATTTTCCAAGGGGATGGGCAAGCTATGTGAAGGATCCGGAGGTGCGCCCGAAGTTGAGCGAGCATGAGAAGAGAGATCTAGTGACTCTTCGCAGTGGTTAGGAGGTTTCAGCTAGCACTCTGTTAGCAGAGGATGCTCTTTTCACTGCCGGGCTTAGCTCTATCGACCCTCAAGGTGAGTCTTTGCTCTAATGGTCAGCGTGTTTATGTAATTTCGCTACTCTTTAACTGAACATTTGTTGTGTTTTCAGCCTAGAGGTCCGCATTTGTGGGCCAAATAAGGAGGGAGCCGAGCAAGCGCCACAGGGGCTCCAGCTCTAGGGACAAGCATAGGTTCGAGAAGAGGGCCCGTCCTTCCGGGTCTCGCTCAAGGGAGCTTAGGAAAGATGATGTCGGCCGCCACTCCTCTGCTTCAAAGAGGGAGGAAGTGGAAATGCCGGCCGTAACCAATAAGCCCTCCCTGCTGGAGGGGGGTGAGATAGCAGAGGAAGCCATTGGGGGGAGCTCGGAAAGAGCAGCCAAGGTTTCTCCCCTCCAAATAGTGGTCGTATCAGATGACGCCGAGGAGATGTCGCCAATCCGTCCGGCGATCCTCCCACTAGATGTTCTTCAGTTACTAGCGGTGGAGAGTCCACTGCGTATGGAGGAGGCCCCTGCTCAGGCGGAGGGGTCAGAAGAGGCAGCGGCGACTGCCGAAGCACAAGTGGAGCCACCTATTGACATGTTGGCGGAGGTTGAGGTGCCTTCTGTTGAGGGTCTTTCGGTTACGGCATCAGGGGATGCCGTGAAAGAAATTGAAGTTCAAATGGAGTCTGCAAGAAATAGAGCGATAGTCAAAGAGGAAGAGGAAGAAGAGGAAGAATCACTGGATGAAGGGGGTGCTTGGGCCGAGGCTCCCTTAGCTGGGGCCAAAGCATCCGAGGCCTTGCAGGCCAGAGTCTTGATAGAGGAAGCCGAGCGAATGGCGGTTCCTCGGGCCGAAGCCCCTGAGGCCGGCTCTTCGGCCATGAGTTCTCTCATCCACAGCTCGGAGGTAGATGACATGCTTACTGCCTTGATGAGGTCTATTTTGCGCTCGGGGGAAAGTTCCTTGATGAACGAGCCTGCGGCCGAGGGTATCATGAACGCGGCTTCTGGTCGGCTTGGGGTGCCGAAGGATATTTTCCTTCTCCCCGAAATTAGTAATGTTACTCTCATGAAGATTGCTTCGAATTACGCCTCCTGGGTAAGTTATTGTGCCGAAGTTGTAACTCTCGATGGATTGGTTTGACCGTGGTTTCTTACTCGTATTTTTCTTTCAGAATGCCTTGATTACAAGGGCGCTAAATTAGCACTTAAACCTGGTCGCTGGGGCTTGCGCTCAGGCCAGGAAAGAGACGGCCAACCTTCGGGCGAGGGTGGATTCAACCAGCAGGCTTTCCAGGGCCTTGGCGTCCGCTAAGGCAGACTTTGAGAGGGTGAGTGAATCTTACCGACTTGCAGCCGAGAGGACCTCCCGGCTTAAGGCTCAAGTCAGGGAGCTCCAGGGTTTCCGCTAACAATCGGACAAGGCTTGCCTGGAGTTATCCCAGATTAAGGCTAAGCATGCCGATGAAGTTAAGGCCATGCAGCAGTATTTTGAAAAAATATGGGACCAGCTGAATGCTAGTCATGCTGAGGAGAAAAAAATTGGGGTAGAAGGCTCGAGGAGGAGGAGCGCAAGTGCCGGCGGTAGCGGGATCAGCTTGCCGCTCTGAATAAGGAATTTGCCGATATGGAGAATCGGCTGAAATGGCAACATGAGCAAATTGCTAGGCTTACCAATGATCTTGATCAATCTTGGTGGGAAGTCGGGGACAAGCAGTCCCGAATTAATGACCTCAAGGAGGGTCTTCAACAAAATAAATTGGCCAAGCTGAAGGCCTTGGAAAAGGTTCAGGAGCTGAGCAATAAAATGGCTCAGCGGGTAGAAGAGGTATAGTGTCTTCCTATTTATTTGCTTTCGGTGCTTTTCTTTTGCTCGTGGGCTCAAACGCCCTGATGTTTTGTAGATGGCCAGAATTGGACTCGAGGCACAGAGCAATTTAAGGCTCTAAGGGCGGAGTTGTCCATGAGCGCCAGATGAATTTTGATCTTGGGGCCAGTTAACTGAAGCCAGCAACCGAATCGCTTCGGCTGTGGAGGAATACAAGAGTTCTGCCCAATTTTTCGAGGAGTGTAGAGAGGCTTGTGCCGATGCATTTCGGTTCGGCGAGGAGGAAACTCGAGCGAAGATCTCTCGATCGCATCCCGAGTGGGATTTATCCTTTTTGGATGCCGAACGTTTTGATGCTTGTACCTCGGGGGCCGAAGAAGCTAAGTATGAGGATATTTCGGACGTTGATCTTGACGCTATCCTGGGCCTTAATGAGGCTGTGGCTTCCGAAGAATGCCCTCAGTCTACTACCGAGGAACCCGAGACTCTTCCTTCAACATTTGAAGCGGGTGAAGCGAGTCAAACCCTTCCAGACGTTATCAAAGAGGTTCTTGGGATGGACCCGGACCCTGATTCTTAAGGGTCGCTTATGTATTTTCGCTTTTTCAACCTGTAATTTGATCAAAACTTAATGAATGAGTATTCTAATTTCTCTTTGCCTTATCGCTTTGGTCATTACTTTTCTGAATGACCTTTTTGTTGGGAGTTCCCTTGGGGGTTCCGAGTCGAAGATTCTGCTTAATTGAAGCCAGATTAGCTGGTTTTGCTGATGCATGGGATTGTTCAATTTTTTCGTGGAACACAATTCTGAGTTTGCCTCAGTTGGGGCCGAGGTTAGGTGTGCGCACACTTACTCGTTTTGCTAAGGCACGAAATGGTTTGGTGCGAAAGGGCCAAGAATGGCTCAAATACCTCGGTTGGGGCCGAGGTTAGATAGTTTGGTTTGTCCGAAGTAAAAAGTTGGTACGTTTTTTGCCGAGGCATACGAAATGGCTTCTCTAAAGGGTGCACTGTTTCTGCTCGAGGCATTTATCCCGTTGGCCTTTTCCGATGCGGGACTTTTTAATGTACGCGATAAGCATTCGATTGCCATTGGATGGCATCGTTTTCGAAAGGGAATTTCCTAGGTCTACCCATATCTCAAGGACCTGCGACCGATTTCCTGTATTTAAGGCTCTTGATTCAAAATCAAAAGGAAATCTTCTGCCTTTTGTCATGGCCTAGGAGGGCGTCCGGCGCGCTTTGGAAAGTGCCCTTTTCTTTTGATCTACCACATGGCAGCATGGCCAGGGCGTTTCAAATTCCAGGGCTCCCTTCTTTAATGACTGCCCCCGGCTTGTTTGCCTATAAAAAGGGGAGAGTGGGCCGTGTTAGGCTATCTACAAAGACCTTCTCTTTATGTGAGTCGAAGGGCTTTCATGGCGTTTGTTTCATCGAGGATGGGGAGATCGAGCTACCCTTTTGAAAGCTGGTTCACCCCGGATAACTGGGGCGATGGAGAGGCTGCTGAAGAGCAGGCAGTCCTCAAGGGAGGAATTCTCGGAGATCATATGGAGAGCGCACGGAAGGCCCGCAGAGGTTATATGGGGAGTGCACGTATACGCTTCCTATGTGTCCTTTGCCACTTGCCATGGGGATCACAGGAAATGCAAAGCATACATATCTCCCGTGGCTGACATGAATTTCGCCTCCTCCCTCAGTTTGAATTCCTTAGTTCATCCGCCTGAGGAATCTTTTTCCATGTGAAGTGGGAGGAGGGATGTGTGGGTCTGCTGGTTCTCTGCCTTTTATTGTTGGGCAGTAGCTAGCAGACCAGCATCCCATTTGGGGGATGCTTCATTGGCATAAGTATCCACGGGTCCTTGACCTAGTTATGATCCCTCAACGTGTTCATCCGAGGGATCCGTGGATGGCCTACTTTGTTCTTTCGCATTAACTAGTGGCTCAACAGAGCTGTCTGGTTTCTCTGATTTTTGGGGTCGGATGTAAAGATATCGTTATCGACCGAAGCTGCTCAGCCGAGCTTTTATCTTATTTATATTTTATGTGCTATGATGCACTTGTAATGCCTCTCAAGAGGTTGTAATTTTTTCATTAATAAAGAAAGTTTCTACTCTTTCTTCTTTTGACATCTATTTCTTTTTTCGATGTGATGGTGTTAAGAGTTGCTACTCTTATTTTATGCTTTTCGGTCCGTAGCATAATCCATAAGTCCAGCAGCGCTTTTGGTACTTTATTTTTGTTAACATGTCATTCAATCCTCTGTGGAGGAAGTGTTTATCTCTGTTTAGGTCAGAGAAAGGCCTGGGCAGCCCTGTGAGCTCATGCAGTAAACATGATTCTATTTAAGGGATGTAGTACGTATTTCTTTGAAAAGAAATAACTTGCATAATCTTGCTGGTAAGCGGAGAAAGGTTACTTACCTCTGCCGAAGCATAATAGGACGTCTTAGTCACGTCAGAGTGTTTGAGAAATTACTCGACCAGGCCGAGGCTTCCAAAAATATATTACTCGGTTTGGCCGAGGCTTCAGAAATATATCACTCGGCTTGACCGAGGCTTCCAGAGGTATATTACTCAGTTTGACCGAGGCTTTAGAAATAGATCACTCGGTTTGACCGAGGCTTCAAGAATATATTTTACTTGGCGCTGCCTAGATACGGAGACCGTTACTCGGCTTGGCCGAGGCTACAGGAATATATCACTCGGTTTGGCCGATGCTTCAAGATCATATTTTACTTGGCGCTGCCAAGGTACGGAGACTATCATTCAGCTTGGCCGAGGCTTCAAGATTATATTTTACTTGGCATTACCAAGGTACGGAGACCATCATTTGGCTTGGCCGAGGCTTCAAGATTATATTTTACTTCGCGCTGCCAAGGTACGAAGATCGCTCGACTAGGCTGATATATTTTACTTGGCGCAGCCAAGGTATGAAGATCGCTCGGCTAGGCCGATATATTTTACTTGGCGCGGCCAAGGTATGGAGATCGCTTGGCCCGGCCGAGGATTTTATGACCTACTTCTCATTGCAGCTTTCAAGGAGAGTTATAAAAATTTTGCAAGCCTTTGAAAATTAAATTTAATTCAATGAACAAAAATTAGTTTAGTAAGAGCGTACTTTCACTGATGATATGCGCAAGATTATCCGAGTTCCATGTCCAAGGAATAGATTTTTCATCCAAATCTTGGAGTTTGTAGGTGCTGAGTCTGATTACTTCGGTCACTTGGTAGGGACCTTCCCAATTTGGGGATAATTTTCCTTGCTTCAGTGGCTTCGAGATAGATGCCTTCCGAAGCACCAGATCACCGGGGAGGAAAAACTTCCCTCGGACTCTGATGGAGTGATAACGAGCTACTCTTTGTCGGTAGGTGGCCATCTGGATTTGGGCCTTCTCCCTGACTTCTTCTATCAGGTCAAGATTAGTTCGGAGCTGCTTGTCATTGGATTCTTCTGAATAGCATTCCACACAAGGGAAAGGGAGTCCGACTTCCACAGGGATTACGGCTTCTATGCCAAAAGCCATCTTGACTGGGGTCTGCCCTATGGGTACTCTCTCGTAGTCCGATATGCCCATAATACATGGTGGAGCTCCTCGGCCCATCGGCCTCGCGCCCGGTTGAGCCGAGCTTTAATTCCCTGCAGGGGAGTTCGGTTGGTTACCTCGGCTTCTCCATTAGCTTGAGGATGTCCGACCGATGTCAGGCGATGGAGAATGCCATGGTCCTCGCAGAACTCTCGGAACTTAGGGTTATCGAATTGCTTCCCGTTGTCAGTGATGATAGTGTGGGGAAGACCGAAGCAGCAGATGATGGATCTCCACACGAAGTCTTTAGCACGGGCTTCGGTTATCTGAGCAACTGCTTTGGCTTCAATCCATTTAGTAAAATAATCAATTGCAACAAATAAGAACTTCCTTTGCCCCGTTGCAAGGGAGAAAGGGCCAAGAATATCCATCCCCCACTTGGCGAAGGGCTAGAGGGATGATATGGAGGTCAGGTGCGCTGAAGGGAGCCTTTGAACATTCGAATGTCTCTGGCATGAATCACAAGTTCGAACGATGTCGTCGGCGTCTTTTTGCATCGTCGACCAATAATACCCTTGATGCATCACTTTGTGGCATAGGGCCCGACCACTGAGGTGATTGCCGCAGATGCCTTCGTGGACCTCCTGGAGGGTATATTCGGCCTTCGTAGGTTGGAGGCATTTAAGCAGCGGCATTGAGAAGGACTGCTTGTACAGCCGATCATCAACTAGAACATAATGAGATGATTGCAATTTCAACTTCCTTGCTTCCTTTCTATCAATGGGAAGGAACCCTTCTTTGAGATATTGGTGCAGGGGGTCCATCCAAGATGGTTCGGTGTCAACCTGCATCATTTGATCAACATCGGCAATGCTGGGCTTCTCCAGGACCTCCAAGTGGAATTTTTGCTCGAGATCCATTGACTCCGTAGTTGCCGGACGGGACAGAAGGTCAGCGTGCATGTTTTCAGTCCTTGGGATCTGAACAATTTTAAATTCATCAAAATAGGAGGATAGATCGTGCACCTTTTGGAGATACCGAATCATACTCGGCTCTCGAGCCTTGAATTTTCCCTGCATTTGGCCAGCCACCAATTGGGAGTTGGTGTAGGCAATCAGTTTCTTGACTTTAAGCTCACGGGAGATTCGGAGTTCGAAGAGCAAGGCTTCATATTCTGCTTCATTATTTGAAGCCGGGAAGGAGAAGCGGATGCTATATTCGAAGGTTGCGCCTTCCAAACTGGTGAGGACCAGGCCGGTGCCAAAACCGCTCGCGCTGAAGGATCCATTAGCGTGAAGCAACCATGGGGCGTTGGGTTTTGGTTGTCCGGGGGTATCCGAAACAGAGCCATCTTTGGGTATGGTGCATTCGAGGAGGAAATCTGCTAGAACTTAGGCTTTAATGGCTGGATGAGGCTGATACTGAATGTCGTGCTCGCTCAGCTCGACAGCCCATTTGGTCATTCTCTTCGATGCTTCTGGACGATGGATAATTTCCTTAAGGGGTTGGTCAGACAGGACGATGACAGTGTGCGCTTGGAAGTATGGCCACAACTTTCGGACCAATGTTACCAGAGCTAGGACCATCTTCTCGACTCGAATGTACCTCATTTCAGCATCTTTGAGTAGTTTGCTGACATAATAGATAGGTCTTTAGACTCTATTCTCCTCTCTGATTAGCACTGAGCCAACAGCGTCTTCAGAGATCGCTAGGTATAAATTCAGCACTTCCCCTAGCTTTGGGCTGCTGAGGAGAGGTGGTGAGCCGAGGTATTTCTTGAGGTCTTCGAAGGACTTCTGGCAATCTAGGGTCCACTGAAAGTTTTTGGCCGACCGAAGCACTTTGAAGAAGGGAAGGCATTTCTCAGTCGACCAAGCAATGAAGCGGTTAAGGGCTGCTACTCTCCCAGTAAGGCGCTGCATGTCCTTGACTGACCCAGGCGGGGCCATTTGTTGCAGGGCTTGGATCTTTTGTGGGTTTGCCTCGATGCCCCGCTGGAAAACCATGAAGCCGAGGAATTTCTCGGAGTTGACCCCGAAGGCGCATTTTGTGGGATTGAGCTTCATATGATATTTTCGAAGTGTGGCGAAGCTTTCTACGAGATCCTTGACGTGCTGGGATGCCTCCTTGCTTTTCACCAGCACATCATCAATATACACCTCCATGTTCCAACCAATTTGCTCCTTGAAGACTTTGTTGACCAGCCTTTGGTAGGTAGCACCTGCATTTTTCAAACTAAAGGGCATAACTCGGTAGTAATAGATACCTCGGTTGGTGATGAAGGCGATTTTCTCCTCATCGTCGGGTGCCATTTGGATCTAGTTGTAGCCCGAATAGGCATCCATAAAAGTCAGCATTTGATGGCCTGAAGTTGAATCCACGAGCTGGTCAATCCGCAGAAGAGGGAAACTATCTTTTGGGCCGGCCTTATTGAGGTCAGTGAGGTCGATGCAGATCCTCCATTTGCCATTTGACTTTTACACCATGACCACGTTCACCAGCCAATCGGGGTAACTAACCTCCCGGATAAACTTGGCTTTGATGAGCTTATCCACCTCTTCTTCGATGGCCTTTTGACGCTCAGGGGTGAAGCTTCTTTTCTTCTGCTTAATGAGCCTGAATATTTTGTCCACGCTGAGGTGGTGGACCAGGACGTCTGGGCTGATTCCAGGCATATCCGATGCAGACCAAGCGAAGATGTCGGCATTCCTCTGAAGGAACTCAATTAATTCTTGTCGAAGCTTTCCTTCTAATTACGATCCGACCTTTATGGTTCGGTCAGGCTGAGCCTCGTTAAGTTGTACCTCCTCTAGTTCTTCGACCGGCTCTCCTCGTTGCTCAGCGAGATCTTCTCGAGCATCTAGCCCATCCACCTTGGGCTTTCTGAACTGAAGGTCGGCAACAAAGCAATGCCGAGCTATGATCTGACTTCCTCGAACAACCCCTACTCCCCATTCAGTGGGGAACTTCATGGTGAAATGGGGAATAGAAATGATAGCTTTAAGAGATATCTGCCCCGGTCTACCGAGGATGGCATTATAGGGAGATCTGAGCTTGGTCATGAGGAAATCCATGAGCATGGTAGCCACACGGGGCCAGGTGCCGACTCGGACTGATAAAGTGATGACTCCTTCAGGGATTATGGAGTCACCGGTGAAGCCCACTAGGGTGGACTCCACTGATCGGAGGCTTACCCAGAATTTTAACCTCACAAAGGCATCGAAATACAGAACGTTAACATGTACATCATAATTATTCATATTTAAAGATACAACCAGAGCATCATCGTGGGGATACTGTACCTCCCCAAGGTCTTCATCAGAGAAGGTGAGCTCATCGATTCGAGCTTTCTTTGGCGAGCTTTCCTCCTTGTCCGGCCAGGAAGATGGGGATCCGGCCACCGTTATCACATTGACATTGCCGAGGACCGAGGGATTCGGTGGAGGAAGTTGGCAAGGTTCGGGCTAGCGATTCTCTTCATTGTTTGGCTTAGGGAGACCTCTGAATCGGTTCAGCCTGCCCTGCTGAATCAGTCGCTCGATTTCGTTCTTTAGTGGCCAGCAGTCTTCAGTATTATGCCCGTAGTCCCGATGAAAGCAGCAGTACTTGGCAGGATCCCTCTGAGTTGCATTGCCTCGGAGAGGGGGAGGCCAAAGAATTTGCCGCTCAATCTTCATCAAGATCTGTGCTCTTGGCGCTGTAAGGGGAGTGTAGCAGTCGAAACTTTGGGCCAGACTCCGAGTTCGTTCTCGAGGCGGCAGCGGAGGAGCTCTGCGGTGGCGAGGTGGGCTAGCGTGGCAGTGGGCCCGCTACTTGTTTGAGCCCTTTGCCTCTTTCTTCTTCAGCTGCTTGGCTCGAGCTGATCTCCTCGATTCCTCAACCCTGGCATAATTGTCCATCAGGGACATCATATTCGAAAGGCTCTTGGGGTAGTTAACCTCCAGAGCTAGGTAGAAGTCTCCCTCCTTGGACACTCCTCTGGCCAGGATGGACATGGCCATCTCGTGGTTGAGATGATCGACTCCTAAGAGGGCCATGTTGAAGCGGCCAAGGTAATTCTTCAGCAATTCCCTCTCTCTCTACTTGACCTCGGAGAGGGAATCAGATCTCCGTCGCTGGCGATGGCTGCTGACGAACTAGCTGATGAGCAGACATCTCAGCTCGTCAAAAGAATCAATGGAACCTGACTTCAAGCTGTTGAACCAGGTTCGGGCAGATCCCCTTAAGGTGGAGGGGAAGGCTCTGCATAGGATCGCATCTGATACCCCATGGAACATCATGATGGATCTAAAGCTGCTAAGATGGTTATCGAGATTGGTGGATCCATGGCACGGCTCGATGGTAGGGAGCTTGACATGAGGGGAATTACTTCCCTCATGATCCTCTTGGAGAAGGGGATGCCCTGCTCTACTTTTGGTTGAGGCAGAGGGGCTTATCTAGCAGCGTCTAACTCCCGATGACATTCCTACCGCATCTCCTGCATCTGCTGCCTGATCCCCTCATCCAAAGTGGTAGGAGGGATCGAGCGATGGGAAGGCGGCAACGGTGTCGAGTTCTGTGAAGACACCAGAGAAGGGCAGCGAACCCGCCCAAATCTGAGCGGGCTCTTCCCTCCAGCTCGCTGCGGCGCTGGTTTTGCCTTTGCGGGCTAGCGATGATAATCTGCTACTTTCGGCGGAATGGAGGAAGAAATTGCTGGCGGAACAGGGGCAACGGCCTCGTCGTGAAGCTGAGGAGCTGGGACGGCAGGGCCAGGAGTCGCCTGGAGTCCCTAGACCAACTGGGTCAATGCTTGAACTTGCCGGATCAGAGTGGCGAACTGGTCCAATGTTACCACCATTGCCGGTGGCGAAGGGGTTTTAGTTGGCGATGGCGGTGGAGGTACCACACCGCTAATCGGATTAGGCCTTTGAGAGGCAGCCTAGTCTTGAGCTTCAGATATAGCTCTCTTCTGATTGGCCATCAGAGTATGCTTCCTCTGGTTCTTGAGTCTTGTCTCCTGGATCACAAGTTTATGGGACTTGGGGCCCTTTCTCTAGCGCCAATCTGTTGCCGCAAAAATCCATTCTCCGACTCGGGTGCACTTCCGGCTCCTGATCCGAATGCCGATCTCATCGCCTCGGGGCGAAAACTGCAAGACAGTCCACACGTAGAGGGTGCTGTGGGGTTGCCCTCTGCGGAGGACCCTCTGACGTCCAAGTCAGTGGAGATTCATAGCAAGCAGATGTGAGGAGAAGACTCTCACAGAGGAGTTTTCCCTTTTGGCGGGTGTTCTCTCTCGAGATCTCTGAGCTCAGGGGGAGCTTTAATGGGGGTATCAGAGCTGATGAATGAGTGTGAGTAATTGCATAAAAGTATGCGTAAGAACTGCGCACAAAATTGGCGTACCTGAGAGATTAGAGGGCGGTGGTATTTATAGGCGATCACCTGATTCCTTGGAAGTGCCCTGGAGGGGGTCTGAAAACTGTTAGGATTCGAGACGGATTCGAATCAAGTTTGTTACGAGGCCAGTAGTATCCACATCTTGTCAGTTAGAGGATCGACGGCTGGGAGAGCTGGTTGATGTCTTGAGATTCAATGATCACATAGACCTAGGCCACTCTTGTGGGTCCTAGGCCACTTCTGGGCATGATTCCCCGCTTGGAATCTTATTCAATTATAGTGAATTTGAACTCTCCTGCGCCGGATTCTGTAGAGGTATTTTGAATGCCTTGGTTCGGCTAGAATGAGGAATAACCTAGTTTTTCGAGGTATAGAATGGATCGGCTCGAATGGCCGAGGTACGGTCGGCTCGGATGGCCGAGGTATGGTCAGCTCGGATGGCCGAGGCATTGTCGGCTCGATGGCCGGGGTATGAGGATAGCTCGGGTTACCGAGGAATGGCTCGGCTCTGATGGCCGAAGCATGGTCAGCTTGGATGATCGAGATATGAGGATAGCTTGGGTTACCGAGGAATGGCTCGGCTCTAATAGCCAAAGTACGAGGATGGCTCGGGTTGTCGGGGTGACCAAACTTTGTCAAAGGAAATTCGGCTTCGTTGCTTGGATGTTATGCCAGCTGGCTGGTAGGGTGTTTGGATTGGGCATGACCCAATTGTCAATGTAGGCGATCAATAATGCAATGACGATTTTACCCCTTATCAGATATAAAAGAAAAAAAGAATGCTTTTATTTTTTTTATTTTTTTTATCCGGTCCAGAGAGAGCCTTAAATAATCATCCATCTTGGATGATAAAACTTCTCCGCACCAGTCCGTAACCAACTCCCTAACAAACTCCCTCAAAAATATGAAAGTCTATCCAGAAAATCTGAGCCCAATCTTCATGAACCAGTCCCATTTATTAAACATTCTCTCAAAAAACTTCCTTCTAAGTCATGCAAGAAAGCACTCAAACCCGAGCCCATGTACACTCATGACTCACATGCTCTCTATTCTTGGGTCACAAGCCGACCTAAATGACTTAGGAACTTGAGAACTTATGTAGCCTATGCTCTCAATCCTATGTGACTCACCTGAACTTTGGATGTGCCACACCTGAGCTTACAATCTCCACCTTGGTGCATCAAAGTTACAGTAAGCTCCACCTGGTCCATCAATCCCATCATTGCTCCACATCTGAGAAGCTATCCTAAGGTAGTACCTTAGTGAGTGCATCCACTACGTTATCTTTGGTAAACACTTTCACAAGTTCCAACTCATAATCCTCCACAAGCTCCATCCTATGGTATCTGATGTCAATATATTTGGTCCTAGCATGATAAACCGGATTCTGGACAAAACATAAAGCAATCTGGCTATCAAAAAATACCCTGATCACCCCCTATGCTATCCCCATCTCCAGTGCAAGACCTTTCAGCCACATAGCCTCCTTTGCAGCCTCTGAAATACCAATATACTCTAACTCTGTAGTAGACAAAGCCGTCACTGGCTGCAGACTTGACCTCTATGATATTGGACCACCATTCAACATAAAGACATACCCTATTGTTGAGCTCCTAGTGTCCAAATCACCTTCATAGTCAGCTTTAACAAAATTTGCTACATGATCCTGAGCCTCCATGATCAGTCTAGTCTCATCCTCCATGCCACTATACCCATAGCATATACCAACACTGATTGTGCCAAAAAGATATTTGAAGATCCCTTTCAAAGCTCTCCAATGTGCTCTACCCGACTAGCCATAAATCTGCTAACCTGGCTAATAGCATATGTAAGGTCAGGCCTACAACATACCATAACATACAGAAGACTGCCAACTCCTGAAGTATAAGGTACTCTGGACATCTCCTCGGCTTCTATCTCAGAACTCGGTGACATAGTCTTGGAGAGCTTAATGTGATCAACCAATGGTAATGCGGCTGGCTTTGCACTGTCCATACTGTACCTTTTCAAGACCCTCCTAATATAAGTCCCCTGAGATAAGTGAAGCAACCTCCTGTCTCTGTCCCTAAAAATTTTCATCCCCAAAATCCATGTAGCAGAACCTAAATCCCTCATTTTAAACTCAGCTGACAATGCTGCCATTAGATCCTCTACAACAGCTTTACTCTTACATGCAATTAACATATCATCTACATACTAAAACCAGTATAATCTGGAATGATCTTCTAAAATTTAGACATAAACACAGGGATCATACTCACATCTAGATATGCTGATGCACCTCACAAAAGTATCAAACCGCACATACTATTGACGCAGCGACTGCTTCAAACCATATAAGAATATCTGCAAACGACATACCTTTGTTTTTGACCCCAGTTCTATGAACCCCTCCGGCTGCTCCATATAAATCTTCTCCTCTAAATCCCCATGAAGGAAGGCCGTTCTAACATCCATCTGCTTCAATTCCAAATTCTGCACTGCTACAATGCTCAGCAACATCCTGATAGATGTGTATCGTACCACTGGTGAGAATACCTTATTGAAGTCAATGCCTTCTTTCTGAGAAAATGCTTTGGCTACTAACCTGGCCTTATATCTGATCCCCTCCTTCTCTGTGGCTCCTTCTTTGCACTGAAATACCCATTTGCAACCAATGGGCTTCTTTCTACTTGGTAGTGACACCAACCGCCAAGTCTGATTCTTCTGCAAAGACTGCATCTCTTCCACCATAGCCTGGACCCACCTATCTCTATCCTAGCTTGTCATTGCCTCCTAGTAGGTAACTGGTCCTCCACTGGTAGCCATCAATGCATATGACATAGTCTCGCCAAACCTATATTGTTTCGGTTGCCGAATGATCCTCTTTAGCTTATGCAGTGCAATGCAGATGCCTATCCTAGGATGTGACTCCTCCCTCTGCTCATCTCTACCATAAGCATGCATCTGGCTAGTCCCCACATGTGAAGATATATCTGGATTATGCTTCACCTGAATCTCATGTCCTCCTGGCGATCCTAAAAGGTAAAATATCATAAGAGGTTAGTTGCTCAGCTACGCCCTGCTGAGCCTCCTGCTGCCCACCCGCGTCCGACTAGGCCTCCGGCTGAACCTCCACCACCTCCTGTTTCTTGAGGACTGAGCTTTCATCAAAAACCATATTGTGCAATTTTGGATCTCATAATTTGTAATCTCTATTACAAATTCCATATGCACAGTTCATATTCTTGTGAACTTTATCTTATAAGTAAAATATATCTAATATATATTTATAAGAATTATATCTAGATAGATAAAGAAATCAATAAATTTGATTTACATTCATAATGAAATGTATACAAACTAGCATATAATCCGATTGGATATAGATCATACAATAACGAGATATCATGATGAGGAAAGGGTAGCTCATGAGCTACTACTTTATGCTTTGTGAGATAAATTAAGCATCAATGGATCACTCTTTTTTAAGTGTCCTTTATTAAAATAGATTTGAAAATCCCTTGCTTGCAACTTAAAAACGTGCATACTACTTGCAAATATCGATGGCATTTGGTCCAAATGTAGAAGAAGTAAAGTGCTGGAAAAAAAAAAGGATTAGATGATGATGTCCTTTATGTGCATGTATCGAATAAGGCAAACTACAAAACTTTTACAGCAAAATATTTTCACCAACTTCATTCCTTTTAAGATTTTTATTAGTTTTTTCTTATGATGCAAGCTTTGCCTGAAAAACTAGTTGGACTTTCATAGAAATTTTTTTGACAAAATGTTTCCACCAACTTCGTTCCTTTTTAAGATTTTTACTAGTTTCTTCCTACGAGGCAAGCTTTGCTTGGCAAGTTAGATGGATTCTAATAGAAATTTTTTGACAAAATATTATCACCAACTTCATTCTTTTTAAGATTTTACTTGTTTCTCCCGTGAGGCAAGCTTTGCCTTGGAAAGTTAGATGAACTCTATTCCATCCTTATAAATATCTCTAGTTTCTAATAAATTTATGAGTGAGTGAGAGAAAGACTTTCCATTAATAAAAAGGAAAACAAACGAAAAGACTTCCCATTTTTTATTGCCAAATGCGTTTGATTTCTTTCTTTATTTTTTCTTGGGAAAGAAGAGGAAAGAAAAAAAAATTGAGGAAAGAAACTAGGTCGAGCCCTTCATAAACCAAGAACATATCATTAATTATTCGTACCTACTTAAGGATATTCTTGGTTGCTATCTAATGTTTCTCATCAAGATTTGCAGGATATCTACTCGTGATACTCAAGGCATAAGAAACATCAGGCCTTGTACATAGCATCGTATATATATGATGGATTCAATCGCTTATGCATATGGTTTTCTATCTATGTGTACTCTCTCCTCTTGAGTCTTAGGACTTATGTCCTTGAAGAGATGTACCCCATGCAATATTGGCATGAATCCCTTCTTTGATTCCTTCATGCTAAACTGCTTTAGCATCTTATCTATGAACGTGGATTGGGTCAATTCAAGCAACCTCCTAGATCTATCTCTATAGATATTTATACGTAGTATATAGACTGCTTCTCCAAATTCTTCATGGAGAATTTACCTGACAACCAATCTTTCACCTCTTTAAGCAAAGATCCATTGTTTCCTATTAATAATATGCCATTCATGTATAATATAAAGAAAACAATATCACTCCCATTAACTTTTTTGTACACACATGGATCTTTCTCATTTTTTATGAAATCAAGCTCTTTGATTATCACATCAAATCGAATGTTCCAAGTTTTAGAGGCTTGCTTGAGTCCATAAATGGACCTTTGTAGCTTGCATATTTTCTTAGGATTTATGGATTTAAAACCCTCTGGTTGTATCATATACACATCCTCCTTTAAATTTTTATTTAGGAAGACGGTCTTAACATCTATCTGCTAGATCTCATAGTCAAAATACGCTGCTATTGAAAGCAAAATCCTTATGGACTTATGCATGGCTACAAGGAAAATGGTTTTATCAAAGTTAACACTTTGTCTTTGTTTGTAACCTTTTAGTGTACGATCCGTGTAATGGATGGCTCAGATTAATTGGGATTAATCAAATGGGTAATATGATGTTTAATTAGGTCCATATGATGAGCATGACCCATTTTCATACCATGATGGAACTCATGCCAAATTCTAGGCTTGTGATCATGATTTATTTGAGTTCCTATTTTTTCAGGATGCGGCTTGGTGGTTGGATAGTTGGGTAGTTGGGTGGTTAAAAACCTAACATAACTTCCTAAATTTGTTGGGGAAGTTATCAACTAATTATCAACTTGATATGCTTAGATGTTTGTTATCAACTTGATATGCTTAGATGTTTGTTATCAACTTGATATGATGATTGGATAGTTGGAACAAAAATCTTCCTTTTTGGTGGAACCACACAACCTCTCTTCATGAATAAAGAAGAGAGACACCCCTTTTTTTTTGGGTACAGAGGCGATCACACTATCCTCGTGCGAGTCAGCCCAGAACTATCAGAGTACAAAATCTGCGTAAGAGCAGAGGGGCAGGGATCATCCTATTTCCAAATCCAAGAACCTCCGTGCTGGGCCACAGCCGCAATCCAGTCTCATAGAATTGGCCTTCCGATAGATGTGTCGGATGTGGACACTGAGAAGACCCCACAGAGCAGCCTGAATGTCACTAAGAATGTGGTTGATGGAGACTGATCACAGAATCTCAATCTAAGCCACCGAATAACAGAGAGAGAATCCTCCTCAACTAGCAAACATTGGGCATGTAACTGCCTAACAGCATGGGAGATACCAGCCCATGCTGCATAAAGCTCAGCCATGGGGACAGAAGAATCCAAAGAGCCAAAATCACCCACCGCCAGCAAGCTCCATCAGTCCCCCGAATAATAAAAGCAGATCCAGCCAGTCTGCCGTGAACACTTCCATCAAAGTTGATTTTAACAAATCCTGAAGGGGGAGCTCCCAAGATATATAAACCGTACGATGGTTTGCTGCCGAAGCAGCAAAGGAGCTCAGAGGCCAAGGTTTGAAAAATCAGAATCATTGAGAAGAGAAGCACTTTTAGCCACCATGGATCTGACCTTCTGAACAAGTCTGTGAGGGGAAATCATCTCATTAGTAAAGATGAGCTGGTTCCGCGATAGCCAAATCTGATAAGCAGTGATAGCCCAAAGGGCGCTGCGCTGTCTAGTAGTCGTCCGAAGGGCATGAAGGAAAGGGGAGCATGAGGAACAAGAACCATCCATACTGCAATCATAACCCATTCTCGTCCAAATCCCACATAAAATGGGACATATAAAAAATGGCATGATCAATAGTCTCCTCATCCTGCCCACACAGCAGACATACCGCCTCAATATGAAGACCCTTCTCGACAACAGAGAGCAAGAAGGAAGACTGTCCCACATTATCTTCCATATAAATAACTGGACTCTGGGATGAACAGGGATCATCCATATCCACTTTGCATCCTGCGAATCCCAAGGCTGGGGTCCAAAAATCCCAATAAGGTCCCTAGTGGGGGCCCTGGACAGACATGATCTCCTCCATAACCTCATATCAGGTATATGTCCCAAAGTGAGGGGAATAGAAAGGATCCTCCGAGCAAGCTCTTCCCCAAATAAGCTGGTCACCACAGAGGTATTCCAAGAAAAGAGATTCGGAATGATGAGATCCGCATCCTCATATGCTGGAACATCCATGCTGATAAAGGATGGCCATCGGGAAAGGGGGAGATCCGTGATCCAACTATCCTGAATGACATCCACCGAGGAGCCCTCCCCAATCATCCACATATATTGCTCCGAATAGGCGGAGCATAACGACACACCTCCTTCCAAAAGGAGTGCCGTCACATAGACTGATGATCCATATCCGAGGACCAGTCACCATATCTAGCTCTCATGAAAGAACTCCAGAAACCATGAGGATCAAGGAGAAACCTCGACGCATGTCTAGCCATCAAAGCGTCTCTCTTCACAAGCAGGGACTGAATACTAAGACCCCCTTCATTCAAAGGCATACAAATCAAATCTCATGCCTGAAGATGAATGCCGTGGTAGTCTTGCGTAGAAGCCCATAGAAAGTCCCTAAACCACCGCTCTATCCGGCGCAAGCAAGTGATAGGGACCACAGCATGAGAGATAAGATGCATAGGAAGGGACGTAAGGACAGAGCGGATAAGAGTGATCCTGGCCATCATGGATAAGCTGGTGATCTTTCAATCATCAATCCGGTCCCAAATGCATCTCTCAATAATAGCGAAATCACTAATACGAGGATGCCTCCCCAAAACCGGGATTCCCAAATAGGACAGCCCATCAGCCTTTACAGAGATACCCAAAGCTTGGTGAATAGCTTCCATGATGGACCTGGAGGTCTTAGGGCTGAAACAAACGGAGGACTTATCTAGGTTGACCTTTTGCCCCGAAGCACGGAGAGACACCCCTTTGAAAACATAGGCCTAACTCTTCCTTTCTCTCTCTTGAATGCCCACGCCTTACTTTCTCTCTCTAAAATGTCCTTTCTCTCTCTAGAATGTCTTCTCTCTCTTGGATGTCCCACATCCTCATCCTCTCTCTCTAGTTCAAGATTGGATGTTGATTAGAGAACTATTTTTTCTTGATTTGAAAAATCAATTAAAGAAGGAAAGAGACGCTAACACCCCTCATTGGAAGGTCATTATCCAATCCTAGGAAAACATCATCCAAAGATATCTACATGAATCATCATTAGAGGTCGGACATGTGAATAGCTAATGGTAAATTATTTACCGGCTTCATCAGTTTTCATCTCCAATAAATAACACAATTATGATTTAGAGTTAATTTTAGATTTAATTTTGTTAACTGAATTTGTTCTCTGAGTAAATTGTTCATGCGGCTGACCCCATGTAGTTGGAAAAAGGCTTAGATGATTGAGTTGAGTTGAGTTTTGTTAATTAAGGATCTTGAGCTTTGAAAATTAAATTTGTATTTATTTTATCTTTCGCTGCATGATATATGAATTTGATTCATATAAAAATACATGAAATTTTTAACATATCTTTCATGCAAAGTTTATTAAAAAGAGTAAATCAAAGAAATACCTTCATCTTCTTCAAATAAAAACTCTTAAGATTGAATTATGAAAAAAAATATTATAATAAAAATCTATGCTATATTTTGCCGCTTTTACGGTACTATCATGCGGCACATCTACGTTTTGAAGGATGGATGGATTAAAGTTTGCACAGAAGGGGGCGCCAAAAAAAAGGATGGAATCTTGTTTCAACCTATCAACTTTTATTTGAAAAAGTTTGGATCTCTGAGAATCTATTAATTTAAAGCATGCCCAACCAGCGCTTTTACGGACTTAAAAAGAAACAGGTGAAGATTATGTTCACTGGCCCTGCATGAGCCAGACAAGGTTTGAGACAAACGAATATGAATCAGACGAGGTTTGGCTCCGTCCATGTCCGGAGTTTCAAGATCTTCATGCCCTCGTGAAATAAACATTGATGGATGTTGCCTGTCACGAGGACTTCAATGTAAACTCCAGCTGTAATGCATGCCCCCCCCCTCTGCCTCCGAAGCTCTCTGTGACTGGCCAAGCTGTTTTTAAAAAAAATCCTCGAGGGTCAAAGGACATTCAGATTACATATTTTTGAAACATAGGGATCAAACTTTTATTTGATCAAATTAAATAAAACCATGCCCGGCACGGTTCAGATTAAATTAAAATCATGCCCGGCACGATTCGCAGCCCATTTTGGAATTGAAGCCCGCCGTAGCCCTGCGCCTATGGCCATCGCGGGTACCCCGTCAATATACTTCTTGAGCTCACTGGCTTCATGGAGCTGTCGGATCTCGTCGGCCCCACCGATGTACCGGCCGTCGATGAACATTTGGGGAAGGCTGAGCTGCTGGTGGTCGAGGATACCCTTCAGCTCCGCGAGGAACCCCATGTCCATTGATAGATCACGCTCATCGATCGTGATGCGGAAGTCGCAAAGGATAGATCGGATGGTATGGTAGTCCTCGAAGGTCTTGCGGACCACACGGAGGGAGGTAAAGTAGAGCATGATCCGCTTCTCCTCTCCGGAGAGGAGGTTGTGGGGTTCCGAAGGGGCAGGAGGGAAGGGAGCGCCAGAAGCGGAGGGTGGAGCATGCGGAGCGAACACGGTTGAAGATCGGGGCAGCCTTCAGGAGGGGGGCAGGGGCAAGGGCAGGGCTAGGGCCGGCGCCCTCGTGACCAGGGCATAGACGTCTTTGAAGGAGGTGATGGAGATAGAGCGAGCGAGCGGAGGATTGGAGGTGACAGCTTTGCCATGAGATATTCTACATTTCTACCCCACGACAGCCACATTAAGGCGAGGCGAGCAAGGAGTTGATCGGGCGGTGAACGGCGAAAGCACGAGAGAGAAGAGGCGAGCGGAAGAGAAAGAAAGAGAAGCTGAGGAGGAGAGGCGGCACGGCCCATAAGGGCCTGGGCCATGTCGGGCTGGCATGCGGGCCGTGCTGTGCCAGCCCAGGCCCTAATGGGCCGTATCGGGCTTGTGCCGGGCTTGATCCCTAGGCCAAAATTTCGGAACCCAGCATGGCTCCCTTTTATGGACCGTTCCTAGCACGGCCTATTACTGTAGCAAGCGAACCATGCCAGGCATGGCCCGTTTTGCGCCGAGCTAGACCAAGCCATGGGCGGCCCGGCCCAATGCCCATCTCTATCTCAATCTAGGCATATCTAATTTCCTTTAGCTCTATTATTTATTTTTCAATAGTTTATGAACAAAAACTATTTATCCTCATAATTGCCGGTATTTATTTTATGATAGCATGGTAAATTTTAATGTTTTGTATAATCTTCTTTTGTTGATTTAAATTACTTCAACGACTTGCAAAATTAATTCTGAATTTAAAATTATTCTTCAAATTTATAAGAAAAAAATTTAAAATAATATTAAATTACTTACTGCTTTGAAAATTGTGTAAATTAATAGTTTGATTTTCTTTTAGACTCAAGTATATTCTACTTTGAAATTCTTAGAAAAGTCATTTTAAATCAAAATTAAGTTAATTTTTTTATGCTTTAAATTTTGTTTAAAAATTGAAAATATAGTTTAAATTTTAAAATATATAATATTCATTACAATAATAACTGTGCAGATTGAAGTAAGATCATAATTGCCTTCTTTAAAAAAAAAAAACTCTTGTACATCAAAACCTATTTAATGTTGTATTTTTAAAACCTATAATCTTTATTGTAACTCAAAGACTTTTTAAACTTTCACGAATATGTTAGTGTCCAAAGGACACTAATCAATCAAGACCTCCCAAATAGTTTCCCTCTCTCTCTCAGGTTCCAATGTTGCCCTGTCTGGATTTTTTTCGGGGAAGAGTACATGCTGATCTTTTGGTTATAATTTGTTAAAAAGCACTGGCTATGTTACAAGGAAATTTCAATAGTAAAAATACTTAGTTGATTGGAAATTTCAGTTGTATTATCTGTAGATATGTTCAGATGCTTGGTTGATCTACATATTTATGAGTTTTAGTGAGACCACACTGTTTATATTTAACTAAAATCTCATTAACCTTTTCTTAAGGTTTCAAGTGCAGCAGTTGCCAAAAAGTGATTGAAAAATAAAAGAGTAGTAGCATTTAACATGTCTTTAATAAAATACTTTTTTTTCTTGGTACAAACGGTGGTTCAAACCACCCTAGGTCGGGTTAGACCCGAGATATCATAAGCTAATAACTGAGACAAAATCAAAGGGCAAAAGTCTCCTGGATCCCATCGCTAGTAACTAGAGTGAGAGGCCACTCTGGAAGCAATCCAGTCCGCAACAGCATTGGCTTCACGGTAGATATGTCGAATCTAGATATTAGGTACCTCCAAGGTCATAGAGCGAATGTCACATAATAGAGGGATAGGAGGCAAATGGGAAGTATGCTTCCGGCGGATCCAACGAATAACAGTGCTGGAATCACCTTCAATGATGAGATTGCGGACACCCAGGGTACGAACAACATAAGATATACCTGCCCATGCCGCATAAATTAAGCTCAATCAGAGATACTGAGGAATCAAGAAGACCAAAGCCCCATGCCGCCAGCATCCTACCATCTGCATCCCGAATAACATAAGCATATCCAGCAACCTTTCCGCGGACACTCCCATCAAAGTTAATTTTGACAAACCCTAGTGGAGGGGGCTCCCAAGAAATAAAAAACGTACGACGGTTCGCTGCCGTAGCAGCCGGAGAGCCCCAGTGACTAAGGTTCAAAAAATCAAAGGACCCCTGATGGAAGGTATACTCAGCATAAAGAGATACAACAGCCCTGAGTACCCTGTAAGGAGGAAAAACCCTGTTCGAGAACAGAATCTGATTCCGGGATAGCCATATCTGATAAGAAATATATGCCCATAAAGGACCCCGCTGATGAGTACCCCTTCCAATTCCTTGCTTCAATAGTCTCAGGAAAGAGATACGGTGGGATTCAGAAAAGTCCGTCCAGGGACAAACACCAGAGAGTTGCCAAATCTGTCTAGCCCTGGCACAATAGAATATAGCATGATCGACATATTCCTCCTCAGTTCCACATACTGGACAGTGGGCAAAATACTCAGACCATAACGCGATAGAGTGGAGCATGTAGGAAAAATATCCCGAGCCAGCTTCCAGATGAAAAGTCTCACTCTAGGGTGAGCAGGCAGATGCCAAATCCAATCCCCATCCATCGAATCCTGATGGTGGTCTCTAAACCTAGACAGGATGTCCCTCATGGGAGCCCGAGTCAAGCAAGATCTCTTCCAGACCCTTGTATCAGTACTAGCATCCGGAGAAAGAGGGATGGAGAGAATGCGCCGACAGAGCTCAGTCCCGAAAAACTTGGACACCCGAGAATATGCCCAAGTAGAGCAATACGAAGACATAAGGCCACTAACAAACATACCATAAGGAATATCTGGGCAAACAAAGGTCAGCCACCGAGACAGGGGGAGGTCGGCAATCCACGTATCCTGAATGGCATCCACTGAAGTGTCGTCACCAATCATCCAAGAGGTACAGCTCAAGATAGTCGGAGCATAACGACAGACCTCTTTCCAATAAAAGGAATGCCCCCGATTAGGCAGAGAAAGAGTAGAGGGATTCCAGCAACCATACTTAGCTCGCATGAAGGAACTCCATAAGCAATGCAGGTCAAGTAGGAACTGGGAGGCATGCCTAGCAGTCAGAGCCTCTCTTTTGACTAATAGCGACTGGATACCGAGTCCACCCTCAACCAATGGCAAAAAACAGTGTCCCAAGCCAAGAGATGAATTCCATGGCCACCCTGCATCAATGCCCAGAGAAAATCCTGAAAGTATCTCTCAATCTTCCGCAGGCATGCCATCGGAATGACAGTGTTAGATAAGAGATAGCAAGGCATCGAGGAAAGCACAGAATGGATCAAAGTGATCCGTGCCATCATAGAAAGGCCAGACACCTGCCAGCCATCCAGACGATCATGGATCCGTCTCACCAGAAAACTAAAATCCGAGCACTGTGGCCGTCTCCCAGTGATCGGTATCCCCAAATAGGACATCCGATCAGACTGAGCAAGAATCCCCATAATCTGAGATATAGACCTCTTCATAGCAGAGGACGTCCTCGAGCTGAAGCATATCAAAGATTTGCTGAGATTGACACACTAACCCGAAGCACAACAATAAGAGTGAAGAATGGAAGCAAAGATAGTGGCATTACAGGTAGAGGCCTTCCCCAGCAGGAGACAGTCATCAGCAAAAAGAAGGTGAGACAGCGAAGGACCATGGGGGCTCGCCGCATATGGGTCAATAGCTGAAGTCCTCGTCACCATAGCAAGCTCACGGGATAGTGCATCAGCAGAGAGGATGAACAAAAATGGAGATAGAGGGCATCCCTGTCTTAGACCAATCGCCGAATGGAAGAACTCCGTCCGACCCCCATTAATCAGAAGAGAGAATGATGGCCTCTGAACACACTCCATAACCCAGTCAACAAAAGTCCCATGGAATCCAAACTCATACAGGGTAGTACAAAGGAAGTCCCACCTCAGTCTATCATAAGCTCTTTCCATATCAAGCTTGATAGCCATTAGGCACTGACGTCCCGAGGCTCTTTGAAGGTCATACATAAACTCCTGAGCCAACAGGGCGTTGTCTGTGATACTACGCCCCCTGAGAAAAGCACCCTGTTCCAGAGAGATGAGACGAGGGATAACCAAAGCCATCCAGATAACTAACAACTGAGCACAAATTTTATATAATGTGGTGCATAGACTGATAGACCGGAAATGCAGGGGAGAAGATGCATCAGTACATTTAGGCACCAGGGTGACAAGAGTCCGCTTCCAGTCAGAAGGCATATGAGTGGCCTGAAAAACAGACTGAATAGCCGAGACCACATCCAAACCAACTATGTCCCAATAATGGCGAAAGAATAAGGGCGGGTACCCATCAAGACCCGGGGCCTTGTTCGGACCCAGATCCCATACAGCACTGCGAATCTCCTTCGTAGAGAAAGGCCTAATAAGAATATCATTCTCCATATGAGAGACCTTGCAAGAAGGCTGAACAGGATAAACCGGGAACCCATCCCCTGTCATCTCGATCCATCTGGACTGAAAGAAGTGAAGAAACTGGTCCCTGATAGCCTGCGGATCATCCATAGAGTGGCCCTCATCATCAACTAAACGCCTGATGCAATTCATCGAATGGTGTCGTAAAGTAGTCTGATGAAAGAATCTCGTATTGCAATCTCCTTCCATAATCTACTGAATGCGAGACCTTTGCCTCCAATAAGTTTCTTACTGCAGCATAAGAGAGTGATGGATAGCTAAGGTGGCTCTGAGGGTGGACAAATCTGTATCGTGAAGAAATCCCTCCTGATCCTCCTTGGTTTGTGGAGAAGATATAATAGACTCCGCTTGTTCAACTTGCCTCATAATGTTCCCCACCTCTCTCTTATTCCAGCTAGAGAGCCTACGGCTGGCAAGAAGCAGGCATCTAGAAAGTATGTATGTAGCACTTCCTCTAACCGGCATCCGTCAGACCTGAGAAATAATATGCCTCGCTGAAGAATAAAAGGTCCAGAACTTTTCAAACTTAAACTGTCGAGACCGCTGAAGAGATTCTTCAGTAGAAATAAGGATAGGACAGTGATCAGAACCAATCCGGGGCAAGTGAGTAACAGTAGCAGAAGGAAAGATCTGAAGCCAATTGGCAGAAGCCAAAGCCCTATCCAGCCGCTCCCAGACTCTAGCAGAACCCTGGCGATTATTGCACCAGGTGAACTAGGGTCCAGCAAACCCTAAGTCCAAAAGCCCCGCCGATGAAATAAAATTTCGGAATTCAACAATGTCCAAAGAACAAACAAACTGTCTACCTCCTCTCTTCTCAGAGGCCCCCACAATACAATTAAAATTACCAGCAACAAGGGAGGGAATGACCGGGCCAAGGAGCAAGAGGATCTCATCCCAAAGAACTCGGCGAGCCCTAAACTCAGTGCTGGCATAAACTCCAGACAACAGCCAAGGCGCTGAGGACCCTTCCGAGATAACCAAAGCCACTTGCTGGCCACAGCCATGAAAGGCATCAACACGGACTTTATCCGTTCTCCAAAGCACCAAAATGCCTTCAGAGAGACCAATTGATTCAATAGCATAAGAGTTCCACAATCTAGAAATCTATCTCCGAAGGCGAGTCAGACTATTCCCCGATAGACGAGTTTCTATCAAAATACATATATCAAGGTTATGAAGCTGCTGAAGCCTCCCAAAAGAGGACCGAAATGAGGGTTTCAGGGCCCCTCAAACATTCCAAACAAGAATCTTCATTTGAAAAATTGAGGTAAAGGGACCCCAGTAGAGTCCCTAGTCACCTGCTCCCCTAAGTGATCATTAAGCAACATGGGACCCACTGGTCCCTGATCAACACACTCATCCACCCTCGATGAATCCATAGCCTCCACCATACGATCCTTCTGGATGGCATCCTTAAGAAGGATAACCGCCACGTCATGGTCTGACTGGGCTGACTCAACACCAGAAGGTGGGGCCAAGCTATCCTTATGGCGGGACTTTTGCTTCCTCTTCCCGACAAGGCCCAGTGAACCGCCAGGGGAGTCAGTAGAAGCCGAAAACACATAGGACCCATTATCAGTGGACATATTCCTGAGGGGTGCTTTTCCTTTGACTTTGGAAGTCTTAGATACAACTCGCTGTACCAAAGGCTCAACAGGCCGAGTCCTCTTCGACGGGCTAGAAAGGCCACCTCCACAAGATTTAGACAGGCCCCCCAACACCAAAGGAGTAGAGCCAAAGTCCTAAGAAGTAACTGAATTCACTGCAGCCATCGGGACTGAAACCAGGATTTCAGACTTAGGCTTAGACTTAGCCTTAGCCTCCTTAGCCCTCCCACACTGTCCAACCGGCACACACTCAAGAGACCGGCACGCTGGTTTAAAGGCCACAAAAGGAGAGCTCAGGGGACCCGAGGCAACAATCTGCTGAATTTGCATCATAGAAGGCCCCATGGACACCACCTCTGGCTCAGCAGGCAACTCGCCATCCACTGTCGACACTGTGGGAGGAAAACGGCCTGCAGGCTCTCCAGACACAGGAACAGACTTGAGCTTTTGGGAAGGCGGATCCACAGAATTCCCAGGAGAATGGGAGGCTAACCTACCATTCGATGCTTTACTAAGGTTCCTCCGCGCAAATTTCTTAGGAGTTTGCCACTGTTCATTCAAAGCAGAGGAAGGGGAAGCAAACTTACCCGGGTCAAGGGGGTCCAAAGACGCTGAATGCAACTGAACAGGGGACTTCCTCCGTCTCACCGCCGCCATCCAAGGACCGAACGATGGATTCGAGGAGGACGAAGCAGACTCTGGCCCAGCTCCACAAGACCCAGAAGTGCAAAGCTCCACAGAATTCGCAGATTCCATCAAGATGCTCGAAGGAGAATTGCTGCCAAAAAGGGCTGCCAGAACCTCTGATCCGAGCACCTGGACAAAGCGGCTTGCTGAGGTCAACACGAACACAAGCACGCGCAAAGCCTCCTCGCTTGCGTTCCATGATCGAAGCATCGGAGTACAGGAATGTCCCAGCAGCAGAAAGGATTGAAGCTAGAGCCTCATCCGCCCAAAATTCGATGGGAAGCAATGGCAATCGAATCCAAAGCAGAGCTTGAACCATAGAAGTCTCTGATGGAATAAATTACGGCTTCCACTCCGATACGGCAAAAGCTTGGCCATTGACCACCCATGGTCGACCAAGGAGAAGCTCCGTAGCATGATCATCAGCAAACAGAAATAGGTAATGCCGTCCGCTAAAGCAACTGATTCAATATCCCCCTTAACTCCGGCACGGTGGAATTCACGAACCAGAGCCTCTGGAGGAACCCACCGTCCAAGACTACGAGCGATGATGGCATGATTCATCCACCTGCCAACCTCCTCCTCCAGAGACCTCACAGGAACCTGAATGATTTTAGGGAATAGACTCTCCATCTCTGCCACCATAGCCGGAGACGGAGATGGGGAAACCCATTCGAAGCGGCTCGAACAAGCGTTGCTCCATGGCGTGCCGGCAAACTTCGGAGCATCAGACCCCATTGCCGGCTTGACAGAAGGAGAGGCCATCATCGGAAGAAGTGGAAACAAAGACAGCAGCAGGAGGCGATGGAAATCAGGGAAGAAGAAGACAACGCCCAAATCTTAAAGCAAACGCAAGCAGACAGTTCCAGACCCTAGTTGCCTTTTAATAAAATACTTAAAAAAAGAAGAAGAAGAAGAAATGGTCTTATATCTTCCATCAACAGAGTAAACCCATCCGGCAGCATTGCTCACAAACAAATCTGGACCACGGACAAGTAAATCATTCTACTGGACTGCTAGACATCAATTAACCTTTGATCTCGCCCTGAATGCAGTTAGATTCAGTTCAAATACCAGAGGAGAGTATGTGCATATTTCCTATTAAACTTTGTCCATGGGCTAGACACTAAAGGAACCTGCAGCTCTGAAAATTCTAAAGTTACTTCTGGAAAAAGCTGTTAATCAAACTATGGAATCCTGAGTAATTCCTTTTGTCTCTTAATTTTATTGAAACCAAAAACTTGCATATATTTTAATTTCAAGATCAGGTTATACAACAACAATATTGATGATTTGCTCAAAAAAATGAAGCAAATACAGGGCCACTTTCCATGCTGTCAGCATTTGCATAAAAATCTCCTTGTTTTTTTATGCTTATTTGTGGTTTGGCCATGTCCCATGCCTTTAATTTAGCAATCTTCACGGCCTCAGATCCACTGTTGAACGCATACAGGTGGGTGCCATTTTCCAACTGCAGTTCAGGGTAAACTCTAGCTGTGATGCATGCTCTACCTCCACCACCAAAGCTCTCAATGATTGAATGATCAATCTGTTTAGTGATCCAGAATTGTTAATGAGGCAATTCAGAGTAAATATAATCAAAAGTGCAGGAACACCTGCAGTAACACGACATACATCCATAAAAGAAGCAAACGTTCATTAACTCACCAATGTTCTCAGAGATATCCTCCTTCCCTTCTCTATGTCTACATCCAAAAAGCCTCCATATGCTGGTTTGTATGGAACTGATCTTAAAGAGGACCTGTTTTCAAAATCAAACTCAGAATCTCATCTTAATAGCAAAGCCTGGATGATCTAATACATAGCAGACCAAATTCACTGATTTAAGGAAAGACTAGATAGGTGCAAAGACAAGAATTTTATATAAGAGATTAATTATTTGGTTTTTTGAAGGGAAGTATCATGTTTGGTTGACAATAAGGTACCGACCAAGATATTATGGATCTCTCATTAACTAATGTAAGCAAAAAAAAAAAATGTAAGCAAAACTTTGGCTAGTTATGTGACATATTCTAATGATATACCTTCTCTGGTCGGAGCACATCAGAATCATGTATTTATTTTGAGCTTTATAAACCCTGAAGAAGACAGCAGTGTGTTGTTCTAGATCATGAGAAGCCAAAACCAATAGCCCAAAAGGCCCGATTCCACCATGAATGGAAGCATCCTTTTCACCACAAAGTTTCTGAGGGTCTAACAGCCAAGAAGGATCAAAGGGTTCTGCTCTCTCCAGGCTTGGCAGCTGAAAATCTATTTCAACATCTGCCTGCTTGGAGGATCAGCATACCAAACTTCAGCGACCATAAAGGGAAATTTTGCAGTCTAACTTGTATATAAATTCAATTTGATGACCACATTAAGTACAAGATGAGAGACTAGCCTGTGAAGTTTTTACTCCTTCGATTTCAATCAAACTTCCTGTCTTGAGTTCTATGTCATGTAGATGAACTTCTTTTCCTCTAAGAGATTCAAGCTCTTCAATGGGCCATTGCACCAGTTGCCTTCCATTGCTATCTAACCACAAAGTCCTTGGGGTTGCCTGACAAACCATAAAATTGAGGTTCTTTTAGCCAACTTACACCAGAAACTAATAAAAATTTGACATTTTTATGCAAGAGGAACTAGTTGTCATTCTAATCTACCAGCCAAACTGCAAGATAAATCACCAATAGTCATTCATTGTAAATCTTGAGGTGTTTGGATAAGAGAACTCAAACTTGATTAAATGTGAAACATGATTCTAATCAAATAATCAGTCAATGTTACTCATTAATTACAAGTGCAGAAAATCTAACAGCTGAGATTCATTTAGTCAGTCTTACTATAAATTGCTACTCACCTGAATACCAGCCCACCCCTTTGCAACAGCATCCAACAAGCTATCGGACTCATTTGACCAAGCCCACATGATCCTTCGCTGCTTATTTGCATCAAAGAACGACTTGGCAGCATAATAGTTTCCATAATCAATCCTTGACCATAACATATAATTATGCAACTCTTCATCTGGCAGAAAAATATCTTTCTCCACATCATATTTTCCCAGCATGTAGTAGTCTTGCAATGTGTCTTGCAGGCTCATCTTCAGCACATGCTTCACACCACCTGAATTTATTGATGTATCCAATCCTTGTCTACCTTCCAACAACACAGGATAGAAATCTGGGCACTCCCACACACCAGAGGCCTTAGATGAGTGCAACAGATGGTCAGCCCTCACCCAATGCACAAAATCCTCACTCCTATATAAAATGGCTGCACCCATTCCCCTGAGTTTTGCCCCAACAGCTACCCTCCAAAGCCCATCAGCACCAAGCCATCCAGTTGTCGGGTCTCGGAACTCGATTGCATCAATGTCACCAACTGGTGCCATGATTGGGTTGAACTTGGGTTTGGTCCACTCTTGGAGGAATGGATCAGATAGGTTCTTGGGGTAGGCAATGTTCTGGACTTGGTGGTTCTCTGAGTCAATGCCAGTGTAGAGGATCACAGGCTTGTTGCCTGGGAGGATGGTGATGGAACCAGAGCAGCACCCATTGATGTCGAACAGTTCGTCACCCTCAAGCGCGAGTTCAAGCTGCACCCAATTGATGAGGTCGGCCGATACTGAATGCCCCCATGTGATGTTGCCCCACAATGCACTATAGGGATTGTACTGGTAGAAGAGATGGTAGATACCATTGTAATACATAGGTCCTGATTTTGGTTTGGCGCCAATGACAAGATTTAAAAATCAGTTACACATGAAATACCAAGGAAAAGTAATCCTCATAAGAAAGAATGAGATGAATGAAACAGATGGAAAGGAAAAGTGAACATATAGGGAGGGTTGCTCACCATTTGGATCTGTTCATTATCATGTTGGTTGCCAAAGTTTTCAATGGCATTGGCAATACATGCAAGGAGGGAAAAAAAAAAGGTTAAGAACCAGTCAAGCCCAAGTTCAATTGCCAATCAAAAAGACTCAAGGGGATGTATTGATATCTATCATAGGACCATCTTAAGGTGTTTCGATGTTAATTCCTTTATTTTCCTTTCTTAGAACAACCATTGTGGTGTCACCAATGACTTACCCAATGCCTGGGGGAGCAACTCCCCAAGCTTGGACTTAGAATATCCTTCCAGACAGAGTGCAGCAATTAGGCTATAGCCTTGTTTGCATTAAGTGTGCAAAATATAATTACGTTACTGGAGAGAAAACTTTCTCATATTTTTAAAAATCTCCAGCCATTTTGGAGATTCTATAGATTAAAACCTGAAAAGACAATTCAGTTACCATCTTACAATCCTATATTATTGTGACAAATGATGAACGCATTTGGGGTCTAGGATATCAATTAATTAATTTTTTTTTCCATTTGTTAATTCCGCCGAGAGGGGAGCAATGAATATAATTATAAGCTAATATTTGGAACAAAACACAAGAAATTCGAAATATAAGAAATATTTCATACACAATAAAACAAAAATCTCACGGGGCTGATGATGGTCATCACTAATTCTTTTGAGTTCATTAAGTCCTTGCAAAAATGAAGACTGGTTATTGAAACAATTAATTCTATGTCATAATATAAGCAGTATACCAAGGATTTGAAAGATGGAACAAAGAACATACCGTTCATCCAATTCCTAGAAGGTTGGAAGTGATATGCAGTCCTGTATTGCTCATGAATTATGGTTGAGACCTCGGCAGTTTGCGGGTAAATGAAGGTCTCTTGACGAGCCTCAACCTCATTCCTGTCAAGGACAAAGTAGTAGGAGGAAAAACAGAGGAAGAAGACCCAACCCAAGCTGGGCAGACGTGGAGTAGCCATGAACAAGAAGGGAAAGAGAAGAATTTTGAGGAAGAACCAGGCTTCAAGTTTCATGGATACTTTACTTTTCTTTACTTGGAGAGGCCATCGTTTAAGCAAAGGTGGGGTCACAAGAACCTCACACTCAACGTAGCCTAGTTGCTTAAGAAAGATTTCCGGTTGGAGTCAAAACCTAAAATTTTGATCAATGACGTGTCATGTTTATCCGATTGGTTGTCTATGAAGTTGGCAATCCTCAGAATCAAAAAAAAAAAAAAACGTTTGCTGAAGCACATTTTATCCTTAAAAATCTTTTGAATCAAGGTCAAGGTCCTTATTATTTTCTTCCCCTTATATATGTTTTTCATCAATAAAAGCTTGCGTCCCATTCCCTCCCAATTACAGCGAAAATAAAAAAAAACTAAGATCCTGAAGAGTACGCAGAGACTTGTTCCAATCAATTAATAATGGAAACAACAAATGATTGTTCCATTAATCAACTGGCATTAAAATTTAAAATGCTGGATTTAGATATATTTAGTATTAGGTATACAAAAGCTTACGAAAATTTTACTCAAAGTATTTAACAAATCTATGCGGCTAAGCTTGCTACAATCTTAGAAAAATAAAAGAAATAATAACATGAGCTCATAGCCTAGTAAGAAATCTCTGCATAGATCCATCAGCAATAATCACAACCACAATCATGATAATAATAATGACGATAATGAGGAATAACTTTAAAAAATTAGGTAAGTAATGGTATTTAGTTTATATGCAAAAAATCTCAATAGTACTCAAATACTCATTTAACCGCTTAATCATGACTCATCTAATAGTAGCATTACTAGTGTCTCATGCTTCATGCAAGCAAAAAATAGATATTACTTAATTTAATTACTCATTATTATTATTGTTATTGACTAAACTCGGAAAGGTACGCCCTTAACTAGAATTGAATATAGCTACAACAATGCTTCAACTTGCAGTGAGCACACAACACTTTAGCTTGTGGTTTAGTAATACATCATGCTTTATCTTGTGACCTTGCAACGTCACGTTTTAGCCTGTAATTGACAACCCCATGCAGCTAATTCAATTGCCTAATTTTAATTAATCTTATTTTTTATTTTTTAAAAAACTATTTAATGTAATAAGCATATTACATTTACCTAAATTTTAAAATAAGATAGATTTAGCTACATTCAAATATAACTAAATTTACATCCGATTATCTTCATCATCCTTAGATATGTACAATTTAAAGATCCCAAAGATAAAAAAAGTAAAAAAAAAAGTAGAGTGGCTTTAGGATCCATATAAATCTAAGGATGAGAGAGATTATTAGAACTTGCATTTGGCTATATTTGAATATAATCAAATCCAACTTATTAAAATATACTTAATTTTAAAATTTATTATAATTATACAATATAGTATAAGGCTTTATTGTTGTTACATGCCACGTAGTAAATAAACACAAGCATAGTGTGTGTCCTGAGTCTCCTGACCCAAGCTGGGTCCATTTGACCAGCTTGGATCGGAGTCAAGTTAAAAAAAAAAGAGGGAAGACGAACAAGCCTCAAGCGCTGATTGCGTGCGGCAGGGAGGGGAAGAGTCTTTGCCCTCTTCCCCAAGCAGCGCGTTGCTTAAAGGAAAAGGCACCACCTTCATCTCTTCTCTCAATCTATCAATGGAAGGTGAATCTCATTTATCTTCTCTAGTTGTGCAATGTTCGGCACCTCCTTTATCACCCCTTAACGTGGATTTTCCCAGGTGAGTCCCATATCTCTAATGGGTGATGAAGAGTTTTAGAGAGAGAGAGAGATAGAGAGCTAGGGGAGAGCATCGTCGATGGCCAGTGAGCCACCGGACCCTCATCGGACTAGTCACCCAGTGGTAAGGGGCCAGTGGCTGGCCGAGGGGGGAGCCATCGGGGCCTTGGCGGCTATGTGAGGCTAGCTAGGCAGCCGTGATGAGCCGAACGAGCATGTCGATTCATCCGGCCATCGTGGCAGTCCCAGCCGGCGCCAGGGCAGCGTTCGATGCAGGTCCCTCGACTAGAGAGGGGCTGGTGGTGGTCCGGTGACCGACGAGCATGGGTTCGGGTGAACCTAGGAAATAGAGAAGAAAAGAAAAGGAAGCACAAGAGAAAATCAGGAAAGAGAGAGAATTTGCTGGGTTAACTTTTGAGCCTAGTTGGATCCAATTTTTAGAGCTCAAATCGGGCTTAGCCCAATGTATAAAAATAGGGGTTTGAATTCTCGTTGATATTCAAACCCCAAGTTTAAATAAGAATTTTTATTTTTTCATTTGAACTAATGAATATGAAGATATTCAAACCCAAGTTGAACCCAGGATAAGGCTTGGTAGCTTAATTAATTCTATTTAAATGTCATGAATTTTAAAAATTAAAATATGAGACATTATGTTATAGGTGTGAGGAGCCCAAATAATTCATCTAAGCTTATGAAATAGGGGAATGAGATAAGTAAACCATTTATCACCATTTTAATTATTTTATATAACATTTGAATAATTTATTATATATAATTTTAATTAATATTTTAAAAAATTAATTTTCAACACTCCTATATATGCATTAAACAATTAGCATTTCTATTTTAAATACAGATGATTTTTGTAAATATATTGTTCATACTGATTAAGTATGCATAATGTGTAAATCATGGTTAGCCAAATACTTAATTTGTATTATGTAAGTTATGTTTATTTTTAAAATATCCTATGAATGGTTTTAAATAATATGTAAAAATTAAGTTTTTGAATATAAAATTGTGCCACATACAGTCTGCTATGTCATAACATGATATGACATGTAATGATGATGACAGGTATGATATAATATGACATGATGACACGATATATCATGATATGACATGAAACTAGTATCAAAACCCTTCCTTTACGGGGAATATATAGAGGTAACACCTTAAACGGTGTCCTATTCTAGGCCCATCACAGGCATCAATGTGGCCATAGCGTGAGACAGTAGTGTGTAAGTAACAATATGAATTTAAGTGATATATGAATTTGACCATTATGTTGAAATATAAAATGGCAAAAGTTTCTAGCATAATTCAAAGAATGATATTATTAATATCAAGAGAACACCAATGTTCTTCTTTTGTAAAATATGATATGATATGTTATTTTGAAAGATAAAATGATATAATTATTTGAATTTGATCATTATGATTTTAAAATTTTTGAAATAGAATTGTTTCCACATAATTCAAAAATGATATTATTAATATCAAGAGAACGCACATGTTCTTCTTTTGTAAAATTTGATATAATATATTATTTTAAAAGATAAAATGATATAATTATTTAAATATGGCCATTATGATTTCAAAAGTTTTGAAATAGATGTTATTTCCAGCATAATTTAAAGAATAATATTATTAATATCATGAGAACATCATGTTTTTCTTTTATGAAATATGATATGATATGTTATTTTGAAAATAAAATGATATAATTATTTAGACTTACTTATTGAGTGAGAACTCATTAAACTCTCAATGATTTTTTTCTCAAGTCAAAAAAGTGACTTAAAACTAGGGTAGAATGGCATATAGAATTCTAATTTTTAGTTCTATTTATAATTCCCAGACACTTGTTTTATATTGGATTATAGTCTGAATGATGTCATATTTAAATAAAATATATTATCTTATACTCTTCTAATTATGAATGGCTTTAATTATTGGATGTCTTGCATGCCTTGTATACGGTGGGTTAGCATTTCTAGATCCATCTTTGGGTTTGGAGCGTGACACATAGTTCGCATGTGCATCCTTAAAAGAATCTTTATCAGTATCAGAGAAAAAAAATCAAAAGTATATTTATCTAGGATCCACCTAACACCAATGCACCCGCTAAACTAATATTTTTTCAAATAATAATATTTAAAAATTAGCATATTATTAATTAAATGATTAAGTTATATTTTAATAAAAAATATTTATTTTCTCCAAACTAACACTAAATTTTCTATAGCCTAGATATAAAGGAATTAATGAAGTAATTTTACCTCAGTTGGGAGAGGCCTTCATCGGCCGCTTTAAGTCCAGACTTTTGCTCATAAAAAAATGAAGATCCTGAATGAGAAGATACTTTTGGATGGAGAAGGGGGTCTAAAGTATTTGCGGATCCAAGATGGAGATCCTTGTCATACTCCGACCCAAAATTTGATCCAAGATGATAACCCCGGAATGCCAAGCATGCAAGGCATCCAGAATCATAACACTTAATTAAAAAAAAGCAATAACTATATATCATTCAAAGTCAATAACTTTAATACAAGCCATAAATATAAGTTTTTGGGCTACGTACCCTACAAACATAAACCAATGGGGTTACATCAAAATATTGGATCAAATTTATTTTAAGAGAAGCTCCATCTATTCCCATATTTCCTTCTTAATCTTGTGGCTCTAAAAAACATTGTGAGATTTAAATGAGCTCACACTTAACAAGTAAGCCTATTATAATATAATATAAGCATTTCAAGACTTTATCAAATCAGGTTTCCATGTAAAATACATGTAAAAAGCTTTCAATTTCAAATACAATTGCCATGTTATCAGAACATGCATATCATCTGCTCAAAGTAATTTTGTAAGTTTAGTCATACAATAAATACAGAAATATGTAATATAAACAAACCTATGTATTTATATAATTACCATTTCTTATGTGTCCCATGGTCCTACAATACCCAACTGATGTATCACTCTTAAATATCCCCTAAGAGGAAGGGTCCTGGTACCAGCGTTATATATCGTAATCAATCACAACACACCCTACATATGTGTGTTCTCCACATATTCTCCCTGTGGAAATGAGCCCCGTATTTCTTGGCATATCACAACATTTTACATTATTTCACATCATATGAGAACCGCGGTGACACATATAAACATATTCTCAATTATCATTATCATATTTTGTATATAACATATCATGCATCAACACAAGTATAAGATTCTCAAATATACAGTGGTTTGTACATTATTAGCAATTGTATATAAATATATCAATAGTACCAATACATTTTATAAAATCAAACTAATCATATCCTTCATCTTTTGCATATTTATAAATCTATTACTTTGCAAAATATTAGCAGTTGCATATAATCATAGCAATTACTAATTGCATACTCATGGTAGTATTTATTAATTTCGAAATAACCAAATCAAATATCAAAATTCCTCTCATTTCATAAATTAATACAGCTATAAATCCAAAGATCTATATATTAAATAATTTATGAAATCATGATAATTGGCTTATTTACCTTAGCATGCTAATCCCAAACTAAACCAGTTATTTGGACATCTGGATACC